>RPOG01000266.1:50406-452945 GCA_008086565.1 Thalassoma bifasciatum | reverse complement strand
GAGCTCTCAGCTCCTCTCTGCTCCTTCAGTCAATCATGAATCTTTATTTATGGGTCAATGACGTGACGTCCCTTTTTTTGTGTCCGAGTGCAATATTTCCTTCCATCATGAATTGAGTATTTCATCACATGTATTTCTTTATTCTATGAAACCTGTGTTATTTGAACACATCTTTAAACTATTAAAATATAACATGTTTTTTTGTGTTTTGGTTCCTCAAACCCCCAAAATGTCAGGTGGTGCAACCGTCCTGACAAGTATCCACAGTAATTAAACTCTAAAAATTGAATGTCAATTCTTGTAAATGGAAATTAAAAATACAGTGGCATTATTTTATGCTTGAACCTTTTTAAATAAAACATTCTTTGCAAATTAAAATAATTTTAAAGCTGTTGAGAAATTATTTTTTGAAAACAGGGCATTAAAAGTGGAACAGTTTACAGTCCCACCACGTTGGGATTGTAATCTGAAAATAAAATTTCACTTCTCTTATTTTGTCCTTTGTCCTTTGACGTAGTCGGTCTCCTCGGGTTTACTGTAAACACTGGTTCACCTTTTCAAACATCTAAAGAGACTTTATGACTATTTTTTCCAAAAAAGTCTTCATTGATGATATAAAAATATTTTCATATATTTGGTTGCGCCACCTGACATTTTTGGGTGCTCAAATTAAACATACTAAAAAATAATGAACCTAAAAACTTTGAAATGTTGGTCAACTACTGAAATCTGTTAAAAAACATAATTCTTTACTCAGAAATGTGTTTTTTATCCATTTTCAAAGAACTTTTTAAAAATACGTTTTTAGACCCTCTATTTGTCATTGATCCACATATAAATACCTATATATCCATAAACTATATCTACATATCCATGAACCAACCACCATACATCACCATACAAATTCCACAACATTGTTAAAAAATTCCACTACATTCAATATTGAGTGCTCAATGTTTACTAAGAGCTATGTTTGAAACCTTCTGGTTCATTCCACCCTGAGTAATAAAAGCCTGTTTCAATTGAGAAGTGACTTAAATCAAGATATTTTCAGGACTGTTTCACTTAACAAGATTTTTTTTTTAGGATACTTTTTTGGAGCTTTTTATGCCTTTAATTTAACAGAGGAGAACAGTGGATAGAGTAGGAAAGGGGGAGAGAGTGGGGAGTGACAAGCAGGAAACAGGCCACAGGTTGGAGTCGAACCCAGGCCACCCGCCAAAGGGTGAACCTCATGGTGCGCGATCTAACCCACTAGGTCATCTGCATCCCACTTAACAAGATTTTTAAGATGATCCATCAAGAAACAAGTTACAATATCTGACTGGAATCAGAATCAGAATCAACTTTAATCATCAGGTATGCTTGAACATACAAGGAATTTGCTTTAGTACACTGTACAAGGTAATAGTGGGCATAAAAAAGGGAAATAATAATAATCATAAGTTTTGCATACACAATTATTATCAATAACTATTAACACAAAAGAATAGCAGATAGACAAGACTGATATTTACGTGCTAAAAAATTATGAATCTATGATCACAGTGCAGTGTAGTGCAAGAATGCAGATATTAAATGAGGTAGTTGAACAAAAGTTGCATAGTGGGTTAAACAAGACCAATAAATAATAGAAGAATGTACATTCTGTTGTTACATTAAATATCTGTGTTTATTGACAGTCCTGGTCCGGGTTCTGTGCAAAAAACCAGAGTAAAGAGTGGGGCACCTCCTCATCTAAGGAGGATGTCCCTTATTCTTGGAAAGAGGTAGAGGAGCAGGAGAAGGAGGACATCTTCTGACACTGTTATGGTTTAGTGTTCATCAGGGTGACAGCCTGAGGGAAGAAATTGTTCTTATGGCAGGTTGTTTTAGCTCACAGTGATCTGTAGCGCCTGTAGGTGGGGAGGAGCTTGAAGAGGTCCAGGGTAAGAGGGGTCTGCAGCGATGCTTCCTGCCCGTTTCCTGGCCCTGGAACGGTACAGGTCCGGGATGGGGGGCAGGTTGACACCAATGATTTTTTCTGCATTCCTTATGGTCCGTTGCAGTCTGAGTTTGTCCAGTTTTGTGGCAGATCCAAACCAGACAGTGATGGAGGTGCTTATGACAGACTGTATGATGGAAGTGAAGAACATGATCAGCAACTCCTAGGGCAGGTCGAACTTCCTAAGCTGACGCAGGAAGAATATCCTCTGCTGGGCCTTTTTCCAGAATCAATTAAATTTCCGAAATCAGCAATTTACTGATCATTTTAAGTATCGATCTCATCACACAAGTATTGATCAATACAATACCAACGTTGGTATCGATATATGGATAATTTAGACCACTTAACCTGACACACCAGACGGATAGTTCCATTCATCCACCATGGAGTTATTACAATAGTCCTGGGAAGGAGCTGTTTGTAAATGATTTCAGAGAAAGGACCTTCAAAAAAACCAGCAGCCTGTGATTGGACGACCATTCTACTCGATACACTCATCACAGACCAAGTGTGCAGATATTTTCAGCAGGTGTCACTTCTCTGTTTACAAACTGCATCCAAACTCATCTCCTCCTCCGTGGCTCAGCATCAGCAGCTGCTCATGCTCATGACCCCCAACCCAAGAGGCTAATAGCATGGCTAACAGTTGTAGCTTCGTAAACACACCATAGATGGTAAAAAACAGCCCAGCCAGCACCTGCGCCATCGCGTAGGAGAAACTTAAGAGCTGAACACCTGACTTCCTGTAGGTAAATGAGATATACTGCAGATATAGGATCATTCTTTCTCTGTGTTACGGCTGCTCAGGATAACTAACTCTGCTGGGCCTTTTTCCTGAAATGTTTCCATTTAAGTTACTGTGTCTTAAATTACGTGTGATGAAATATTTTGACTAGAAATTAGAAGAATAAACTCGAGGAAGATATTCAGTTTTGCAGTGTACTCAGTGAGGATTAGAACCCAAGAGGCAAAGGATGTATTTCTAGACTGTGGTGAATCAAGGCTGTCCTGTATCAGATACTCCTTTAAATATGACTAAAAAAAGTAACATTAATGTCCCAGGACATGAATGATGCATGTGGTGAGCCTTTTTGGTGAATAAAAATTCATTGCGCTCAAATTAAAATGAGATCAGCTCATGAGGGCCTTTAAATGTCGCTCTGGAAGTGAGAGAGGAAAGTCTGATAAATATTTTAAGGCAGAAAAATTTCCTCGCTCCTATAAAAGGATCCAATTCCTACATTGAAGTTGACATCCCAACGTCGAAACCAAACCCCTACAACCTTATCAAGAATGTGACATATGCTGCATTTTCACCAATAAAGGAAAACACATCACATGCTTTAGTGCTGACTCTATAGACACACTTGTACAATGTTAATGAGGAATGAAATCCTTCAACAACCACAGCCAACAGTCTCCAGCTGGCAGTCCCAAGTAGAAAACTATACCACAATCCCCAACTCTGTAAAATGTTTTATATACATAGACAAACGCTTGAGAACCACAGAGGCATGAAAAAAAAGAAAACACGTGGTTACAATTACTCCTGACCCAGTCACAGCCTTCAGACACAAACACACCCTTCATGAAGCTTTTAGCTGTAGTTGCTCTTTCATGTGCTACGTGCAAACAGTGCAGTCTTTACTTAATAATGGAAGAGTGAAGCCTAAAACCACAGGGCAGTGTAAATCCATCAAAGGTGGTTTACATCCAGTAATGTAAATGGACTTTGATGAATTAGACTGAAGCTGCCTCGAGGGCTGATTGGAGGCCTGTTTGGGTTTAAAAGGGGATTTCCTGTTTCTATGCAGCTTTTGATATTTTTCAGATTTACTAATATTATCGTAATGATAATCTGTGGATTTTTTTTCTTGCGTTTAATCCTCTGGTGTCATGTTGGGAAAAGGCTTTTGATTCCTGGATCTGTTGACATGAGAATCTCGCAGCACTGTTGGGGTGTTATTGGAGCTGAGGCTGCTACAGGTCTCTATCTGGTGTTTATATTTTGGTTGTGTATTTCTCATCTTCCTCTTTACAAATATCCAACAGATTCTCTAAAGCAGGGGTGACAGACTCAAAAACACAGGCGGCCAAAATTGAAAACTTACCAGCCACTTTATTAGGCACACCTGTCGAACTGCTTGTTAAGGCAAATTTCTTATCAGCCAATCACATGGCAGCAACTAAATGCATTTAGGAATGTAGACATGGTCAAGAGGATCTGCTGCAGTTTAAACTGAGTATCAGAATGAGGAAGAAAGGTGATTGAAGTGAATTTGAATGTGGCATCTACTTGGATTTTCACGCAACCATCTTGAGGGTTGAACAGAGAATGGTCCCAAAAAGAGAAAATATCCAGTTGATAGAAAGGGAACAGCAACTAAAATAACCACTCGTTACAACCCAGGTCTGCAGAGGAGCATCTCTGAACACACAACAGGTGGAACCTTGAGGCAGATGAGCTACAGCAGCAGAAGATCACAGCGGGTGACCCTCCTGTCAGCTAAGAACAGAAAACTGAGGCTCCAATTCGCACAGGCTCACTAACACTGGTCAATAGAAGATTAGAAAAACTGGTCTGATGAGTCTGGATTTCTGCTGCGACTTTTGGATGGTAGGGTCAGAATTTGGTGTTAACAACATGAAAGCATGGATCCATCCTGCCTTGAAACGACAGCTCAGGCTGGTGGTGGTGTAACGGTGTTTAGATATTTTCTTGGCACACTTTGGGCTACTTAGTACCAATTGAGCATTGTTTCAAGGCCACAGTTTAACTAAATCTTGTTGCTGACTTTATGACCTCAGTGTGCCCATCTTCTGATGGAAACTTCCAGCAGGAGAACACACCATGTCATAAAGCTGGAATCATCTCACACTGGTTTCTTGAACATTACAATGAGGTCACTGTACTCAAACAACCTCCACAGTCACCAGATCTCAATCCAATAGAACAACTTTGGGATATGGTGGAACGGGAGATTCTCATCGTGGATGTGCAGTCGACAAATCTGCAGCAACTGCGTGATGCTGTCAAGTTAATGTGGACCAAACTCTCTGAGGAAAGTTTCCAGTGCCTTGTTGAATCTATGCCACGAAGGATTAAGGCAGCTTTGAAGGCAAAAGAGGTCCATCCTGGTACTGGCAAGGTGTACCTCATAAAGTGGCCGCTGAATGTATATAACTTAATATAGCACACATAAAAAAAAAATCAAATAAAAAAACATCAATGTCATTTGTTTCTTAAATAAAACTGAAATAAAATTCACTCTCTTCACACACTCTTTGTTTTTTTATTTTCCACCTTTGGATACAAATTTCAACAGCAACCTTTTTCCACAGGCTAATAATAAATTTAAAGACAGGATAACAAAAATAAATTCCACATGCAACCAGACAAATTGGTCAGAAAGTGCGGCTCTAAGCATGCCACACCAAAAGGTGGACGTGTTTCTCAAATGTTAAACCCATGCCAGCCAATCAGAATGAATGTGTATATTCTGCCCATTCTGCCAGATTTAAACACGACGCCAGGATTTTACCTTTAGATCTATAAAAACTTTTATTATTTGACAACAGTAATAAGATGTACTTGAAGAAACGAGCAGAAGAAAGTTTTTGTATCATTGTTTGGGGCAGCAGTAGCTCAGCCCATTGGGACTGGGCTCAGCAAGTTCAAGTCCCAGCATGGACAAAAAAAATTGGAAGTTGGCTGATAACTGGAGAGGTGTTAGCATAGTTTCCTGGGCACTGTCAAGGTGCCCTTGAGCAAGGAATCGAACCCCCAACTGCAGCTAATGGTGCAGCTCTGTCACTCTTTCAGTGCATGTTTGTGTGCAAGTGCAGTGCTATTCGTGCAAGTGTGTTAGTGTATACAGCATAAGTAACTACAGAATGTAAAATTGAATTTTCCCAACAGGGGATAAAGAAAGTATTTTTTTTTCTTCTTCTTAAAAATGTCCTGCATAACGTATATGTGGCATTGATGGCACTTTGGACACAAGGTTTGACGTTTCAGATCCAAAGCACTCTGGTTACCTGGTATACACAAAATCATGAAACCAGAGTTTTCCAAAATTTTTCCTTTGGCCCCTTTCAGAAAAACTTGTTTTTAGTGACATAAGACTGCAGTTAATGTGGATGACAGGCCTAAACATATAGAAATATATGTAGTTTCCCAGATACCCGGTTACGTGTGAACATGGCTTAAGCCTCCCAGTAAGAAATTACATTGACTTTGAGAGTGGACCAATAGAATGTTGTCGATGCTAATGCATGCTCACATACTAAGAAGCTTTCTGTTTCTCATGAAAGAACAGCTTCATTCACTCCAGACTCACAAAAACACCAACAGATGACATCAATCGTCTTGTTTTACACACAGAACATACCTGCACATTGGAATCACAACTCTTTCATTACATCAGAGCATTTTGATCCATATACTGGATCGTCCCCAGGCAAGAGGACTGCAACCAATGCAGCTTTACATGAAGGACATGCAGTCGCCAAAGTCATTAAGTCTTATGTGCAATCACAGACAACCTTCTTACATCATTGTTTCCAGTTACACACAAACACATTAAGGTGGTCCATTTAAACACAGCCTGCCTCTCATTGATCCTTCCCACATCAGTGCTGGTCACACTCTGCAACTGCTGGCGAAGCTTTGCCTCCAGAATCCTAACTTTCTTCTGTTTTGTCTCAAAGCACTACTTTACCCTTGATGCTGATTTTGCTTTGTGCTCTTGAGAAAGACATGGCTTGTTTTAAAAGCCTGAGTCATTGGGGCAGAGCCTAACTGTTTATTCCATTTTGTAATGGATGGTGAAATTCAGCACTTTGGCACTTTATCTGATTCTTCTGCTCTTTGTCCTCAGGGGTAGAATGAACCAGAGGGTTTGAGACGTAGCTCTGAGTGATTATTTAACCCCGATTAATGAATATTAGTTGTGGTTAGTTTTGGCTGCATTATAGAGATGATAAAAGCACTTCTTCTTGCACTTAATGGCAGCACCTGAGGCTAATCTATCTGAAGCACTTTGTCACAATTACTAAGGTTATTTCACTGTGTGTCACACCAGGAGCTATAAGGTAAGTTGGAGATGTAAAAGTAGGTTTTACACTGGTAAGGTAAAAAATAAAATAAAAGTAGGCTTCAGACAGGTAGGGTAAAAACAAAATGTAATCAGGTTGTAGTCAGGTAAGTCATAGAATTATAAACAGGTTTAAGTCAGGTAAGGTTAAAACAGAGTAGCCAGGTTCAGATCAGGGAAAGAACATGGACCCCAAAATTGCTCAAGAAGTTTTTGACCTCTTGACCAACCAGCGTTATCCTGAAGGTTTAACCTCCAAGGAGAAATTTGTTATAAAGGGAGGAGCTGAAACCTTCAGGATTAAGGGTGAGACTGATAAACTATAGGTCGTCTTTTGAACCAATCTCATTGATTGTAACCTCATGATCTAAAAACACCAGATGGAGCACTCCGCTGCATCTGTCGGCGGAGATGTAACAAAGCTGAGCGTCTGGTAGAAGTGGTGACTACAGCTGAGGAGGCTGATTCCATCATCACTAAGTTTCATCAAAGTGACATTGGTGGGTATGGTGGTTGGGAGGAAACCCACTCAGCTATCATTAGCAGCTACTACTGGCCTGGCATGGAGGAGGATATTCACAAGTGGGTAAGTTGGTTTCTTAAACTTATTACTTACTGGAAAAAATTAAGAGACCACTGCAAATTTTTCAGAAATCAGCATCTCTACATATCTGACAGTCATTCCATTGTAGTGTCTGTTGAATTCCAACATAAGCACACCTGTTTCTACCTAAGAAGGTTCTGATGAGGTCATCACCTGAACCAAATCTTATTTAACGAGGAAATGTATAAAAACCATTGCTGTGGTCATCACTCTCCTGTGAAGCTGGTGGAGAACATACCAAGATGCATGAGAGATGTGATTGCAAATTTGGGTTATTCTACCAAATACTGATTTCTGAATACTTCCTAAGTTAAAACATTAGTAATGTGTTGTTTAAAATTGAATATGAACTTGTTTTTTTTTTACATTATTTTAAGTCTGAAAACAGTAGGCCTTTTTGGTAATTTGACTATTTTTCTTCTTTCATTTTCTGCAAATCAATGCTCGAAATGGCAATATTTGGAATTTGGGAGTAATGTCAGTGGTTTATATAATAAAACACAATTGTTCATTTTACTCAAACAAATACCTTTAAAAGGCAAAATCAGAGAAACTGAAAAATTTGCAGTGGTCTCTTAATTTTTTCCAGAGTTGTATATGTTCTGTAATTATGTTAATCTAAAGTACGTAGAAATCTCACTACTCTTGTACATGATTTTTCAGACACAATTACATCCAACAACATCATAGCAGCTACATGTGTGAAACAAATATAAAATGGTTTTAGATGAATAAGATGTTTGATTTGCATTGTGATTGTCTTTTTTTTGCTTTCATTGCTCAGTGTCCAGTGTCAAAAAAAGACGGGCATCTCTGAAAGAGAAGAAGGAGTACATCCCTACTGGGGTGACAGAGCCTTCTCTGTCACTGCCCCCACCCTCTGGAACACCTTACCACAACACATCCGAGCCTGTCCAAACCCATCCACATTCAAAACCCTCATCAAAACACATCTTTTTAAAACTGCTTTTAATGTCTAACTGCTTTTAAATGTATCTCATGGTTTTGTTTTGTCTTGTTTTTCATTGTTACAGGTTCTTATTATTGTCATCATTACTGTGTTGTTTTACTTGATGTTATTAAAGTCTGTGAAGCGTCTTTGAGTGTTTAGAAAAGCGCTCTTTGAATAAAATGTATTAGTATTATTATTGTTGAGGTGAATGAAACTAAATCATAAACCATCAGCCCTGTCACACATGTGCTGTAATTTAATGCTCATGCTTGTAATCACTTTTAGCATTGATGTCCAGGTCACAGAGCCTCTTGAGCTTGTGGGGATGGACCTGGTGGGTAAACTCGCTAAAACAATGGTGGTAATCAGTACATATGTGTCATGGCTAGTTATTCCACGATTGGGCAGAGGCCTACCCACTCAAGAACAAAACAGCATGAGAGGTCACCAATTGGCTCAGGGCTCGGGGTTCTGCAACCAGGTACAGTTTGAATTACTATGAGTCTTTCAGTCATGGATGAAAGTATTGGCACCCCTGGAATTTTTTCAGAAAATACCCCATTTCTCCCAGAAATTGTTCCAATTACAATTTTTTGGGGGGTAAAGATGTGTTTATTTCCTTAATGTGCATTGGAAAAACACAAGAAACTGAAGAAAAAAGCTAAAACTGACACAATTTTACACAAAATGCAAAAACTGGAACTGACAAAATTGTTGGCACCTTTTTAGAATTGTGGGTAAATCATTTAATTTTAAGCAAGTGATGCTTGTTTTAACTCAGCTGTGGTAAGTAACAGATGCTGGTGATATAGAAATTACACCTGACACCAGTTAGAATGTATAAAGTTGTCACAACCTTTGTGTTGTGTGTCTTTGTGTGTCACACCAAGAATGGAGAAGAGAAAGAAGAGCTGAGGAGTGTCTGAGGACTTAAGACGCAAAACTGTTGAAAAATATGAACAATCTCAAGGACACAAGACCATCTCCAGAAATTTTGAAGTTCTTTTGCCGACTGTGCTTAATATAATCAAGACGTTTATAACCCATGAAGCTGTGGCTAATCTCCCTGAACGAGGATGGAAGAGGAAAATTGACAAAATCATCCACGTGCTCCATCACCTTACTGTCACTGAGTAAACTCTCACTAGCACAGCTTGAGCACTTTATATGTCCACTATCTTATTAAAGTCCACCTGTTGTTTCAACGTGTGCAATGGAATAATGGTGCGATTTCCAGTTGAGGCGCGTACTAAGCTGTGTCACTTCCAGGCTTGAGAGTAGAGGGTTGAGGTCTCTGAGAAAGGGGTGTAGCAGTGTCTGGTGATATCTTGCTGACAAACCAAGATATCATAAAAAAAAACACTATGACATAAAAATATAAAAATCTGTAGTGGGATATATCAATTTTGGCAGGGACAAAAGTAAAGTAATCCTGTTTTAAAAAAGGGGAATGGGTAATACATAACTTTTTTCAGTCATGGGCCCAATACTGTTTATGAGTGTAATTGGATTCATATTGTGAATGGTACTATGTTAGTTTAATTGAAGCTTTTTCAATTTATGATGAGTTTGTATTCATCGATTAAAAGAAAGAAATAAACCCCCAAATGCAAATCATTTTTTGTTCTGCTATGAATTCATTGAGTAACTCAGCAGAAACAATGGCTAAACTTTCTCCACATTACCAAAAATGCAACAGCTAAAATCTGGAGGTTCCCGGGATCATAAACATTTTTGTGGGCTGAGGAAGTGACAAAGCATTTCATTCCAAGTGTAACATACGTGTGTTAAAGCAGCAGTGGTTTGCCCTTCTCCGCCCTCATTGTGTCCTTTGCAAGCACCAAAAATGTGTCGTGTTCCTGTCACTGCTAAGTTCCCAGGACTCACAAACCCACAATCCTTTGTCCCAGTGTCTAGTTAAATGTATTCCAATGTCTTTATAATCCAAGTTTGGGGACAAAGCAGCTTTATAACCTTCTATTTAGTTTTATTACAGCAGCTCACTGCTACGTTACAGCCTCAGAAACAGCTTTCTCACTCCTCCTGTCAGTCTCTTTGGTCGACTTTCTGTCTGGTGGACAACAAACAAACAAGATTCCTCGTCCATCTCTTTGTCTTGATTATGAATGGACACAATGGAGCAGTTTGCTGAACTCACTGACCCTAATTGGAGGCTTCAGGTTTTCTTTTCATGTGTATGTGAAAGAAAAAGTTACTTTCACACTGACTGACACAAAGGCACGGCAAGGTCAGGAGTCAAAGTTCCCTCTGCTTGTGTTCAATTTTTTTATTTAAACTATCTAACCCAACTGTTGTTCATGAGATGCTGATAAAGGGTATTTCTACCAACCAGCTTTGACTCTTAAATCTATCAACCTTCAGAACTTCGTTTATTCAAACATTTTGGAGCTTGCAACACTAGACGTTGCTGATATGTTTCATGTAATCTGTTTAAATGTGCAGGCATGCAGAGAAAAGGTTGAGCTATAATGTAAAGAAGTGTCATCCATCTTTTATTTCAATAAACCAAAAGACAGAAATGTATAAAGGGCCCATTTACTCCAGTTAAAGAAAGATGACCTAAAAAAAGGATGTTAAAAATAATAATAATAATTTGCCCATATAGAGTAAATTTGGGTGAAGGGTCATATTCAAAATTAAGTTTAAATTTTATCTTTTTATCTCAAAACTTTGTAAATAGTCAACATAATGAGAAAAGTCAATTTGAACTTTTTTCCTCCTTTTTTTCCTCAAAATTTTGACTTTATCTCAAATTTTTGACTTCTCAAACTTTCAACTGTCCTCACAGACTTAATCTCAAAATTTTTAAACTTTTCATTACATAATTTTTTTCTTATAATTTTGACTTTTCTCATTTTTTGACTTTTGTCATACTTTTAACTTAATCAGAAAATTTTGACCTTTCTCAAAATTTGACTTCATCTCGTAATTTTCAGCTTTCATGTCATAATTCTTAATTTGTCTTGTTTTGATTCTCAAGATTTCAACTTTTCTCAATTTGACTTAATCCCAAAATTTTGACTTTTCATCTCACAATTTTTCATCTTATAATTTTGACTCTCAAAATGTTTACTTCTCTTTTTTTTCTAAACTTTTGTCATAATTTTGACTTAATTTTCTCAAAAATCTGACTTGCCATCTCATAATTACTAATTTATTGTTTTGACTTTCTCAAAATATTCCCCATGTTTAAGAATTTGACTTTATGATCTCAATTTTGACCCTATATTGTACTTTAGCCCTTTAACTCATTGAGGTTTTTATTTGTGATTTAGACTTTCTATCTCAAAATTTCAACTCATCCCAAAAATTTGATTGAAATGGGCCAAAAACCTCTGGACAGAGCCATGTTTTTATCATTTTCACTGGTTAAAAATGGGGCTTCCATAGGAATGAAATGTTTTCACTGAAGGGAGAGAAAGAAAGTGAGTGGACAGTCAGCTGTAGCAGAGGGTGAACTCCTTAACACAGCACTTCTTCGTGTCTGCTGACGTGTCCCTGCAAACCCCACCCACACATTAACCTTTGTACCTCTGGGTGGAGGGAGACACCTCGCCTTTTGTTGATGTATCATCGGGGAATCAAAGATATACGGGATAACAAGATGCTGAAAGGCAGAAAATTCAAAAAGGAAGGGAGGGGAGGCAGCGTAAAAGTTGAATTAAAGACCATGTGGAGTTATGGTAGAAAAACCCCATGAGGGCAGAAGAAGAGTTGGATCATTAATCTCGTCTGTCCAGTCCCGCTCAGCCCCAGGAGAAAAACCCAGCTATTTATTGGAGTACAACAACCTGCTGGGACTCTGAGCCTGGACCATTAAGTATTCCAGTTTCCATAAAAACACTCATTACTCAATGGAGAGATAGTGTCATTACAGCGGAGTCTCACAGGACACACAGGCCCATGCACACGCTGGAACACATGACCCACTTCCCCAGGACTGTGGATTATTTATCTTTCAGGACTCAGACCAGCATCATTCATCACTCACTGACCCCTTGATGTTCCTCACAACCGCAGAGACCTCACTCTCCTTTATGTTGCACTTCTGCCAGTGATTTGTCTTACAAACGTTTTTAGCAGGAAACCACCGAAGAATTCCCTGCAGCAGCTGGAAATGCAGCTTGATTAAAACAGTGTAGACCTGAAGATCCACCATGAAGACGAACCAGGGTGTTTAGAGGGATTTATATTCAGTCTTTTTATTCTTGAAGCTCCAGAGTTCCCTACAAGTCAAGATTCTTTGTTTTGCATGTCCAATACATGTTAAAAGTTGGTTTAGAACAGCCAAGAAACTGACAGACAGGTATGTTCTTCTTCTTCTTCTGCTCTGAACCAGGCCTCCACATGTAACTTTAGATTTTATCAATACCGAGGTTCTTTGAGATGAATCATCTTTTTTTTTCTCCAACTCCTGCCAGTGCCCTGACTCATCAATGCCAGGAAACCAGTCCAACTACTTCTGTGTCCACTTAACACTTGGAAACGTATTTCCTTGAATACCTGGCTGTGTAGCCAAAGGGGCTTTGGATTCATCAAAGAGGGAAAGATATTCAAGTTTGAGCCCACAGCATTATCTGTGCTGCAACAGCCAATCAGCTTTGAGATCCTCCAGTGAGTCTTCAAAGAGCAGGATAATTTAGAGGTGAATTCATCTGGAAAATATGAGACAAACTCTCTGTGACTCTGTTTTTTATAGGAACATGAATAGAAAGTAGTTCACTTTAACCCTCTTTCCACCAGTTCCATTTGGTGCTAGTGCTTAGTTGGTTCCAATCCCGTTCTTCCTAAGAACCCGTTTGGTTTTCCATTGGCAAGGAGCAAAGTTGGAGCCAGTTCTTTGGGTCACCTCAAACATCCGTACATCACTGCATATGGGTTAATGACAAAAAGAGGGTCCAAAAGCGTATTTTTAAAAAGTTCTTTGAAAATGGATAAAAAACACATTTCTGAGAGAAGAATTATGTTTTCTAACAAATTTCAGTAGTTGACCAACATTTCAAAGTTTTTAGGTTCATTATTTTTTAGTATTTTTTAATTTGAGCACCCAAAAATGTCAGGTGGCGCAACCAAATATATGAAAATATATTTATATGTTGCTGTTATTTTTTCTGTGTGAAATTATTGGCAAGTATCTCTCAAGTGTCTGTAGTGACTCATACATTTTCATTTTGTGTGTTTCATTTCTTTTATTTGTGAATAAGATAAATAATTTGATGTAAAATTACATTTCACATTATTACATTGGTTGTACCACCTGACATGGAAATTGTTCCAGTCACCAATGAACTGAAAAAAAACTTTTTTATCAGTATTTCAGAGAAATCTACAAACTTTTCCACTTGGTCACAAATGTCATTTGGGCTCCTCTGGCTGATGCAGTTTCCTGTTTCCTGTTTTATTCTCTTCACTTTAAAATAAAAGTCTAATGTTACGGTTGCACCACCCTGACATTTGACAAGGTGAAAATTACGGGACAAAAGTTTTTTACATTTCTCAACAGCTTTAAAGTTCTTTTTATTTGCAAAGAATGTTTTATCTAAAAAGGTTCAAGCATAAAATAATGGCACTGTATTTTTAATTTCCATTTACAATAACTGATATTCAATTTTTAGAGTTTAATTACTGTGGATACTTGTCAGGACGGTTGCACCACCTGACATTTTGGGGGGTTTGAGGAACCAAAACACAAAAACACATGTTATATTTTAATAGTTTAAAGATGTGTTCAAATAACACAGGTTTCATAGAATAAAGAAATACATGTGATGAAATACTCAATTCATGATGGAAGGAAATATTGCACTTGGACAAAAAAAAGGGACGTCACGTCAATGACCCATATGTAGCCAATAGTGTTTTCCCTTTGGTTTATGGCCTTCAACAAGAGCCACACTGTTTCACCTTGGGAGTACTTCGACATGCAGAGATTATTTCTGTTTCTTACAGGGCTTTGAGCCAGAAAAGGTAAAACTAGAAACTTTTTTTGCCATTCTGCTAGAAACAAAAACAAACCCAGAAACTTTTCAGTTTTTTTAAGTCCACAACATTTATACACATCATTTAATATTTAGATAAAATATCTAAAAGTGCTTATTATACTTTTTAAAACAGTTAAAAGTCATTTGATGCAGAAGCCTGATGTTCCAAAGTCATGAATGTGGCTGTTTTTTCCGAAATAAAAACAAACAAAAAAAACTGGGTTCATGAATTTAAGCATTCCTCTGTGAGCTGTTTCAGCGTCTGCATTTGAATATGCAAATGAGCTCCCCCTGCCTCTTTCAGGAAGTGCTTATGCCGCCTCGACAGAGTTCAACTCTCATGCCCCACTCTATCTAACGACGTTTTGTGTGGAAAAACATGAGCAAAGTCAATCGCATGCGCAAAGCTGATCTACTAAACACAGTAAAGACGTGGATTGTGTCTCTCATATAAGCAAAACAGTATGATCCATATCGAGCCTCCCTTCATGAATGTTCATCTTTGTAGAGCTGATAGAGTGAGCACATTATGATAATGTCAGCAGCAAAATATAAGGTGAATTAAGACGACACAGTTAACGTAAGATCTTTTGTTACTTCACAGGTGTTTCCCTTGTGCCGATTAAAGATCAACATCCGTGTTGAATTTCTGAGACAATGTTACAGTGATGGTGAGCAATCAAAGCAGTTATATCTGCGCGATTAAGTCCAAGATCAAAGTAAATCTCAACTGAGTCTTGACTCCTGAACTGTCGTTTTTATCACAAGAACACAGAAGACTGGCTGATTTCTGCTGTGCAGCTGATATCGAGTGCACACGAGGAGGTTTATCCATGTATGATATTTACGGTGTAGTTTGTCGGAGGAAGCTACAGGAGGCAGGAGGAGGAGGCGGAACAAGTGGCAGACATGGTTGTGTCACTTCGTTCTGTGTCTGCGTCTCCGGTGGTGACGACAAAACTGGCTTGATTTCAAAACAGCTGCTCAAGGAGAGATTTTCAGAAAAAGGGAGCGAGTGAAAAGAGGAGAAGATGGATTTTTTTAAATATAAGGGAGTGTTGAGGACACGCCTGGGGACCCATATTTTTGTTAGTAACCCATATAAAAGAGGATTTTGCGTAATAGGGCACTTTTAACATTTAGATAAAGCATTCAACATATATATATATATATATATATAATGTTCAACACATACATTTCACAAATGTCTCTAAATCTGCATTAAAGGTGATGTTTTAAGGCTAAATGTGGAGAAATGTTATTTGTAGTGTCTGCAACTTTACAATCAGTGCCCCATAGTATTGGAGTCCATAGATGATGTGACAAACAAAGGAACATTTATCACATTCTGCACGAATATTTTGACTCTTTTTCAAGCATATTTTGGACCCCCTTTTTCCTATCTTTGTGGGGCCCTTTAACATGAAGCCCCTTCAGTATCCCAGCCCTGTCTGACCACCCTGCACAAACTAACATACATCAAGTGACTAAAGTACTGAGAAACTGGTGCATTCTGTGAAGTTTAACTCACATTATGGACCCAGGATTCTTGCAAAAACAAAGGCGTATGGACAGGAGTTTTGAAAAAAAAAAAAAAAAAAAAAGATTGTGAATTGCTGGTTGGCAGAGGTGGCACTGATGAAGTGTGAAGAGCAGGCTGGTAACTGGCACAAATTGGAGGAGTCAGAGCAGGAGTCAGAGCAGCCACTAATCACCACTGATGACAGACAGCTGGGAGTGATTAGAGTGACACCTCCACACACACACACACACACACACGCACGCACGCAACACCTCCAGCCACTGCAGCAAGAAAAAAAATACAAAACTTCCCTCAGAACTCCCAGAGGCCTTGAAAAAAAAATTAACAAATTTAAGTCATACTATAAGATAAATCCAAAACACAGCATTTAATGCAGTCTTCAATGTTTCCCATTTCACGCTCATTCCATCAGTTGTCAGTTCTGTATCTTTAAGAGCTGTTTTGTCACTGGGGGTAGAGTGAATAGTGTTTCTGTCAGATTCAGTTCAGCGATGGCTCAGGGGTAGAAACAGTTTTTAAACCTTTATGTTCTTCTTCCCAGGGTTCTCTAAGCGCTGAAACACCTTCCAGATGGCAGCAGAAAAAAAGGTGGATGCATCTTTCACATTAACTGGCTCTACAGAGACAACATGGTCTTGTGTTTTAGTATTTTGTTGATCACTCTGTGGGCCTCCCTGATCTCTACGACAGACCTTTTTAATGGGAACAGAAATAAAAGGTGCTGGCTTGGGGCAAAGTAAGAGAGGAGGCAGGGGTGGATTGAGAAAAATATTTATAGGGGGCAAGAGAGGGGCACAAATGTTAAGTGGTGTCAGAAGTCTATGTGCTAGATTAAGCTAATATGGGGGTGAATATATTCTGAAAACCCAAAAAGAAGACCCTCTACCAAAGATGACAAAGTAGCTGCATAATCCAAACATTTATTTAAAAACACTCCCTCTTTATTGGGAGCATAAATAATGTATAATTTCTGCCAGTTAAAAATATCAAAATGAAAAACTGGCTTTGCTAAGATTCCTCCTTTTATTTATTATTTATTTTTACATGGACGGTCAAAAAAATTTACATGGCAAAAATTCAACTTTTGCCCCACAATTATGATGACTTATCGCAGAATTGTGCCTTTTTAACTTCAAATGATTGACTTTTGTCTCAAATTAATGACTTTAAAACTTGACATGGGATTTTTTTTCTTTTGTAGCTCAAAACTTTGACTGATTTCTCATGAATTTACTCATTTCATGGTTATTCAGTGAATTTCTCTCATCTTAAACTCAGCCCCACAACTGTTTTAGGCCCTCAAAGTTCTTCCATTTCTTGATGGATGGTTTATTATTTTTCCCTCAGTCCAACTGTATTACTGTAAAACTCTCTATCTCTTCACGCCACAGTGTTTAAGTGAAAACTGTTGTGAGGACTGCTGCTGAACAGGGGGGGGTGGTAATGTTAGGTCATCTCATTCACTGCAGCTAGTAATTCATAGATGTGCCTGATGAGGTTTAACTTTCCTTTGAATTAAATCTTTAGAACTGGAGTGGCAAGGCTTTGTTTTAGGGGGGCAGCTGCCACCCTTTGCCCCCCAGGTAGATCCGCCCCTGGGAGGAGGTCAGATTAGCTTGTAAACTGTGAAAACTCTGTCACCTGAGTCTAATTAACCTCGCAGCTATCAGCAAAACTAATTTCATCATGCAACGTAGTCAGCAGGCTGATATGAAATTTGAGGGGAAGGCTCTGAGTGAAGTGTCTGGATTGTTTGAAGTTGGTTGGATGAGAAGTGGAGTGAGTTGCTGAAACCCAGGTTGAGGACTTTTGTGATTAACCTGCTCTTAAATCCTAAGCTGTAATCATACAGCATATAACACACGCTCATAGTCTCAACAGCATCAGCCATTGATTTATGAGGAAGAGTTCTCAAGCCAAATATGTTGGTTGGTTGGGGAAGTGGTGACTGTGGCATGTTTTAGACAAGCAGGCACAGCTGATGTTGGTCCTCTGTGAGCAAACCCCCATCTGAGCAGGTTGACTTCAGCCTCCATATAAAACCTCTGTCTGCTGATTAGCACCAGCTGAGGAGAACATCACAGCTGATTCTAATATCTGCTGATTAATGAGACAACCTGAGGACTGGGTTTGGATTTTACTCATCCAACAAAAAAGGATCTTTAATTTATATGAAACACACAATATCAGTAAAAATATTCACAGCTACGTTTAAATTAGCATTTAACCACCTTGATTGACAATAGTTTTTTTTTTTTTTTTAATCAATTTATAATTAGCCTCACCTACTTACATGGGAGCAGGTTTCTTCCATGGAGACCTCCTTATTGCTATGCTATGTTTCTACAGTACTGACCAAAAAAACTTTTAATTCTGATAATAATAACTTTATTTATACAGCACTTCTGAAAACAACATTACAAAGTGCTATACAGAAGAAAAGTAAATAAAACAGTACAAAGAAATAAAAGAGAAATATTAGGAGGAGTGGAAGAAATACACCAATACATAATACAAAAAAAATTACCACTGAATAGAGAAGGGAAAATGTCAGAAAAAGCAAAAACCAATAACAAGATTAAAAACAATTAAGATAACAAAAGAGAGGGTTTAAGATTGTAGATTGTATGGGTGATTAAATATCAAACTGAGAAATGCATGATGATAATTGGTTAAAGATTAGTGTCTCAAAAACTTCTGAAGTCATACAGAAGTAGTTTAAAGGAGGACACAGCGTCTCTCTGATCTCCTCAGGCAGGTTGTTCCACATGGTGGGCGTTCTGACAGAGAAGACCTGCTCATCTTTAATCCTCAGCCTTGAATTTGGGACCACGTAAAGAAGTTTGGCTGAGGACCTCAGGTTACGACGGGGCACATATGGAGTGAGGAGATCAGAAATGTTCCCTTGGAGCCTGTCCAGAGTGTGCTATAAAAGTCAACATTTAAATCTTAAAATCAATTCTAAAATTTATGTGGAGCCAGTGAAGGGAATCTAAAACAGGAGCTGTATGCTCTCTGTGTTTGGTTCCCATGAGGAGTCGTGCTGCTATGTACAGAGAGTTACAGTAGTCCAGATGAGAGGAAAGAAAAACATGAATGACAACCTTAATATCTTTCCCAGATAAAAACAATCCTATTTTTGACATTTCTTAGCTGCATAAAACAAGACTGTGAAACTAAGTTG
This sequence comes from Thalassoma bifasciatum, assembly GCA_008086565.1. Classification (NCBI taxonomy): domain Eukaryota; kingdom Metazoa; phylum Chordata; class Actinopteri; order Labriformes; family Labridae; genus Thalassoma; species Thalassoma bifasciatum. Next base: position 433,577 of record RPOG01000266.1, on the reverse strand, counting down.
ACATACTGGTTTGGTCAAAGATAACACCTAAGTTTTTACAACTAGTAGTGATATTATTAGATAGTGAACTTGTCATCATTCCTGGTGAACCAAGCCCAACAATCATTGCCTCAGTCTTGTCAACATTTAACTTCTAGAAATTCTTTCACATCCAGCATGTAATGCTTCGATGCAGTTATTTAGTGCGTTTAAATGGATAAAATCACTCAAATTCAAAAGACTGACACAGTTGGGTATCGTCTGCATAATAGTGGAAACATGTTATGGCTGCGGATGATACGTCCAAGGAGAGAAGAAAGGGAGAAGAGGAGTGGTCTGAGAACTGACCCCTGGGGAACCCCACCTCTGTGAGCTGGCAGTTGCCACACTCAGAGATGTGTCATTTAAATAAGACTAAAACCAGATGTGCCAACCCAGTGTTGTAGTCGTTCTTGTATAATAATGATCATAAAATGATTGATAGTATCAAAGGCTAAAATTAGGGAGCCCCTGAAGGGTCGCGGCAAGTTTTTTATCTTGGGGGGGGGGACTATTGCGTTCCCTTGCACAAGTTTTTGCGTTCCCTCGCAATACTTCTCTCTCCCTAATACTCTAACTCTAATACTCTTCAGATCCTTCTGATTCATGTTTTCACTTTCACTCAGGTGCGTAGAGAATAGATCCAGAAAAGTTAGAGAGATAGAGATTCAATATAATCATAAAATGATCAATAAGTCATCATTAGAGCATTTTAGAAACAACACCGACACGTCTGCAGTCACAGCAATGTTGACTGTAAATTGAAATTTTCTCAAAACGAGTCATTGCTTTGCGCTGGGTCACCTGCATTGGTTGCAACACAGAGGCAGCTGGTGCTGGGATGTTCAAAGACCGTCTGCAAATTGCAACATGGAAACAAACAAAAAGTTATTCTAACAATCTTATAATGACCTGTTATCGTCAATGGGTCTGGTTCACAATTCTGTAATTTGAAGATGATCAGAAAAAAAAAACGGTGGGACAAGTCCGTTCAAATACGTCAAAATCGTCAAAATCCGACATTTAGGTAAAAATTCCAAAGTTCCATTTCGGATTTCAGTAGGATTATGAGAGATTTTTCTTTTATCAGTCTTCGCATGATAGTCATGCACAAAATATTTCAGACTTGCAGCTGAGAGTAGCTGGTGGGGCTGCACTTTTTAGCTAATGCTAAATGCTAGTAAGAATGCTAGCAATTTTTTTTAACACCAGGATCATATTTTTCGCATTTCTTTGGGGTGGGTAGGACATAGTTTGGTTGCATTGTAAGCGAAAGGCACGCAATTTAAAGGGCTAAAGTTGCAGAAGAAGGAAAGAAGAAAAACCCTTGAGGTTGTCGTCGCGCGGGCCCTAATTATCTGAATGACCAACTGTGAAAGGCGTAAGACTTTGTGTCCTGGTGCTTGAGTAAACAGTTCAGGGTGTTACTCCACACAAACACTTTCAATGTGGTGATCAAACGTTAGAAACACAGTCTCTTCTAAGGAGGGAACAGTTTGTTCACTAAATTCCCCTGACGTTAGAGCACACTGAGACCCAGGCTCGTTTCCCCCCTGTTGTTTGTCTGTGTATTTAGCAATGAATCACCACCAGCATCAGCTCAGCACTTACGGACCAACCACCCCACAGATGGTCCACTTGCTTCATAATCAGGATGCGGCCTGTCATCAGGAACTGTTCTGAAGCTGTAATTTCCTACTATTACAGTCAGATCCTTTTCGACAAACACAAGAGCGGTCTAAAGCAGATGTTTGAGCGACAAATCAAAGCACAGCGCGTGTTTTCATGTGCTATTACCAAACGAGTCATTCTTTAGGTATTGGGAAATGATGGAGGAAGACACAAAGAGGTTGTTTACATCTAAAATAGGAAAAAGTAGTAAGAGGACAATGAGAGGGGGATTATTTAAAAATGGAATCATACAATAACACATTACTTGCCAAATGGCACTACAATCAGATATCGGAAGTCAGGTACATAGTTTGCATACCAGCAGTTGTTTACTGTCTCACACACGTACAGTTCATGTCCTGTTTTTTTTCTCGTGAACAGGACTTGATTCGTTCTTTCACCACATTGTCTTGATTATGTCAGAGGTAATGACCTGCCTGTGACTTGCTGCCTGCTTTTTTCTGTTTTAGTCTGTGTGTGTTTGATAGCTGCCACAGCTGCACTGGAGAACAGAGCAGGCACCTCCAGAAGTGCCCACCTGAGACCTAACTGGTCCATATAGTTAACCTATACATGTGAGGTTATAAAACTAGCAATGTGACTCCCACTCTCTTCTATACCATTATTAAAGCTCTACTAGTGTGACATTTTGATCAAAAACATGTTTCCATACCATAGGCATCAACACACATGACAAAATAATAAACTGTGAGAACCAAAGAAGGCACAAAATAAAAGCGTACCTCAATACAGTTAAGTTCTCAACTCCCTATGTCTAAAGTCAAACAACACACATACTCCTGCCACACAGTGTATTTCCTACAATAGCATAAAAACTAATGTGTGCTGTTGGAAGTTTCCTTTCTAAAATGTAGTGGTCACTTCCTTCCTGAAGGTGCGGTCAGACCTTGGCCTGCAGGAAAATATACACCAGCTGTGAGTAAAGTACTGTTAGGGGAGTGTAAACCTGTGTGAAAATGTGTTATAATGTCAGTCATTTTCCTTTAAAGTAGCTGTGAGGACTTCCTGGAAAAAGCCAGGGATAAAGACTGGGATTCCCATAAGCCTTTGCTCCTCACTGTCGCAATGGTTTTGGTTTGTTTTGGAAAAATGAATGGAGAGCAGATTTTCCCTGTAACACTATTTTATTTTGTTAAAGACAATTTTTTTTACTGGATACAATGTTATGTATTTATTAACTGCTATGTAGAGCTACTGTTTGAAACGTCATAATAATTGTTAGAACGTAAGTATTTCTCAGGTTACAGTGTAACCAAGATGGAGCGTTCTCTGAAGGTTAGATCTTGGTTTTGTTCTAACTAACATTGAGATAACCATAGGCTGTTGTTATCTATACATTCTGTGTTGCTAGGGAAGCTAACTTTGTTAACTCAGTTTGTACTGCTGTTTAGTAGCCAGCTATATTTAGTGCTACTCACAGCCTGGTGCTCTGAGACATGTCATGTAAAATTAGTTTATCCAGGTTATATCCTACCAGTGCTCATCTACCAAGCAGAGCAAACGTAACCTGGCTCTCAATTTTATTGATAGACTCTCAGGTTTGAACAGATCACTGCAGAATAACTGCTGCATGTGAACAGAAATGAACATTGTCACAAACAGCTTAGCCCCTATTTTAGCCTTTAGCCCGTGCTCTATCATTCTCCTGTTTAGCTTTCTTCTGTGCTGTTTCTCAGACAGTTCAGCTCCTGTTTCCAATATTACTACAAAATAAAATCACATAAATCAAATCATTTTTCAAAAAGAAAACACAGATGTCTCTCTTCTCACTGCTAAACTTCGTCAGCTGGCGTGGCGTTGTCATAGGGACCTCAATGTGCCATAAATCAATTATAATAATTATTGTAATGTATCTGTCTCAACTGTAATGTATCTGTCTGAACAGCATATAATGAATGTATATGTGTATATATAGATACACTTGTATATATACGTTTACGAATGAATGTATGTGTATATGTGTGTGTGTGTCAATATATCGTATTTTTTGCCTGGGACTCAAGGGGGGCCACTCGACAAGCCCTGAAGGGTTTATTTGGCCACTCCTGCACATCTTTGTGGCAACTGTTTGTTGCTTTGCTCTGTTTTTCTTTTGTGTTTCTTTTATATGTGCAATAAATAAAATATAAAATAAAATAAATAATGATAAAAAAAATCCAGTCCTGCTTGATCTCCCTAAGAAGCTAAGAAATGGCATTTAGAAGTGACCTACTTCAGAAATGATAGTCTCATTTTAAGTTGTGAATTACCATCAGGCATATATCTAGATATGAGACTTTTTTTGAAGATCACTTGGAAAGTCCTCACAGTCCCTTTAACCTAGATTTGCCAAACATTATTGTACTGGATGCCATTGTTTTCTGTATGTTCAAGTTGAACAAGGGCTCCGTTCTGAAAAAATAAATCCCATCTGCTTTGATAGCTCTTTGAACTTAAACTGTAACAGTTGTTCAGACATAAGGTTTGTTTCTTTATTGTTGTTGTTCCTGCCTGAAAGGGTCAGCAGTTCACACAACACATGCATATATGCATTTAGAAAAGAGTTGTGTTCAGTATTTGATTTTAATTCATCACCACAAAGCAATAGCAGACGGCATCATGACAAACAGACCAGCCAGACCAGGGGATGTGGTTGGGACTCTGGAGGTCCGACTGTAATCATATTAAAGGGTTAGTTCTGTCTATTTGAAGTGGGGTTGACAGAGGTACTTGTCAATAGTAAGCGTATTACCCACAAGGCATCTCTGTCAGCTTGGCTCCACTTATGAGAAACTGTCCAGAGAATGAGGAGAGGTCGGCTAACAACAGTTGTTAGGATCAATGCTATCACATAAGCTAATTTAAGAAACCCACCTTAACACCAGTGTCAGTGTAAGTGTACACAACAGTTTTTAGAGAAAGATTTTTGTTTCACATGTGCTCCACATGCAGAGCACATCTGTCTAAAAATTACAACATCAATAACATGTGATTTACTGTTAACAGAACAAGACACTAATTTATGAGCTGGAGTTTACAGAGAGGGAAGGAAACTCAATGCATCAAAGCAGACCATTCCAACTGTGAAACACGGAGGTGGATCATTGATGTTTTTGGATGTGTGAGCTACAAAGGCTCAGGAAACTTGGTCCAAACTGATGAATGAAGGATGAATGCAGCATGTTATCAGAAAATACTGGAGGGAAATTTACACTCATCAGCCCAGAAGCTGAGCATGGGGCGTACTTGGATGTTCCAACATGACAATGACTCAATCACAAGGCTAAGTCGACCTGCCATTGGCTACAGCAGAATAAAGTGAAGGTACTGGAGTGGCCATCTCAGTCTCCTGACCTTAATGTCATTGAGCTACTCTGAGGAGATTTCAAACCTGCAGTTCATGCAAGACAGTCCAAGAATTTACAGGACAAGAAGAATGGGCAGTTCTACCATCTGAGAAAATAAAGACCCTCATCCACAACGACCACAAAAGACTTCAAGCTGTCATTGATGTTAAAGGGGGAAATAAACTATATTTATAACTGGGGTATGTAAAGTTTTGATCCAGGTCATTTTGGAAGTTTCTGTTGTCAGTATGATTTAAAAAGAGGAAACACAGTTGTTTGTTAAAAAATGGCTTCACCCAACCACTAACCATGAGTGAATGAAAAGTTTTTGTGTTATCATCCATGTTCTCCAAAATATGGCCAAGAAAGCCTAAATTCTGCCACGGTATGTAAACTTATGAGCACAACTGTATATGATAGACTTATTATCTGGTATATGTGCACCACAGGCAAAAGAACTCATATGTGTTGCATATATGAATGATGGCAAACATAAGAGTTTCCTAATGGCAAATTAAAGCTCTGAAATTCTTCTAATGGCAGAAAATTTACACTTCCACAGGGTGTTTGGTTTGTGGTGTCTTCAAACTATCCAATTGGATTGAACTGACCCCATCTGTGGTGTTCATGCCAAGCTTACCTTCTTTTTATGCCCAGAGAATGATTTTTTTGAATGATAGCAGCATATGCCAAACCATAATTTAAAAATAGGATTTCTCTAACAAGTTGTATTATAAGATAGAATAGATATCTGGGAACATAAACCTTGTCAGTGCAGATATGCAGTACAAGCCAAAAGTTTGGACACACTTTCTCATTCAATGTGTTTTCTTCATTTTCATGACTATTCACATTGTAGATTCTCACTGAAGGCATCAAAACTATGAATGAACACATGTGGAGTTATGTACTTAACAAAAAAAGGTGAAATAACTGAAAACATGTTTTATATCCTAGTTTCTTCAAAATAACCACCCTTTGCTCTGATTATTGTTTTTTATACTTTTGGCATTCTTCAAGAGGTCGTCACCTGAAATGGTTTTCACTTCACAGCTGTGTCTTATCAGGGTTAATTAGTGGAATTTCTGGCTTCATCAATGAGGTTGAGACCATCAGTTTTTGTTAAAATTCACATCATGGCAAGAACCAATCAGCTAACTAAAGAAAAGTGGTCATCGTTAAAGAAATGAAGGTCAGTCAGTCCAGTCAATAGTCATAAAAATAAAGAAAACACAAATTGAATGACAAGGTGGGTCCAAACTTTTGGCCTGTACTGTATATAAGAAGAGACTAAACGATAAATAACTGAGTGAAAACACATTGAAACAATTGTTAAAAAAAAAGTAGCAAACCCCGACACACAATGTTCAAACCTACAGCTCTTATTCCTGATTTCGCGCTCAGTAAATATTGTTTTGCATTTAGTACAGTTAGTGCTTGAGGATAAAAACTGTTTTCAAATCCTTGTCCTAGTTTTCATTGTTCTGAATCTTCTGCTGGAGGGCAACAGTTCACACAGGTGATGTCCCGGGTGTAACAGATCCCTTTTCCAGGCGCCATGAGTTATAAAGTTGTCATAGATATCACAGATTTATCACCCTGAAAGTATTCTCTTCCCTAGTATCAGACACCTCACTGTATATACAATATCGTTTTCTTATATGTAACTTTTTGGAGCTCATTTTGAATTTATATTAAAATGTGCTAAAAAAGACATTCTCAGAAACACTTTTCATTTTTAATATTCTTTACCTCTGTCATGCGTTTTTGGTGCCAACTCCCCAAACCGGAGAATGTGGCAGAAAACTCTCTGTGGAGCCGTTTTACGTCGTCAGAGGGGCAATTTAGGAGGCACCTAATAATGACCTCCAGGCAGACAGTTTGTCACTTTGGTATGAGCTATGAACTCTTCATATGACTCCAGTCTCTCCGTCTAAAGAGGTGACTAAACGAGGTGTGATTCAGGGACACGGCACCCCCCCTCCCCCCCTCACTAACACAGATGATCGAATAACCCTATGGAGCACAGGGGACGCTACATGTTGGCAGAACACTTACATTTCAGGTTCATATACCCTGAAACTGAGCTCAGTAACAGCCTGATATTCAACCCGCCTGTTTGACTCTCACACAGTGTGTATGTGTGTACATGTGTGTGTGTGACACCTGACATAACAGAGACAGGGAGGTGCCAGCCAATTATTACACTCTTTGTGTCGTTTGTAGAACAACACTCATGTAATGACCTGGCTGGTGGAGGTAGTAATTGGAGATAATTCAGGGTATGTTTTGGTCTGGGTAGAATAAACTATCCTGTGTTTCTGTCTAACTTAAGTCAAATAAAGCTTTAACAACCCTTTTAGTCATTATTTTTCATCACGTTTCTGCGCCCTTGTTCCAGTTTTCTGTCTCCTCACCTTTTATTTGTGTCTCTCTTATTTGTATCATATTCATGGCGTGTGGGTGTCTGAGAATGAGTGAATGAGGGACTCTGGCTCCTTTGTGTCAACAGGCTCTCTAACTTGCTAAGGCTAATCACCGCAGTAATTACTGTTAAGTAGGCTCATAAATCATTAGACCTGTCAGTCTGCTCTTCGCCTGGTAGCTGATGTAAGTGTGCGTGTTTGTCTTTACTGTGCATGTGGCAAAGAAAAGTTAGAGGAAAACAGGCTGGGGTTAATCTATTCTGAATTAAGTGTTCTCCATTTTTTACTGAGTGAGGAAAAAGCTGAACAGAAGTTTTTCTCATGTATTTAGCTACTCATAATAGTCACTTATTGTATCTGATCTACAGATGGGTCATTGAGGGATAAGGTTTTAGAATAGGCCACTTTTGAAATACTAAAAACAAGAATATAAATTTGGCCATTTTTCAAACATTTGGAATCAAGTACCACAAGATACTTCATTTCACAGCAGCAAAATTACATTTCAGTTTCATCCCGTCCGAGAAACATAAAAAAAGTGACATATATGACGTATATTGAAGCGGGAGGACTGTGTGACAGCCAGTAGTGCATGGCCCTCTTGTTTCATTACATAAGAAAAAGGAGAAACAAGAGGGAGGAAGAGGGGGAAAAAAGCAAATCCTAAACTAGGCTCCTGTAGGGCGGCGAGATTAGGAAAAAAAAGACCTCAACACATCAGCAACATAATAAACCATGACAATAAAACTCAAACACTTGCTCTCGTGGGAGAGAGAAGGGGGCATTTATGCAAAAAAAAAATAAAAAAAAATAACCCAGTTGAGAGATTGTATCGTTTTAAAGTTGAATTACAAGACCAGCCTTGGCACCCAGTCATTAAAAACAGCTTTATTTGCAAATATTAGAAATACTTAATAACCTTCCAGGTGTTTCACTAGGTTCCTCAGATGTGTCTGGTTGATTAAATTTCCTGTCCTTGAGGTGGTTTAGAATTCAAATTTGTTTTCTTGATGGTTGCCCCACATGATATTTCAAATAATCAACAAATTAGGATGACATTTGTTAGTATATCATGATGGAAATTTAAGTGCAAATGCTTCATAATTTAGTCAGTGAATGCAACACGTTAGAAATTATGCACAAAGAGTGTAAAAAGTATTTATAAATTGATCTAGAATGATTTTAAACCTGTTGTCTACATAGAAGTTAAAGCTGGACTGTCGCCTCACATGAGGTTTTGACACTTCAGATCGCAGAAAAGTGACCAATAACTAAAACGTTCAGAGACGTGAGCGTGGTTTCTTTTGTGAGGAAGGTATAATATATATATAGTCTTTTATGTAGTTGGATTTTTTTTTTTCAACAGGAAAATTCAGTCGGACAGAAAAAAGTAGCTGCTATGTCATTGACCCAGGTCCACACTTGAAGGCGGCACATGTCAGATTCATTGATATGGTGGTAGACAGACATATTTTTATCATTTTTAAAAATGAGCACTGTACTCACCCCTGATATTTCATATTCATTTGTAAAATGATCAACATAATGTCATTAATCGACACCAAGGTCATTGTGGTAGTTACATGTGAGGGATCTGTTAAAAAAATTAAAAAAAATAAAAACCTGCTATGCCTTAACCATAACGTGTTCATTGTCTCAGAAAAAAAAACAACAGAAAAATAACAAAACAGTAATGCTTTCATAGGGATAGGAGACAGTGGGGCAAGTTGAGCCAGTTGGTAAGTTGACCCACCACCTGTATCTAGGCAATGGAACCTTTCCTTTTTTTTTTCTATTGTCATATGACCATGGGTGCATCTCAATCGCACTAAACTTCATCCTTGCTTCCTCCACTTATATTGTTCACCTGCGTCTTCGTCCCGTCCACCAGAGATACACGAGACATGCAAGGAAGAGAGGAAATGAGATTTGTTTTAACCTTCTTAGACCCGAGCATTTTTCTTGTGTGCATTTTTTATTTCTCTTTGCTATTTCGGATTAGTAAGACCGCATAAGGATAAAAAATACATTTGGTCTTTGTACTGGAAGTTATTTTTTAGTGTTATTAGTTAGCTACTCGTTTTTATTTATAAGTGTTATTGTCCATAACTACACTTTTTTTCTCTCTGAAATGGGTGTAGAGTTATGATATCACCAAAAGATGATGAGGGAAGTGTCCCTAAATGTGGCTAAGAGACTAAAAGTTTAGAAATAAAGTTTCATGGGTCTGAGAGGCAGAAATGTTTTGTCCACATATGTGGATGCCAGGTCCTAAGGGATTAAGACAGATGGTTATTGGATGAAAAGAAATAATGTGAACTCCAGCGCAGTATTTGTATTCATATTTATACTCATTTAAAATGTATGTTTATGTAAATGAAAAATAAAAGAAAACTGTCTCATCTGCTCTGACCCATATTGGTTTGAGTTCTGTCATGTTATATTGAGGCCAATTTGTGTTTGTATACAATGTGTTCGTTCTGCTCCAAGCATTTCAACCTCCCTTCCAGAACGCTTTTTTTTTGTTTTTTTGTTTTTGTTTTTTAAATGAAAAGGCCTGAGATTACTAATACATTACAATTCTTTTCCAGCAGTTGTGTGAGCAGATAGAGTCATACCATTACTTACTACTCATTATCACCCCAGCTGTGTGCAATGTCTAATTATGCCAGCTGAATCTTGTTAGCTCGTTACCTAAGTTCAGAGAACCAGGCACCAGACCAATATGGGTCAATGACAAAAAGAGGGTCTAAAAACATATTTTTAAAAAGTTCTTTGAAAGTGGATAAAAAAACATATTTCTGAGTGAAGAATTATTTTTTCTAACAGATTTCAGTAGTTGACCAACATTTCAAAGTTTTTAGGTTCATTTAAAAAATCATAAAAATTAAACTCGTGGGTTTTTACAGTCCACCGTGTTGGTTTATATACTTTTATATAAATATACAAGGACAATAAAAAAGACACACTTTAATAACCGTTCATAGAGAGTTCACAGACATCACTGAGTATGTAAATCATTTTGTGTGTTTCATTTCTTTTATTTGTGAATAAGATAAATAATTTGATGCTAAAATAACATTTCACATTATTACATTGGTTGTTTTAGCTTTAAAATTCTTTTCATTTGCAAAGAATTTTTTATTTAAAAAGGTTCAAGCATAAAATAATGCCACTGAATTTTTAATTTCCATTTACAATAACTGACATTCAATTTTTAGAGTTTAATTACTGTTGATACTTGTCAGGACGGTTGCACCACCTGACATTTTGGGGGTTTGAGGAACCAAAACAAAAAAAAACATGTTATATTTTAATAGTTTAAAGATGTGTTCAAATAACACAGGTTTCATAGAATAAAGAAATACATGTGATGAAATACTCAATTCATGATGGAAGGAAATATTGCACTCGGACACAAAAAAGGGCGTCACGTCATTGACCCATATAAGCCTCAGATAATACGTTGCTTCTTTACTTGGATAATACCCTTCACAGCAGCCCTTGAGGTCTTAAATGACCAGTTACAGCATTGCAGGCACAGGAGACAGCGCCTAGGACATGCCAGCCTCCAACATTGTATGGAGGATGAGACTGATTATTCCTCTGCAGCTCAATGACAGTGTTTTCAGCATGCTGAAAATTAAACATGCTGTCTCAAGTGTCTACCACCCCCAGACCAATGGGCAAGTAAGTTTCTTGATATCTTTCCTTAATTAAATTTTGGGAAATCATTGGTGATTCCTCCAATACTTTACAAATACAACACAATTACAGGGAAGCATCAAGTGTGCCCTGAGGAAGAATGTCAACAGCAGCCATAATGACTGGGATCTCCATCTTGCTGCTGTGGTTTATGGAATCAACACTGCCAAGCAGGTTTTCCTGCATTCACATTATGTCGATGACAGTGTGTTTCAAATTAGAATCATTTTAGTCGTGAACCACCTTGTTAGAATGGAAGTTTCGAACCGAAGTTTAAAAAGTTGTGACTGATTTGTGTTTGACAAAAAGATTAATGCGGGACTTCTCTGTGATCAGTGCTCCACAAAGCACACTCCTTACTTCCTGCTATTCCACTGGCACCCACATCTTGCTGCTGTTTTAAATGACTGCCTGATGGATGAGGATTTTGAGGTGGGTAACCCCGAAGATACCATTGACCAGAGGATTAGAGAGATGGCAACGCTGAATGAAACGGTCTGTACATGCAAAGGGGGGTGGGCTGATGGAGAGTGGATTTTCCTGGGTGGTACAATGTGAAGTTACTCTAATTTTCATTCATTGTAGATTCTCCACAACATCGAAAAGGCACAAAGCAGCCAGAAAAAGACATTTACAAACCGAAAGAGGAAGCTGCTCAAGGAGGAATTCCATTGCCTTTTGTCGTGGATGCATTCTTGGCATTTCTACTGAGAAGAAAAATACTGAAATATTTGTAAATGTATTTGTTTTACTTCTTTATCTCTTGCCTAAAAGACAGCAAAATTAAAAATTGAATCATTTTAACCCACACTCTTCTACACATTTCCCTGTATATTGTGTAAAACAAGTTATTAAAAAAATACATGTAGCTACAGGGACATTTGGGTTTAAGTGAGATGGTCTCTTCAAATATATATATATTTTTTAAGCAAGGAAATGGATAATCTGGAAGATGCCTTTAAATATGACATTTGTCGCCTTCAAAAATGTTGTTTGTCTATATCAATGATTCCCAACCCATGGGCCTGGCCCCCTGGTGGGCCGCGAAGATGTTGAAAGTGGGCCGCCAAATAATTTTCAAAAAAGTGAGACTTTTGTGTGTGTTGGGGGGCTGTGATTTCATTCAAACAAAAACATACAGAATACTGCTTTAAATGTTGAAACTCACACACAATTCAAAGGATTTTCATTCTAGAGATACCAAGCCTATTCTGGTTATTTTTTGCTTTGGTCACTTTTTTTTTCTCACTGTGGTCTCATTTTTCTCCAAAAAGTGAAGTCCTGCTTCCTTATGGGTTCAGGCCTAATTCAGAGGATTTCAGAAGTTTAAATATACTGTGTATAATCATAATAATAATTTTTTTTTTTTTTTTAGGTAAGAGGGTTATTATGCTTCCCACAATGGGTTTGGTATCCCAAGGGTTAAACATTTTTTAAAATAGTTATATCTATTAAAAAAAAAAAAAAAAAGTGCCAAGAGAAAGCATCATATGACTTCCATGTTTAAGGGGCAAGAGGTGGGCTGTGAAAAATATTTGAGACTTAAAAGTGGGCCCTGAGTTGGAAAAGGTTGGGAACCACTGGTCTATATCATTGGGCAAACATTCTCTTAGTTCGGTCAGGACACTTGTAAAAACATTTAGCTAAAAGAGGGGGGGGGGGTTGCTTAAAAAAAATTCAAATAAAAGTAATTTTTAATCAGTGCAGCAAAACCAGATGAAGCATCAGCAGTTCAGGCTTTGAAGTTACACACTGTAAACTTAGTGATGTTTGATCATAGGGCTTCAGAGTACATTTTGTAATGAGATAATACCTCTTTGTTTCTCTGGGTCCAGCGCGTACAAGTGTCACTATGATTTGGATATATTTTAGCTAGTTTGGCATTTGTTAGGTGGGCTTTGTGAAGTATCTTGCACTGCATAAGGCCATGTCTGGCACATATGGATGATGAGTGGACTAGTTTTAAAATGTCTCTCCACTGACCCTCTGAAAGACTTGTTCCCAGGTCATGTTCCCAGGACTCCTTAATCAGAGTAGTGCCTGGGTTCAGACTGCTAATCCTATTGTAGATAACAGATATCAACCATTTTTGGTCCAAGTTGAGAGTCAAGAACTGATCTATTTCTGCCTCTGGGGGACGATTTGGGAAATGGGGAAACTGTTTTTGGATGAAGTGTCTTACTTGGAGGAACCAAAAAAAGTGAGTGCTGGGCAAATAATGCCTCAATGACAGGGAGGTAAAAGAGAAAAAGACCCCATTGTGATAGAGGTCATTAATGGCGCTTTTCCACTTTACAATTCCAGCCCTACTCGGCTCGGCTCGGCTCTACTCTACTCGGCTCTACACGGTTTGGTTAGCTTTTCCTCTAGCCCGACTACAGACTCACGGTGGGCGTGGATCTTATAACACAGCTGCGCTAAAGTGCTGCGCAGAAGTGCGTGCATGTCATCTCTAACGCAACACAAACATAATTTTGTACTAACATATGTGCCACCGTGGTCTTTAAAGGAAAAAACAAAGCTTTCAAAAGATTTCATTAAAGGAATACAGCGGCTCAATGTTGGGCGGCATGACACAGGAGCGGAGGTAAACAACAGCCTTGTGCTGCTGCGCGCAGAGGGAAACGAAGCTTACCGACATTAACTCTTCACTGGATCCAGTGAGATCACTTTAATTTTTGATTTTTGGGCCTGGTATACCAGAGATTTTTTGTTGATCAATCATTCTTCTTTGAACTGGTTTTCCTTTTTGGTTCCCTGTGGATTAATGGACTGATTGGTGCTTAAAGACTCTCGTAGCAGACAGATCGCTCCTGTGCCGACAAACTTTGATTTAATTTAAAAGACTCTTTAAACAGAACTATCTTTGCTGTTCACTTCTTTTTCGTTTAAAAGGGACTTTAAACTTATTTAGGAATCATGAAGGAGCATTTTAGGGCTGTATTTTGTGTTCATTCAGTCTGGTTCTGCGCTGTCGGGTTTAAATGTCATTAAAAACCCATCGCAGACTTATTCGTTTGCCTCTTGTAAGTGATTCATACAGAGTCATAAGCTTCCGTGAGGACATTCTCTGACCAATGAGTGACCGGCAGACCGTCGACGTCACGTTTTAGTATCGGCTCTACTCGCTTGGAACCCGGGTAGAGTAGGTACTAAAAACTGGCGTCTGCCGCGTAGTACCGCGCTAATGGAAACGCAACACAAACCGGGTAGAGTCGAGTAGAGTAGGGCCAAGGCGAGTCAGTGGAAAAGGGCCATAAGTGTTCTGAGGCTGTTTGCTGACCAGGTGTGAAATGCAGAGTCAGAGCAGGAAGGGAGGAATGACGGATTGTTCAAAATAGGAGCAAGGGTAGATCCTCTGTGTAAACCATGATGCTTTCTAAACTGAAGCCAGATCTTGATCGTGTTGGTTACGACTTGGTTTTGTGAGATCTTAAGTAAACTTGCGGGTAATTGTGAGCAAATAGCAGCATGAAAGGAGCAGGTAGTAGATGATACCTCAATGTGAGCCCAAGGTGGAGATGTGCCTGGTTTGCCATGGATCCAATATAAAAGTTTAGTTATATTGCAGGCCCAGAAGTAATATCAGAAATTTCGTAGAGCCAGTCCACCTTCGGACTTAGGAAGTTAAAGGATGGATTTCTTAAGTCGGGCTGGTTTTTTATTCCAAATAAATGTGGTGATTTGTTGGTCAAGGTTTGTAAAATAGGATTTATTGAGATACATTGGAATGTGTTGAAAAAGGTTTAAAAATCTCTGCAGCATAATCATTTTAATAAGGTTGGCCCGACCTGCCAGAGATAAGGGGAGAGTCATCCATCTAGTGAAGTCAGATTTATATTTATCTAGAAGTAATTGGTAATTCTGTATCAGGGAAACTTTGAAAAATTCAACTGCTACCAGAGATAAGAAAACAAAAAGACTGGAGTAAAGACTCATCTATGTTCTGATGAAGATAAAACACTGGAGGGAAAGTTTTCAGAAATGTTTCTATGGAACAGAGGAGACGCTCTCACTAACTCTGAAGGTGAGTTCATGAGTGAGCACATGGCACTGAGTCTGAGACAAGATATAAACTTCACACACCTGCTCCAAATCAGGGCCAATCACTCTCACACACACACACACACACACACACACACACACAACTCTTAAGTGTAGGGGTTTTGTTTTGACCCAGATGGGTAGAGAATTAATATACAGAAAGTTGAGTCGTGAATTTTTTCTCTGTTGTACCTAAATGGTGGAATGAATTACCCAACTCTATACAATCTGCAGAGTCTCTTTCTACTTTTAAGAGTCGTCTGAAGACGCGATTGTTCAGGGAACACTTTGGCATTTTATCTTCTCCTCTTTGTCTGCAGGGGTAGAATGATTCAGAGGGTCTCAGACTCAGCCCTTAGTAAATGTTTAGCACTGATCTTACTTATTGTTGGTTGTGTTGATTATAAATAATGCTACACCTCTAACTTTATTCTTGGAAAAAAAAAAATCCAGGCACCTTATTACACTGGTGGCCAATGACACTGATTGGAAGCACTTTGTATCACTCACTCAGGTTTTCCTTCAATGTCTTCTTGTACGTCTCTATGGAAAAAAGTGTCTGCAAAATGAAATTGTAGAATTGCAGAATTGCCCAGGTGAAGATTGTTACTCCAGTTTGTCATGCTAATGAAATGCTACTCTGTTATGTTTTAGTGTGTTTGCATTATTCTAGGAAACCTTTGTCATAATTATTTTATGTAGATAAATAACATTTATAGAGCGCACATCAAATGTCTGAGTAACAATTTGTTACAATGACAATGGAATAACTGACAATGGAAATCCAGAACCTTCCAAACAACCCTCAATACATGACAACATTTGAATTATTCGTTTCTCTCCACCAAAATGGCCTGAATGGACATTTTTCCAAGTGCACCAAATGCAAGTTACAACTGCAGAGAAGAACAATTCCAAAGAAGGAGGGGGACAGGGGAATGATAACTTGTCCCTGTCATGTCTGGAAACATCCTGGAAAATAATATCAGGGAAAAAGTGGGAACCTTGACTACATCTAGAAACATGTTGAAATGACAAACTGTATATGAAACTTTACCACAGGCCCTGTGATGACTGTTGAAACTGAAACTGTCTTTTGATGTGTACCACCTACAGTATCAATCACACTCTAGTAGAGGCAGTAAACAGAGAGAGTTGTGAAGATGTAAAGAGTGATGTCATTTATGTTGTTTGACTCAGCTTAGACTGGCCTTGTAAATGTTGAGAAAAAGCATCTCAACACATGTAAGACCTGAAAGATACACACCAGGGAAATGTTAACAATGATAGTCATACCCAAAGAAACCCCCATAGTCAACTTTTCACCTCCACAATCTTTACATTAAATTTGAAAAAGAGGATAAAGTTTGTTCAGCTAACACAACATGGATCAATCTGTGGCAGAAAGTACAAGTCCAGATGAGCTGTATTTATTTTAATGTGTTGGTTGTATGACATTTAGACAGTCCGACATACTCTTAGAGACATTTTCCAACAATGAAAATACAAACTGCTTTTACTTCTGCCTTTACTCAGCCAACAGAAAACAAAGATGTCTTATGAAACGATTGATGGAATTACTTTGGGGGTCGAAATTGCATTTTCCAGAGATTCTAGATTTTGTTATGAGTTCACCGAGCACTTAAGCGTTCGATGGGCTTCGTATATACGACTGTGTCTACTGTCGTATTGAGTTGCATGGGAATGACTTTAAAAAGCCTGCACTATTCTCTTTTACTGGTGCGACAAATTAAATGTAAACATGTCAGTCAGTGTACTGAATATAGAAAGGGCACCAGTGTATGTGTGTGTGTGTGTGTACATGTGTACTGGGGTCAATGGTGTAATGTTTCATACAAAAGCCACCGTATGCCAAGTTACATTCACCCTGTTATGATTCACTTAACTGTGTATTTATGGAACTATATTTACTGTACTTGCAAAAGAGAGACACCTGCATCTCTCTCTCTCACACACACACACACACACAGAGGCAAAAACAAAACTAGTTGATGACTCAAGTTAGTGGATCCGTGTTTTTCAACCTTGGGGGTCACTTGAAATGTCTAGTAATTAGTCTAGTAAAAAAAAGTGACTGAATCAAGTATTATTTTTCTTTGTTAAATTAAATTCCACACACAGCCTTAAACAACAGTATTCTGTACTTACACCTTCTAATATAAATCAAGCTTAAATAAAATGCAGCATGTAAAACTATCTGAGCTGGTGAGTATTGATTGACAACCACGATCACGTGACTGCACAGTTACAGCTGTTTGAGTTCCCTCGTTTCAGCCTGTATGAACACAAACTTGCAGTCAGAAGGAAAAACAGAAAACAAATATAAGATTTCTTTACCTGCCTGACCTTGTAAAGACAGTTCCAAGAGGTTCCAAATTTTCAAGCAGGCCGATGAGCACAGGTGTGAGGAGGGACAGCTGCTCTGAATGATGAGCTCATTAGGAGTTCTGGAAGTCAAAGGAAACCTGCAGACTACCAGGCCCCATCCGTAACAGTGGTAAAAGCAAAATGTAGTAACTGACTCCAACTGTAACAAATTGTTGAGCTCAAAAGTTTCCAATGTGTTCCTGTTCATTTTTAACATTACTTCAAATTTAAAAAAAGTTTCAAAAGTATCAATATTTTGATTTGAGAATCGATTACAAGAGCATAAAGATCTGGTCTTGGTCATATCGATATTTCAGTATCGATTGCACAAAACTAATGCTTAATCTGCTAGTATGCGCAAGCTGTTTAATCAAAATGACATTGAAATGCTAAAATTGAAAAAAAAAAATGCTATCTGTAACTATTCAAATTAGCTGATCTGCAACAAAGCAGCAAAAAAAAAAAATAAAGCACATGATTTTGTTTTTTTTATCCAAAAGAAATGTTATTTTGCTTTCAGTCATGAACCAAAACATTAGTTTCAGAGGTTTTGTGTTGTTTTTAATTAATTCAGAAAGGCTGTATCTCTATGTAAAAAGTATCTCTATTGCTATCGGTGATACTGGCGCTGTTTTTACTTGGTATCAGATCAATTCAATTCAGTTTATTTGATTAGCATTTAAAGACCACGCACAACAAATATATCATAGATCCAAATATCACATAATGGTTGAAGCTAATCGAAAGGGTGTAGGCTGAAGCTTATGCTTATTTTGCCTACCCGTTTTGCAAAAAATTAAATTAAATTAAACAAATGTATAAATGTAGAAATAAACTTAATCAGCTTAATTACATGGTCTGAGTAACACCATAAGTTTTCTTAATGGAGAAAAGATATACATTTTCAAAACATATTATAGTAGTAAAAATAATCCAATGAAATCCTTAGCAATATTACAACCAAACACAACCCAAGTTCCAACCCAAGATCGACACCAAATTGTGCAGTATCACAGAGCACTGAAATAAAATGATAGATTTTATTTAAGATGCAAACCAAAGTTCTGATGAGTCTGTATATGTGTGAAAGTATGGGCACCCTAGTGGCCACTCTGGTGTCACTCCATGTGTCCACATCCACATTTGGTTCCATGGTTCACATCTTTGCAAGACTCAAAAACTATCGGATAACTTTGACGAATTATATGAGGAAGTCCAAGTCCTGAAACAACCCATCAAAGTTAAAAAGCTGGATTTTAGTTTTAACAGACAAAGTAACAGAGTAAGTAGTGTCAGAAAACTCTGTGTTAGGTACTGCTGTGGTATTTTCAACAATTGCACAGAAGTGAACTCTTGAAATGTCCTAAATGAAAAAATGTGGTTTTCTTGAGAGTAAGAGAGCACAGAAACACACTTGTTCCAGAAAAAGGCAATTGGTGCCCAGTAAAATCAGCACACGGAAATGAGCCCTCGATTGGGACCCCACGGACCTTTGCAGGCTCATGGTAACACACACACACACACACACACACACACACACACATGCTCACATGCAAACAGAAAAAAAACAAAGGCCATTGAAAACACTGGGGGACTAATGGGTTGCCAGTTTGAGTAATATGGACCCAATTTAATTCCATGTTTATGACTGGTGACCACATGCTGCACTAACAGTGTGTGTGTGTGTGTGTACTCTGTGTGTGTTTCAGTGACAGCTTTGACATATGTGAATGTTTTTCATGTGTTTAGGAATGCAATGCCTCTCTCTCTCTTTTTTTTCTGCATATCTGTTCCCACCGCTGACAGGCAGCTCATGATGATGTTAGTATGAGGAATGTAGGTCCTAATGTCAAAGATGGAGACACTGATAAACAAGAGGAGGTGGAGGGGGGTGTTGAGAGAGACAAAGAGGGGGCAGACGTGGGACATAAGTCATATATTGTAGCTGTGCTGTCTCTGCCACTGAGCTGCAGGGAGGGATTTGCATTTCCTTTGTAATTCAAACACTGATTGTTCATTATCTTCATGGTACAGTGATTTCTTTTCTTTTCTTTCACAGGAAAACTTGGAATAACTTCAGAACAAGACGAGAGAAACGTGACCTCTGATGTCCTCATGTCTGTGATATTGTTGAAATTGTTGACAAAACCAGATGGTGGAGAATTTGTTGTTATGAAATGTCTACAAATAGTCAGTGAAACATATTTATGAATGTTTCTCTGAAGTAACACTGTGATGATAAGTCCATGGCAAAATTATGTTGTTGGGTTTTTTTTGTTTGTTTTTAATTTTTTTAAGCAACAGCAAACCATTTATAGGTCTAGTCTAAAACTAAACCCTAAAACTCACCCTTATCATTCAACTAATTGATGAAGGTAGGAGTAAGAGAGTAAATACTCTGTAAAATAATGTTGGAATGTAAAGTGTTGTGTACAAAATTCCACAACTCAAAAATTAATCTGACAGATTTGTCTGTTACTTAAGAAAAAGTCTAAAAGCTGAATCCAAAATAATGCTTATGACATATTTGCACAGGTTTATGTTTTTTATTACTTTCTCCTGTACATTGATTATGTTTCATTTGTGCTGCTTTGACCTTGGTCAACTCTGGTTGTTTTAAACGTGCTCTATAAAAAAAAGTTTGGGTTTAGTTGAGTTGAGGAAAAAAGGAAATGAGAACAAAAGTCCCATTGAATTCCAATCCAAAGCTACTAAACCACTAATAAAACCAGGGAGTCACTAGAAAGGGAGAACTCTACATCAAGAAGAATGAACAGGAGACTGCTGAGAAAAGAGGGAATATCATGCAATGAATGAACAAAGTGGAGACTCACAGAGACTAATCAAACACAGGTGTGTTACAAGACACAGGTGAAACAGATCAGAGCAGGGCACACAATCACAGCAAAGGGAACAAAAAGACACAGGAAGTAAAGTAAAGTAAAGCAGATAAATGGGGAGAAAGATCTACAACACTAACTTGACCACACCTCTGCAAATTATAAAAACATTTCACAAACAAAACCATACAAAAGTCTAAAAAAAAGTAGTTTTGGACAGGTTGAATGTCAAGATACAAACATACCAGAGTGGGTTGAGCAGGAGTTTACCCACAGGTGCAGGTGATTAGTCAGGTGACGGAGGTAATGAGCTGCAGGTGGTTACTTTGCTCCTGATCCTGAACTTGGATAATTTTTTTTCTGTCTAACTTCAAAATCAGTATACTGCTGTTTTATATTTAAGGGATTTGCACACATGCAATCTTAAAAAAAGAGCGTCCCAGAGAGATGGGATTAAATTAACTGTCAGCAGTTTGCTATAGATGTGTATAATGTTCTTACTTGTGCAGCTCAAGAACAATTTTGTACCCAGAATGATTAAAAGAAATTCTTCCATGTCCTCGAATGTAATTTTCTAATATAGTTGGAACGATGTGGAATGAAAAGTGTTGGACTATTATTGGTACATGACTGCCACCCTGTGGTCACAGCACAGACAACATCATTTTTATTCTAGAGCCAGAGTTATGAAGAGCAATGTTACTGAACTGAATAAATAAACTTGTTTTGAGAATACAGGTAAAATTCTTGATGCCAGCTCTAAAATATTTTAACTGTTTTTTGTTTTTTTAGTTGCAATCCCTTTTTTCTGTTTTTTTTTTTTCCTCTTGTTTTCTCCCTTTCTGTTTATGTAAAACAGCTTTGCATATTTATATTTATTGAAGAACTGATGAGTTTTGATACACAGCATATGGCATGCTGATTTATTTGTATGCAATGGATAATAGGTGCAAAGCATAAAACAATATGAATTATACACAAAAAAAATGAGACTTAGCAACATTTCTGCTACACTGCAAACACTATACTCATTGCAAGTCATTATGTCAGTAAAAAATTGTTTTGTTATTCTTGATATGAGCCACATTCAACTGACATGTACTGAAAAATGTCTTTTTTCAAGTTAAGACAAAAATGAGGTCTGAATTGCCTGTAACAAGTCAAATAAATCAGCCAATCAGGTAACAAAAAAAGTGTCTTGTATTAAATCATTTTCTAATTTCAAGAAACTTGACAAGAACAGTTTTCTTACCCCAGTTTTTCGTATTTCAAAATTTCAATTACTTAATCTCTGTTTCTTATATATTTGATATTTAATTTCTATTCATACTTGTCTTGTACAGAGAGAACAGTAAAAACCAAAGTCAAATTTCTTGAATGCTTCTGAAAGATGCTTGACAGTAAAGGCAATTTTGGGTCTTACAGATTTTTTTTTACTTGTTACAAGCATTTCAGACCCTATTTTTGTCTTAAAATAACTTGAAATAACACATTTTTCTGGACTTGTCAGTTAAATGTGGCTCATATAAAGAATAATAAGACAACTTTTACTTGAAATAATACATAATGACTTGCTTAGATTTCAGTTTTTGCAGTGGAATATCTTTATCCTCAAATCCTGAGCGTGGCATCATGTGTTTAGTTGGTGCCACATTCAGGGTTGAGTGTTTTCAGAGTGATGCCACGATCCATCATCATCTCTCATTACTCCAAAAAATGAGATCTGGATTTCTGTTTTAAGTAACTGCATATTTTATTGTGTTAATCAAAAACAATCTGACATGACATTTCACAAAGACCTCCGGGAGAATTACAGTGCACCATGTTAACTTTGGCCTTCCACCTTTGAACTTTCACCCACAGACCGCTCTCCTCGCACACCGCCATTACTGTTTCTTTGCCGTTATAAACAAAGCTCTGCTTTCCCCAAAACACTCAAACCACAGGCACACGTCTCTGTCTTACATACACAAACTCATACACACACACATACGCACACACAAGCCTCTCCTTGGAGCTATCGTACAGGGGTGCGTCACATGGCATGGGATACAACAGGAGTGTTGACCGGATGGCTGTGTGAACGAGAAAATCTCCAATTGGACACTGTGTTCATAAGTTTTCCCCATCGGCTGTAATGTCCAGACAACATTGAGGATGAGTCCTTTTCAGCAGAACATGAACAATACAGATGTAAATCTACACTTATAAGAAAAATAAAAATCCACCACAACAACATATCAGCTTATCTTTGCACATAAATACATAGGAATAATAATAATATTCAACATTGTGCTTTCTTTCTCTCGCTCTTTCTCGCCACTGCACCATTGTCAAACGCGTTAGCCACAAACATTGGTCATGCAATTTCAAAAGAGCACAAAACAACAGCTGGTTTAAGAGGGAGACTCGGGCAAGTTTGACGACACGACCAGTGTAAGGGATCTGTAAGTAAGTACACAACTACAAAGTTAGTTCTCTATATAATGAATTAACTCCATTACATATGTGGCTTAAATGCAGATGCAGCAAGATTGAACCTTTTGCAGTAAAAACCTGGATGCTGTGTCAAAATGCAGAGTGTCCCTTTATGTCCACAGTAAGTCAGTCAAGTCAAGTGAAATTTCTCAATTAATGTAGAGATCTTTCTTCCATATATTTATTGTTGTTACTAAGGTATGTAGATTTTAGGTGAGTGTCTGGATAAACACGACGGAGGGCTTGTGAACTGCGTGGACTTTGAACAGCGTCTGTGTTTAATCTGGTAGCATGTTTTTTTTTTTTTTTTTTCAGATCGACATTTCAATGCAAAACAGAAATGCATGTTTTATCTTACAATGCTGGTTGCTTTCTGTCACGTGAATAGACTATGAGTTAACGACGTTATCGTACCACAGGTAGGCTCTTCACCCGAGCCTGTACACACAATAGACACTAGGGGGCAGGCTTCACACACCATGTTAGCACANATACAGTCAGTGGCATGAAGAATGACAGGTACAGGTACAAATGATACCCACGCCTAAAGTACCTGCTTGTACACTCGACTACGCTAGTGGAACAGTGTAAAGGGATCGTGCAGAGTCATCGTGGGCAGTAAGGCAGCACATGCAGGGGCTGGCCAGTGGGACCAGGACTCAGGGGTTGGGGTACCATATAGTGGGCGCATCCATAAATATACACAATAGAGGAGGTGCTGTGTGTGAGTCTGTGTGTGTTTTTATGTACGTGGGTGCATCTGTATGTATGAACACCTCCAGTAGTTCTTTGTCTCTCGTTTCTCTCTCCTTTCACCTTGTGTCAGTCATTCTTTACTCCCCCTACATCTCCGTGATGTTACTCCCCCGCGCTGCGAGGCGTCCGCGGGTTCGGTTTCCCATCGTGGGTTCGGCGGTTTCTCCCCTTCCTTATCTCCTGAAGATGCTTCCACTTCTTGTTAGGGGGGCGGACAGCGGGGCCCAAAGGTGGGACTTCCTTGACGGGAGCAGGGAAGCTCTTATCCACTTGTGCAGCCTCTGAAGTCTTGCGCGCCCAAACTTGCTCGCAAATCTGGTCCACGGTGCTCAGGTTAGGATGGTCCACCAGCTGCATGAAGTCCCGGTACCAAAGCTTTTGATTTGTCATCGGCGCGCTACCTCCGCTGCGGGGGTCTAACCGGACAGGGGCGTCCGAGGGGAGGTTAGAGGCCGAGGAGGAGGTTGATGGTACGACTTCCAAGGTGATGCCGAGCAAGGTTTGGGTGAAACCGTGCTCCATGGCGTGGCACTGGTAGATGCCAACGTCTCTTTTCAGGACTCGACGGATCAGGAGTCCTCTGTCTGTTTGGAGGATACGGTCATCAAGACGCACCTGGAAGAAAAAGCAAGTTTCACTACTTCTGCTGCACCCTGCTTACTCACCGCCTGGCCAAAAAAGAAGTCGCCACCTGGATTTAACTAATATTGTCGGAAGATAATCCTGAATGATCCTGGCGATCAATTGAACGTTTGGCTAAATCAAATTGAAGGAAAACAACAGTAGAACTCGGGGGTATGTTTAACAGTGAAAGTAAGTGCATTCCCACCTGCACGATGCAAAGGAAATGCAAGGAATTGGGATTGAACAGCTGTGTAGCCTTAAGAAAACCACTTACCAGTAAGGCTAACGAAAAAAAAAGCCTCCGTTTGCTATGGAGCATTAAGATTGGAAAGTTTTTCCTTGCCCCTGTAACTTGCTAAAAGCTGCTGCAAAGTGCTACACTCATGGTAGGTTAAGATAAGATCCCTTATTTTGTCTCAATGTTGGGTCTCTGTTCAAAAAATGAAATAATAAAATAGACAAATCAGGTATCAACCTGTTAATGCTTTGTTAAGTGTCTTGAGATGACATTTGTTATGATTTGGCGCTATATAAATAAAGATCCATTGATTGATTGATCGATTGATTGACTCTGGAGGAATGGAAGAAGGTCATGTGGTCCAATGAGTCCAGATTTACCATGTTCCAGAGTGATGGGCGCATCAGGGTAAGAAGAAAGGCAGGAGAAGTGATGCACCCATCATGCCTAGTGCCTACTGTACAAGCCTGTGGGGGCAGTGCTAGGATCTGGGGTTGCTGCAGTTGCTCAGGTCTAGGTTCAGCAACATTATGTTCCCAAAGAATGAGGTCAGCTGACTACCTGAATATACTGAATGAGCAGGTTATTCCATCAATGGATTTTTTCTGTGGCCATATTCCAATATGACAATGCCAAGATTCATGGGGCTCAAATTGTGAACGAGTGGTACAGGGAGCATGAGACACCTTTTTCATGCATGGATTGGCCCCCACAGAGTCCAGACCTTAACCCCATCGAGAATCTTTGGTGAAAACATAATGCAACACTGGATGGAAATAAATCTTGTGACAGCTTATTGAAACAATGACACAGCAATTGCGTCTGTAATCAGAGCTAAAGGCAGTCCAATGAAAAATAAGAGGGTGTGATTTTTTTTTTTTTTTTTTTTTTTCGTGGCAACATTTTCTTTGGCCAGGCTGTGTATAACAATGTGTCTCGTCAATGAGTCAAGTCAGTTTATATTTGCAGAAAAGATTTGGAGTCTGACGTTGATAAATGGAGGCGTGAAGAGAATGGAAAGTAAGTAATGGCTCAAACAGATTCTCTACTGGCTCAGTGTAACCATAAACAGGTACTCGACGATCTTTTTCCTTATATTCCTGACGTCTTGGTGATGATTATAAATGGCTGTTCTGGGAGTAATGTCTTTACAGCACCTTTCAAAAGATAAGGACTTGAACGACCTTTTCTGAACATTATCAAATTCCTACTCAGAGAGAAGTTAAAACCTCGCCACTTTCCACATTCCATCACGCTCACCTCTTCCCTCGGGTTCTGGGGATGTTTCTGGAAGGTCCAGGTCACTCTTGCTTGAAGGGATTTTGGGATACACTCCAAGAAAGTGCTGCTTCCCTCGACCCCGTACAGCTTCCTCTCTGCGGCGCGATACTTGTGGTGGTCTGAAGGGGGCAGCAGAGGCAAGGACATGATCAGGTTGTGACACTAAGCACATTCGTTCACAACAAACCATCAAGTAGAAAAAAAAAAGAAAACAAAAAAGGAAAGAGAGAGAAAAAGGCAGGGCAAGACAGGACAGGCCAGAGCAATGCAGAGAGGTCAGGGGAGAGAACTGCTTCAAACTGGACGAGGCAGAATGTTGGACTGAGAGTTTACTGTCCCCCAGTGATGGGTGGAAGAAAACTCATGGAGCCTTTTAACATCTTGTGGCTTATAAAACTTATCTTTCATGACCTTGGCTGCCACAAAGCCATTATAGTTCAATTTAAGGGCAGATGTAAAGTCTAAATAATCGTTTTGGTGGTTGTTGGAGCTATCTGGGACTTAACCCCTCAAGCTTAATGACTGATTACTCATTATAACTTGGTATCAGGTGGAGACTGAGGATAATGGATGTGCATTAATGATGAAATGATGTCACTCTTGCTAACTAGCAGCAGAATTTCCAGTTAACAAAATAATTCTTTGGTCAGTTTCTTTTTCTAAGTCTAAAAACTGCTACTACGCTCCACTTCTCTCTCTGGATGTAAACAAACACATCTTTTAAATCTCTTCTGAAAACTCTGAAACACTGTCATAGGCTCATCTTCTTGTCCATTTATATTTCTTGTATGAATGAATGTGTATTTACATTAGAGCTGAACAATTTGAAAAAACAATCTAATTGCAATAATATTTCCCCCATATTGAAATTGTGATTTTTTTCTTTGTGCGATGATTTCAAGGTCCCCCATTCTCGAGATTTTTCAACAAACACATTGTCGGAAATGAATATTGACTTAAATTATGGCAAGATAACATCTCGTGACGTTTCCTTTTTGCTACTCATGACTGCTCTTTAATCATTTATGTCACTTTTAACTTTTTTCCCCACCACTTTTGATCCATTTTTGCTCCCTTCTGACTATTTTCTCAGTTTTATCCCAATTTTATTGTCATTTTTGTTGCCTTTGGCTATTTTAACCACTTTTCACGGTTTGTCATCAATTTTTTTCCCTATTGTTTCTGCCGTCTGACTATTTTCTAAGTTTTCTCAGAATATCCTTGCCCATTTTTGTTGGTTTTTGCTGATTTTAGTCACTTTTCAGCCTTTTTCGACCAATTTTTTTTCTACTTTCTAAATATTTCCTCCCAATTTTTGCTGCTTCTTGACCATTTTTTGCCACCGTAAACTTTTTTATTGCTACTCATTGTCATTTTATTACCATTTTTCACAACTGAGATTGTTTGTCTCGCAAGGCTAAGTTTCAACAATTTGTCTCATTAGTCGAGCATGGTTTAGTAACACTGGTGTAGAGCGTAAAACATCTACTGTTAAGTTTATCTGATATTCTGTCACAGGTTATAGAAGTATTGCACTGTCTGAGATTATATATTTTTATTCTATTGTCCTTTGTACCACAATTTACGATGTCGACTTTTCTGTAATACCCCTGCAGACTGTGCCGCTTTGTTTTTGATGCCTAATCAAGAAAGACTCCAATTTCTGTTTACACACAGAGTGTTTCAATCCGCACAATTTGTTCCGAATGCCTTTCAACTGTACAAAAGGACTCTTTATGTCTAATTTAATTTTTGTTTGTTTGTTCAACAAAAATTGCTATCTAAGTGAATATGTAAGGTTGACTGACCAACAGGCAACATTGTTTTGAATTTGAGTTGTTTTCCCTTTGATTAGCACCATGTTGAGAGGCTCTCATCTTTGCTCAATTGTTCATTTTTATTTAAGTGTCATGTAAGGCCATGAGGGCTGGGCACCTTTTTGGTGTATGGCAAGATGAAATGATGATAAACTAAACTAAATTAAACTAAACTATAATATTGCAGCAGGTCATACTGCCATTTAATCTAGTTCGAAATTAATTGCCCAGCCCTAATTTACATTTAGTTTCATTTAAGTGTTTAGAAATACTTATTTGTTTATCTATTTTTAACTACCTTACTATTTGCTCAGGTTGCTCAATGATTTTAATTGGTTTGTCTCATACTCTTTCCATCCTTTTCCTTTCCGCACACAATAAGATGTCATCATTCTGTACATTTTATTTGTCATACTGTTCTATTAATCTTTCCATCTTTTGATGTTGTCTGTACTCTATTACAGGGGTTCCCAAACTTTTCCGACTGTGACCCCCAAAATTGCAGCGTGAGAGACTGGCGACCCCCTGCTGTGGAACAACACTAATGGGACAATCCAAAAACAGACAAAAGAAACCAATATCCTCCCGAAGATATTTAATTTAACTGATCGGTAGAAAAATACAGACTTTGCTGAGTTCATGGCATCGAACTTCAACAAAGAAATGTGAAAAACAGATGAAACATTTTCTGTTTTCATAATTTTATATGATCTTTCACCCTATATTCTCACAATAATGGACAAAATGTTCATGAATTGTTCATAGTTTTTGATTTTGGGACACATTCCACGACCCCCCTATCAATGTCTCGCGACCCCCCAAAGGGTCCCGACCCCCACTTTGGGAACCAGTGCTCTATTACACTGGTTCATCTCATGCCTTCCTCTTAAAGTATTCTGTCTTCTTGATTCTTTGTTTTCACTGTTGAAGCACTGTTTGTTTTGAAAGGTGCCATATAAATATAATTAGTATTATTATAACACAGATGATTGATAAAACGTCACATGGCATGATTTGGAAGTGTTATGATCTAGAGCAGTGGTTCTGAAAGTGAGGGTTGGGACCCCCAAGGGGAAAAAAAAAACAGCAGGGGGTTCAAAAAACTTTCCGAAATCAAAACTATTTACAACTGTACATTTAATCCATTATCAAAGAAATGACAAAAACATAAGGGTTAGATCTCATCCAAAACCACGTAAACAGAAAATGTTTGATCTGTTTTCCACATTTCTTTGTTGCAACAAGATCCCCAAGTATACGACCATATGATTTATTTAGGAAACACAGCAAAATGTGCACAAAGGTAGACTAACATTCTACACATCAGCTATATGAAGTGTCTTGGGTCTTTTTTTTTTGTCTGTTTTCCATGGCTGATTAGTGGATTGCGTGCTAAAACACAGGGGTCACTGCTCTCTAGCATCACTGTTTTGTGGGGTCACAGGATGGAAGATTTGGGAACTCCTGGGGCCTGAACTAGGAAGCTGGATTAACACATGCAGGATCTCTTTCCATTCCCAAACAAGACATTTGCAGTTTTGATAAGTGGTACCACTCATTAAAATCGGCATGCTGATTCTGAAATTGCAGTCAGTTGTTTTCTAGCACATCATTGGAATTTGGCTTTTCTGGAGGGTGAGCTGTGGAGAAAAAACTTGACATGCTTGAAAAAAACTAGCTGCAGTTTTAGAATCAGCATAATCAGCATAAAAATCTAACTCAACAGAAGTTTTTATAAAATTTTCCCCGGTGTTTTTTTTAAAGAAAATAGGGATCTTATAGTTCTAAAACTTGACATGATAGAGAAAAACTGAGATCAGTTTTGGATTCCGCGCCCGTGAAAAGTGAAAACGCTCACCTGCCAAGTGAGCACCTGCAGAATCGCGTTTCTATGTAGGAGAGACTAAAGAGCCGTACAGATACAGAGCTGCTTGACCTCTAATTCAGTCATACACACACACGCATACATACACACAGCTACAGGAGTACCTACGAAGCGTGAGGCTCAACAGGCAAAGGACGAACGCCACATTTATTGTGCTGAGCGTGGGATTTTTTGGGGTTTTTTTTCTCTGGAGGGAGGGGCTTAGAGGATTTAAAGGGGCTGCCTTGGCCAGGCAGCTCAGTTGAGTTTTTGGGAGTCATGGTGCTCGTTGCAAAGCAGGTAACAGGAATAATGCTTGACAAAAACTTTAGCTTGTTGTGTTTTTTTTCCCCTATCATGGGTGATTTTGCTTTGAGTATTTTGTTTATTTGCACTTGTAAATATTTCCGTCACTGTAAATAAAAGTCACCATTATTATTTTGACAACGTTGCCTGGCTACCTTTTTTTCTTTGGTGTTTTTTTTTTTCTTGTTTCTTGCTTGGGCTGAAAGAACCCCGTCACGAATATACTTATGTTACTATTTGGCTATATTTGAGTCCTTTTCAGTGCTGAAAAATGGAAGTAAGTGTTTTAGGCTATGAATGGGAAAATTCAGACAGCCATTCAAACTTAAGAATGATAATTTGAAAATTTGGTCACATAATGGACATTTAATTCAAACAATCGCTCTCATTGTCCTGCTGAGTTTAGTCATGTATGCTGCTTATGTAAGTGATAATACAGGATCTATGTCTGTGGTTTGAGCATGATAAACACTGTCCAACATGAAGACCATCATTATAGTAAAAACCAAGCTCTCCATCCTCTTCTCCTGCTCACATTCCTGAAGAAACAAGGAAGTATAAACTGCCAAACTACCCCCTGCTGAGTGCTGCGGGCCAATCTCCCTCTCATCAGTGACAATTACTCTGCTCTCCATTATTTTTACACAACCCAGCTTGCATGCCACATGATGTGATCATATTACCCAGGAGCACTTTCAGTTGGAGTGATTATCCTCCTCAATTATGTGGCAGAGAGACAGATAGGAACAGAACGAGGGTATTGTAATGGAGGGGACAGAGGTCACTCAGGGGTGAAGGGTGAAGGGATGGTTTTTGGCACATGGACAGCAGAATGTCTGATGCCAAGAATTTCTGAGCTGATGCTGCATCAGAGTGAAGCTTTGGTCTTATATATTGGAATTACCTCCGCGGGGTGCATGAGCTGTGTAAGCTTTTATGGATTCAATTTAGAAAATCAAGCAATCAAGCAAAACAAAAGTTGAATTTACCTCCAGAGCACAGAGTGTTGGGGTCTCCGTTCCTTACATCCTGTCGTCGAAAGCGTCTGCAAAAACATTGGCAGGAGTTGAGTGACTTTATTACATTTTGCTATTAAAGTTAAGTCAGTCTTTGCTTTGGTGAACCATCATTTTGTTTGTATCATCAGTGTTTATATGACAGACCTCTTGGTGTTTGGCAGATAGCGAGTACAGGATGTTCCATCCCAGGCGCAGTACGGGTCCCTGGCCAAGCAGCACTCAGCACAGGCCTTTCCATACACACTGCAGCGGTGCAGAGGAACCTGGACGATCCCTGTGTTTGAGCCCAGATACAGCTGTTGCTGTGAGGACAACATGGAGGAAGAAAGTTTAAAGAGAGGATCTCAGACATGTGTCTTTCATTTTTTTCTACAAACAATCTCATCCATTATCTCTAACCCTGACCTAGCTCAACCTCCAGCTCTAACTTTATCTGCATGGTCTCTTTTTTAAAGGGACTGTGAAGAGAATCCTTATGTAGTGGACTTCAGCAACTACTTCAACTCCTTTATGGCCCTTTTCCACTGACTCGCCTTGGCCCTACTCTACTCGCCTCTCCCCGGTTTGTGTTGCGTTTCCATTAGTGCGGTACTACGCGTCAGACGCCAGTTTTTAGTAGCTGCTCTACCCGGGTTCCAAGCGAGTAAAGCCGATACTAAAAGGTGACGTGGACGGACTGCCGGTCACTCATTGGTCAGAGAATGTCGTCACGGAAGCTTCTGACTCTGTACAAATCACTAACAAGAGGCAAACGAATAAGTCAGCGACGAGTTTTTAATGAAATTTAAACCCAACAGCACAGAACCAGACTGGATGAGGACAAAATACAGCTGTAAAATACAGCTGTAAAATACACCGTCATAATTCTTAAATAAGTTAAAAGTCCTTTTTAAACCAAAAAAAAGTTAACAGGAAAGATAATACAGTTCAAAGAGTCTTTTCGATTAAATCAAAGTTCGTAGGAGCGATCTGTCTGCCACGAGAGTCTTTAAGCACCAATCAGTCCATTAATCCACAGGGAACCAAAAAGGAAAAACAGTTCAAAGAAGAATGATTGATCAACAAAAAATCTCTGGTATACCAGGCCCAAAAATCAAAAATTAAAGTGATCTCACTGGATCCAGGGAAGAGTTAATGTCAGGAAGCAGCTCCTTCGTTTCCCTCTGCATGCAGCAGCACAAGGCTGTTGTTTAACTGTTGTCATGCCGCCAGATATGAGCCACATTCAACTGACAAGTCAAGAAAAATATCTTATGTCAAGTTATTGTAAGACAAAAATAAGGTCTGAGTTGCATGAAACAAGTCAAAATAATCTGCCAGTGTGATGAAAAAAGTTTACTTTAAGTTTCTTGAAATTAGAAAGATGTCTTAACCTTCTGATGCCTGAATCATGAAAGTCAGGGTCAGGATTTTTCCTTTGAGTGTTTTTATTTGACTTCAGGCAAAAAAAATCATTTTTTTATATTTGTAACTGAGCATTCAACATAAAACAGTGTGAACTTTACCACGTGGTGCATAGTGGTCACTACAGTGGACACCTATTCAAAAGTTATTTGCTCCTAAATTCAATGGTTCATGTGGTGGAAAATCATATTAGCCTGTGTCAAGATATTTTTATTCTTCGCCTGAAAAAATGTTTTCAATTTTTTTCCCAAACACAAACATATTTTTGAAAATGTTATAGACAAACATTTGAGGGTGAAAAAGCTTTTAAAATAAAAATTATTCAGCGTTAAAATGGATGAAAGAGAGTTAAAAAGTTTTGCTAAACATTAAAAAAAAGATTATTCATGAAATTACCATAAAAAAAAAAGTAAAAAAAAAAAGTCTTCACATTAAGTTCACACTGTTTTATGTTGAATGCTTAGTCACAAATATTTGAAAAAAAACCAAGAAAACCTTTTTTCATGCCTTAAGAAAAATAAAAACAATCAAGGGAAAAATCCTGACACTGACTTCATAATTCATGCATCAGAGGGTTAATAATTGCAAAACATTTTTACACCAAATAATTTATAGTTTATAAGCATTTTCACTCTCAAATGTTTGTCTATAACTTTTTAAAAATATATTCATGGTTGTTAAAAATAACTGAAAACATTTTTTCAAGCCTGAAGAAGAATAAAAATATCCTGACACAGGCTAATATGAATTTTCACCACATGAACCATTGAATTGAGAAGTAAATAACTTTTGAATAGGTGTCCACTATACACCACAGGGTTAATACAAGACATTTTTATTCTCATCCTATTGTCATGTTCATTTTATTTGACTTGTTACAAGTAATACAGACATTATTTTAGTCTTTAAATGAGAAGAATAAGACAATTTTTACTAAAAATAAGACATAATGACTTGTCTAGATTTCAGTTTTTGCAGTGCATGTTAAGAAAGACTAAGAGAATCCCATTGCTCAGCCATTTACTAAAACTGTGTGGGAAGTGGAAGCACATCACAAGTTGTTTCACACTGTATAAAGTGTGGAGCGTACAAGAAAATGTAAAAAAAAAAACTTTCTTTCTCTGTCTGCTCTCTGAAACCATCCACCAGGTCTTTTTAACACCTTTTAGCCATTTCTTCATGACTCTGAACCTGCTCTACAAGCAGCTCTGCCACCTGCTGTGACTTTCTCCATTTAGACCGAGCTATTCTTAGTCTAAGTCTGCTGCCCTACACCTGCCCTTCAGGAGCTCTGTGTAAGTGCTGCCTCAGCTTCCTCTGGTCCAACACGCTCCCTGCTGGGACTGTTAGCACTGTGCTGCTCTGTTTTGGGCACTGAAGTATGGTTTTTGAACAAACATGCATTACAACAAATTTTGGCTTTGAATCTGATCTTAAAATTCTGAATGTGCAGTTACTTCAATCTGAAACTAAAGACACTTCTACAGCAAGAAATTAGTTAATCACCCAAACCATTAACAACATACTTCACTGGTGATTTAGGTTTTAAACAACTTACCCGTTTTGAGGAGATCTGCATGTTTATGATGGATGAGGCATCCTGAAGAGGAGAGAACAGAAACAAATAAGTTACAATTCCAGAAATGTTCAAAGTAGGGCTGAATGATTTGCAAAAAATCTAACTTTCAATTTACTGCCCAGCCCTAGATCAAAGCCACAATTTTATTCCATCATTATTTAGATTTGATAAGAATAAAGCTATGCTCCAGCTCCCTTACTTTAAAGACCTCCAGCTCTTCCAGCAGAAGCTCCTCCATGTTATTCCAGCTCTCTTTGGGAACATTAATCACCTTCAGCACTGTCCCTTTGTCTGAAATAAAAGATTAAGTTCATCATTGACTTTTTTCACATCTATTTCAATCAGACTGATGTTCAGATACAGTCATGGACGAAAGAATTTGCACCCCTGGAAATTGTTGAAATTACAAGTGATTTTGGTACGAATGTGTTTATTTCCTTGATGTGCATTGGAAAAACACAAAAAAATGAGCCAAAAAAGGTCAAATTGACACAATTTTACACAGAACACAAAACTTGGGCCGGACAAAATTGTTGGCACCTCTTTTAGAATTGTGGGTAAATCATTTAATTTCAAGCAGGTGATGCTTGTTTAAACTCAGCTGTGGTGAGTAACAGGTGCTAGTGATACAGAAATCACACCTGACACCAGTTAAAATGTAAAAAAATTGACTCAACCTTTGTGTTGTGTCTTTGTCTGTCACACCATAAATGGAGAAGAGAATTAAGAGGAGTGTCTGAGGACTTAAGAGGCAAAATTGTTGAAAAATAAGAACAATCTCAAGGATATAAGTCCATCTTCAGAGATCTTGAAGTTCCTTTGTCTATTGTGCGCAAGATAATCAAGAAGTTTATACCCCATGAAACTGCGGCTTATCTCCCTGGACGAGGACAGAGGAGGAAAATTGATAAAAGAATGCAACACATGATAGTTCAAATGGTGGATAAACATCCTCAGACAACTTGCACATAAATTCAAACTGTCCTGTAGACTCAGGGTGGAGAAGTGTCAGCTCGGACCATACGTCATCATCTGAATGAGAAGAAGCGCTATGGCAGGAGACCGAGGAGAACCCCACTGCTGACTGGAGACTGGAGTTTTCAAAAATGTACCTGAGTAAGCCTCAGTCCTTCTAGGAGAACATTTTGTGGACAGATGAGACTAAAGTAGAGCTTTTTGGAAAAGTAAGTCATTCTACTGTTTACAGAAAACATAACGAGGCCTACAAGAAAAGAACACAGTGTCTAAAGTCAAACATGGTGGAGGTTCAGTGATGTTTTGGGGTTGTTTTGCTGCCTCTGGCACTGGTTATCCTGACAGTGTGCAAGGAGTCATGACATCTGGAGATTATCAAAATCTTTTGGGCTGTAATGTAGAGCCTAGTGGCTGCACGGTGGCGCAGTGGGTAGCGCTCCAGCCTCACAGCAAGAAGGTTGCTGGTTCGATTCCCCGTTCGGGCATAGTTGGCCTTTCTGTGTGAAGTTTGCATGTTCTCCCCGTCCATGCATGGGTTCTCTCCAGGTACTCCGGCTTCCTCCCACAGATCAAAAACATGCCCACATGGTCAGGTCAATTAATTATTCTAAATTGCCCGTAGGTGTAAGTGTGTGTGTGAATGATTGTTTGTTTCTATGTCAGCCCTGCGATTGACTGGCGATCAGTCCAGGGTGTACCCCGCCTCTCGCCCAATGACAGCTGGGATAGGCTCCAGCCACCCGCGACCCTGATTAGCAGGATAGACGGTTAAGAAAATGGATGTAGGGACTAGTGTCAGAAAGCTGGGTCTATGTCAGAGATCATGGGGACAACGAACCAAAAAGTATCTCAAATAGCACCAAGAAATGGTTGGAGACAAAGTGCTGGAGAGTTTTGAAGTTCATATTTTTTATATTATATATATTATTATATATATTTTTTATTTTTTATTATTATTTTGTTTTTCATATTTTTCAACAATTTTGCTTCTTAAGTCCTCAGACACTCTTCTTTCTCTTCTCCATTCTTGGTTTGACACTCAAAGACATACAACACAAAGGTTGAGTCAACTTTTTTACATTTTAACTGGCGTCAGGTGTGATTTCTGTATTACCAGCACCTGTTACTCACCACAGCTGAGTTTAAACAAGCATCACCTGCTTGAAATTAAATGATTTACCCACAATTCTAAAAGGGTGTGTCAACATTTTTGTCCGGCCCAATTTTTGTTTTGTATAAAAATGTGTCAATTCTAGCTTTTTCTTCCCGTTTTTGTGTTTTTCCGATGCACAAACACATTCATACAGACAAAAAAAATTGTAATTGCAACAATTTCTGGGAGAAATTATGTATTTTCTGGAAAAATTCCAGGGGTGCCAATACTTTTGTTCATGACTGTATAAAGATATGAATCTTTTAAACATCAGTCACTCACCTGTGCCGATAAACATGACATCATACTGCCCATCGGCAGCGTTGACTCTGTCCACAGCTATCTGTGTGAAGCTGTAGTCCACGTTGGTCCTGACAAAGATGGGCCGTCTGCTCATGGGGTAAACTGGATTATACATGAGGGGGTGGTGACGAGCAAACTGGATCACATCGTCTGGGAAACCCTTTGTGGACTCAAAACTGCCAAAAGTTTTGCTGGGACACTAAAAGAGGATGAAAGAGGAAATTAGTTTACAGGAGAAATCCCTTCATTGGATGAAGAAGCACACAAGTGAATGCAAATGACATACTTTCCTTTGTGGTTGTTTTGAAAGTATAATTTTGGTTTTAAGCAGAAAAAAATGCTAAACATCACATTGGATCTACGTATTGCAGCTATATTTGGATCTTTGAAGTATTCAAAGTCTCTTCTGCAAACTGCAGCCATTTGAAAACATGCAGTAAAGTGTACAACCTCAACAATTCAATATACTTTGTACTTTTCAGGACAGTATATACAGTCACACTGGGACAGGACAGAAACACGGTGTGATGAGTCACAGCCATGTGAGAGAATTTTCCTCCAGCCTCCTTCCCTGATTAAAATTCCAGTCTTGGACTTTGCTTCTTTGAGGCTCAGAAGTTACTTTTAAAAACGCTGTAGCATCACGCTGTTCTTTTGGCTCCTTCATAGCGTATATAGTTGACAGGATAAGAGAAAAAGACTTGATTTTGCTTATGCATCTCAAACTCTGACTCTGCTTCCTGAGCTGTTTTGCATAATTCACTTTCGAAGCACGATCGTTTTCTTTGACCTGATAAGTTGGGCTAATTTTACAACCCAGTGAGGTGATGATGGCGTGAGAGAGGGTTCACTGGAGGCCAAATACAATTACCATTCTGCAGTAACACAAAGGGGGTTGTTGTACTGTGGCAGTAACAGCTGAAGCTCTGCATAACAAATCCTGCTGACGCTACGCTTGTGTGCTTAGCAGAAAGTAAGAGCCCTGATAAGCACATATTGATTCGAGGCGGGGGAGGTTGTGGAGAGCTCTGGGATTAAATGAGGTTCGATACTGAGTGCTGAAGGTGTATAAAGCGTCTTTAAGTGTTACATCATAGACTGTCAGGATACTTTTCAGACTCTACTTTCAACAGTTCAGTGCTCCAGGTGACAGTTTTATGATCCAAATCTTTTATCCCACACCCATAACGAAGAACATACCAAAGAGAACATGCTTCATTTATTAGATCAAAGCAAAGACTGAGTGTTCAGGAGTTATAGGCTGATTTAACAAGGCACACATAATGACAGAGGGGAATCTCAGGCAGCTGGACATGACGTCAAATAGACACAATGGTAAACATAGTGTAATGTTCTAGAATCTTATGTAAGATTAAAACTTGTGATCTTTTAATTTAACACCTCCATATGTTTCCATTGACCTTCCAATCTCTGGTATGTGTGTGTGTGTGTTTGTACTCTATACCAGGGGTTCCCAAACTTTTCAGCCCGTGACCCCCAAAACAAAGGTGGCAGAGACTAGTGACCCCCACTATCCCCAGAGGTGACTGAAGCATAAGAAAACATAAGAAAAAAGGAACATATAAATATACTTTCATATATTTGGTTGCACCACCTGACATTTTTGGGTGCTGAAATTAAAAATATTAAAAAATTATGAACCTAAAAACTTTGAAATGTTGGTCAACTACTGAAATCTGTTAGAAAACGTAATTCTTCACTCAGAAATATATATATTTTTCATTTTCAAAGACCTTTTAAAAATACGTTTTAGACCCTCTTTTTGTCATTGACCCCTATAAGATATTTTTTTAAAAGAACAACATTTGATAAATGTAGCTTAGAATTTATGTTTTAGCCAGTT
Organism: Thalassoma bifasciatum; assembly: GCA_008086565.1. Classification (NCBI taxonomy): domain Eukaryota; kingdom Metazoa; phylum Chordata; class Actinopteri; order Labriformes; family Labridae; genus Thalassoma; species Thalassoma bifasciatum. Next base: position 395,477 of record RPOG01000266.1, on the reverse strand, counting down.
CAAAATGGTTCCACTCTTTTTCTGGACACCTTTTTTTCCTCAGCATTTGTTAAAAATAATTGTTTTTACCAAATATATGAAAGGCATTTTGAAACTAGCAATGTCTCACTCAGCTTTAATGATGTATCAAATGGCAAAAATGCCTCATTCTTTCAAGCTTTCCATGACTATACATGACAAAATCAATTGGAAAAACTGTTCGCGGTTGATTGTTTGGGATATATGGTATTTTGGGGTGTCAAAAACGACAACAATGTACGCCGAACTGAAAACCGTGACCTCAAAACCGTGATACGATCCAAGAGTCAGCGTCGAATAAACACTTTTTCTCAGCTGCCAACAAAACTGTCGCAAAAACAGATCTGTAAACGTTGGATGAAACACTCTGGACACTTGTCATTGAAAAGGTGGTGAGAGTTGACATACCATTCCAGGGCGGGGATAGGGCACTTTTCCCTGGAAGGGGACCCACTGATAGTTGGGCCCCTCTTTGTGAGCGAATGGCCCCAGGAAGGCTCTCCGGATGTCATTCATGGAGTAGAGACACACAGCTGAGCCTTTAAATACACTGCTGCTGGGGGACAGGGGGAGCTGGGTTAGGAACATCAAAACACACACACACACACTCATACACACACTCCGACTATTCTTTTATCTGTCGCAAAAAAAGAACTCACACACACACACACACTCAGTATAAATGTAGCCTGACCTGGAAGTGGAGAAGACGGTGTACACCAGAGGGTTCTTTCTGTCCCTGGTCTGCAGCAGGAACACATCGCCTGAGGACAGACAGACACACACACACATACATACACACACACATACACACAGGTCAGGCTGTGGTAGTCCAGAGGTCAGAGGTTGAGAGAAAGATAAGCAGAGCCCCATGGTCCTGTTTAACTACTTAAAAGAGACATTTCACTTAAGGCTGAGGGTCATGACACTGTGGCCAATCCTCTTTGGCTTCATGCAAGGTTTGTTAAAGCATTTCAGTGAGATTAAGTCCCATTACATTGTTTTCTTACACTTCTCCTGCGTGGTTGCTATGTGCCACACATACAATGCCTTTTTAAACCCATCATAAGAAAACTACTGCAGCTGAAGCATTTGACCATTGAGGTTGTCAAGCCTCAGACAAACACAATGTGCTTCACTTAAAGTGCAAAAACAGCTGAAACGCTATCAAAACGGTGCAAAACAAGAAAATAAAGCTAGAAGAATTAATGTCAGTGGATTCTTTATAACTGTATAGATCAACTCATGGTCTTAAATATGGTTAAAAAACTCAGAGTGATGATAAAAGACTCATTGCTTATAGGAGGAAACGTGATGGACAGGTTTAGCCTCAGGTAAGAGTTAGGATGTGGATTCCTTTTCCGCCCACATCACCTTCTCCTGCATCATCATATTACCGCCTAGAGATACGGTCTTAAAGATCAACCAGAACCATCTTGAGAAGTGAAACTTTTGCAGCTGCAGTGTAAACCACATGACTGCAGGGTCGGTGTTCCCCTTTGTGGCTTGAGATACTGTCGTGTGTTTTTTGACTTTAATCAGGAAATAAGCCTTCTTTTCATAATCCAAAGTTTCCTTTAAGTCCTGGCTCAGAGCCTAGTTCACTTACCCATAGATCTCTCAAATCTTTTTACACTCATACACATACCCACTGGTATTGAAGCCCATTTCTTCCAGTTAAAGAAATGAAAATGAAAACTTGGCATGGTTGGGATTTATTTTTTGGCCCATATCAAGTCAAAAATTTGGGGAAAAAGTAAAAAATCTAGAGGGGAAAAGTTTAGTTTTCAACATTTAAAAAAGAGTCAACATTTAAAAGTTTAAGTTATAGGGTTGGAAAGCCTATCTTTTGAGGAAATTGTTAAAATTATACAAAAAAAGTCACATTTCTGAGGGAAAATATAAAGGAACATTTCAAAAAAACATTTTGAGAAAAAGTCAAATTTAAAGATAAAAGGTCAAAAATATAAGAATATTAAATCAAAATTGTGAGGACAAAAGTCAAAATTGTGAGATAAAAAAGGTAAATTTTTGAGATTAAGTTAAAATTATGAGTTTGAAAGTCTGAATTTGGACGAAAACTCAAAATCATAAGATAGTAGTCTAAGTTTTGAGGAAATAGAAACAAAATTATTGGGGAAAAATTAAATTTTAGAGAAGGAAGACAAAATCTGAGATAAAAAATCTAAGGATTCACATTTAAAGTTCAAAATTATTACATAATTAGGTCGATTTGAGAGAAAACGAGTCAAAATTGAGAGAAAACGAGTCAAAATTGAGAGAAAATGTCAAAATTCCAGGAAAAACGTCACATTTTTTTTAGAAAAAGCCAAAATTACATTAAAAAAATTCAAATTTTTGAGAAAAAAAAAACATGGAAAAAAGTCAAAATTTGAAAAAAAAAGATAAAAGGTCACAATTGTAGAATATGTTAGTCAAAATCTTGATAAAAAAAAGTCGAAGTTTCAAGATTTTAATATAAACCTGATGATACAGAGACAAAATGCTGAGAAAAAAAGTTGAAGTTTTTGAGGTTAAATCAAATTTATGAGAATAAAAGATTGAATTTTGTAAAAAAGTCAAAATCATTAGATAGTAAAATTTTGAGAAAAGAAAAACTTCTAGGGAAAAAACACATTTTAGAGAAGAAAGTCAGAATTTGAGATTTAAATTTGAAGTTTCCCGATAAAAGTTAAAAATCATTACATGGTTAAGTCAATTTGCAAGAAAATTTGTCAAAATTGTGAGAAAATGTCAAAATTATTAGAAAAAATGTGCCGTTTTGTCTCATCAACGTGAAAAAAAAGTCACATTGCGATAGAAAAAAAAGTGATGGAAAAAAAGCCAAATTTTGGATTAAATTAATCAAAATTGTTAGAATCAAGGTCAAATTTTTTTGAAAAAATGTGCTGTTTTGTCTCATTAATTTTGGCAATGCATCTCAAAATTTCTGACCTAACTTGACTAAAATAAAATCCAACTTATTCAGTTTTTCCTTTAAATTTGTTCAACTGGTGGAAACTTGCTTCTTTAGACTTTTATGTTTTTCTTTAAAAAAATTAATTTGAGGAAGTCTAATGTGAAATATAAAGTGGCTCCTGAAGCCTGTAAAGAAAGCACAGAACTACCATTGGTCACGAGATGACTCACGAGAGAAAAAACCCACAACTGCCTCTGACCCCACAGAGCAAACACTGGCTTCAGATCAGGCCAGAATCTATTACCAATTAATCTCCCTCTCTCTCACTCAGGCTTTCTCCAAGGCTGCAGGAATGTGAAGCTGAAAGATAATCTACAATTGAGGTCAGAAATGCTGCTTAATTTATTATGCTTTCTTCCGCTTATTCTCTCTTTGCATCCAAAGAATGTGCTGCTGTCAAAGGTCCAATCGACAAAGCGAGGTCAGAAAACCGCTCTGAGTTTTAACTCTCTGCTTTGCGCTTTGCTTTACATGCTGCGTGTCAAGTTATTGGCTGTTATGGTCAGATCCTGTGGGTACTTTAGTTGGAAAGAGATCTGAATCTGGGTCACAGGTTTCCTTAGCAGTCAGCAGTTTTTGGGAGTCTCAGTGATTTTAGGGCTATATAAGGAGACTGAGGTTTCCCTGTTGGCGTTTCTCTCGTGAGAGGGTCAACACCTTCACTTGGTTTTCTCTCTTTCAGATGAATGAAGGAATAAGCTGATTTTTGAACAAATCCCATCATAGATCAATTTTTCAGCTGCCCCTTGAACATTGACTCACATTTCTTATTTGTGTCCAGTTTGATCATTTGTTAGTCTATAATTTTTGATAGAATCATTTATGGTACATTAGGAAATGCATAATATGTTGAGTGTATTGAATATGAACCACTTGTGAGAGAGAGACTTAAGAATCAATAAGGGAATCGTTAAGAATAAAGGGTAATCTTGGTGGGTTGAACCATTTCGTATCGATTCTTGACAGGAACCTGTTCATGATTCCCATTCTTACTGCAAAAATGATGAAAGAAATGATTGTACTCACGTAGTTCATCAAAGTAGGTGTCGCTGCCATCAGCTCCTGGTACAGAGCAGATCAGACGAGTCTTCAGGAAAGTGGTCCACTTGTTCACCAGGCTTCGCTGACCGCCCATGTCATTCTGGATTCAGACCAAACCGACAAAAGTTACAAAGAGTCTGTCACTAAAAGGATGTTAAATTGAATTTTTCACTCTTTTGTACCTGTGTCCTAGCTTACATCTCCAAAAATCTCACTTTTCGTAATACTGATGTTTTAAAAATCCTTATTTCAACCTCTACATAAAACATTTAAGCTTCTGTCTCTTTAAAGCTCCCCACTCCACAAACCCCCTTCTCTCTGATTGGCCAGCCCTCTGAAGACCTGTGGAGTAATGGGCAGGGCTTGGTGTTTGAAGCCCGACCCCCAGTGTGTCATGAATCAGATAAACAATGCTTAAGTGATGATCTCATCATTTCAGCAAGTCATGGGAAGACGTTGTGAAAATCTCCTGCCATTTTTCTTGAAAAAGACATTTTAAAGAGTTAAGAGACCGATTTAGAAAACTTTTTTAATGATACATGAGAAGGAAGTGGTTTCACTGCACGTTAAGTATGGACATCCAGCACTGTGTTTTCTATATATGTTTGAAATTTTGAAAAGCAGTACACCCCCTCTTTAAAGAAGGTGTCATATGAGCCCAGTCTGGTTTAGTTGAATGTTTATGTCCCGACAAGCACATCTAAAATGCTAGACTTGGATGATACAGCGTCTTTGAGTGTCTCAAAAAGCTGCAAGTTAAGTATGGACACCCAATACTGTTTCTTTTTATTCGTGTTTGAAATTTGGAAAAGCAGTATAGCCCCTCTTTAAAGAAGGAATTTTTTTTAATGACACATGACAAAGTAGTGGTGTGAAAAACGGCACATTAAGTATGGACACCCAACACTATTTCTTTTTATTAATGTTGGAAATTTGGAAAAGAAGTATACCCCCTCTTTAAAGAAAGTGTCATACCAGCCTGGTTCAGTTGAATGTTCATGTCCCAGCCAGCTGATTTATAATGCTGGACTTGGATGATACTGGGTCTTTGAGGGTCTTGAAAAGCTGCACATCAAGTACAGACACCCAACACTGTTTATTTTTATTCATGTTTGAAATTTGGAAAAGCAGTATACCCCCTCTTTAAAGAAAGTGTCATATGAGCCTAGCCTGATTTAGTTGAATGTTCATGTCGCAACCAGCTGATAAATCATGCTAGACTTGGATGATACAGCGTCTTTGAGTGTCTTGAAAAGCTGCACATTAAGTGTGGACACCAAACACTATGTCTTTTTCATGTTTTAAATGGGTAAAAGCAGTATACCCCCTCTTTAAAGACAGTGTCATACGAGCCCAGCCTGGTTTAGTTAAATGTTCATGTCCAAACCAGCTGATTTAAAATGTTGGACTTGGATGATACAGCGTCTTCTAGGGTCTTGAAAAGTGCCTCTTATATAAAATGTATTATCATTATTATCATTATAAACAGTTTCCTACCCTGCAGAGCTGTCCAATGCGGGAGTAGGTGGATTTTCCGAGCCCCTGTGCCTCCACAGCCGTCTCCCGGAAGAAGAAGAAGACCTTGTCATCATCTGGGTTCTCACTCTCTGGGACCCAAAAGGAACCAACAAACTTTGGTTCTGTTGTACACAAAGAAGAACAATGTTAGTTTTACTTCACTACCCTTTGATGTGAAAAGCACCCAGCATGTGGTTGGTTATGATACAAAAGCAAACTTAAGTCGTTGCCTCAGCTGAAACCAACACAAACAGACCATTGAGCCAGCGTGAGTCATGCTGCTCCGTGCGGATGGAGGGTCTTTTCCCCAGGCTCCTGAAGATGGTGAAGTCCCGTCCCATTAAGTCTGTCGCGACACCTGCATACAGTTCATCACCTAAGGGACAGAAGACGCCAAGGACTCTCTTTAGTCATAAGAGCGACGCGTTGCCAGTCATGCACTTCAGAGGCTGTTGATGCAACAGGTCACACTGAATCAGGGATGATATAACTTTATCATACGAGCTCAATTTGAATTTCAGTGCTTAAGGAGCTCATGAGACTGAGTCGACTTACCCACGAGCACAGATGCAGCATTGTGACGAGGATCATATGGACTCTTTCCTTTGCCATCCTCCACCTTAGAGGGGTCGATCCTGAACACATGATCCTGCCAGAGAGAAGAAAGAGAAGAAAGAGGAGGGGATGATTGGAGGTGTCATCATCTCGTTATCTCAATCTGAGAAACTCTGGAGTTGAGATTTGAATGTTGAACATGTTTGTAATGTTTCCACTCCTCATATCAAAGTTATTTTTCCCTTTGGTGAATGCTCCGGTTTGACTTGAGTTAGCATTATGATGCAAAGGGAGCTAGCACTCATGTCAGGTGGATCCTGGACGTTCACATTCATCGTCAAATCTTTTATTTCTGATCATACTTTCATTTATACTACTATTAGGACCAGGATAAAAAATATATATATAAACTATGTGGATAAAGTCATGGATTTATGAGAATAAAGTCATAAATCTTTCAGAAGAGTCATAAATTTATAAGGGCAGAGTCATATATTTTTGAGAATAAAGTTATAAATTTATAAGAATGAAGTCAGAATTTTTTGAAGTGTCAAAGATTTATGAGAATACAGTCCTAAATTTACGAGGATAAAGTCATTACGTAACAGTTATAGTGAAAAATTTACAAGAAAAAAGTCACAAATTAAAGACAAAGAATTCATAAATTGTTTAGAATAGTCATGAGTTTACAAGAACAAAGTTATTAATTCATGAGAATAAAGTCATGCATTTTTGACAATAGTCTTAAATCATTGAGAATAAAGAAGTAGATTAACAGGACCAAAGTCTTACATTTTAAGAGAATAAAGGCATAAATTTATGAAAATAAAGTTGTAAAATTTTTGAAATATCTTAGATAAATGAGAATGAGGTTATAGATTTACAGGTATGAAGTCACACATTTTTGGGAGAAATTGTTAAAATTTTTGAGAATAACGTTGGTTATTTACAAGACTAAAGTTGTTAATTTTTTTAGAAAAAAAAGTCATAAATTACCAAGAATAAAGTCATAGATTAATGTGAATTAAGTCAAAATTTACAAAAATAAAGTCATACTTTTTTTTTCAACAGTCATAGATGTATGGGAATAGAGTCATTGATTTATGAGAATAAAGTTGTGAATTTCCTAAGAATGAAGTCTTACCTTTTTTTTAATAGTCATAGATTTAACAGAATAAAGTCATACATTTACAAGAATAAAGTCATAAACTACTTAACAGTAGTCAAATTAACGAACATAAGAAAATGAATATTTGAAAGTAAAGTTTTATATTTACCATAACAAAGTCAAAGCTTTAAGAGGATTAAGTTATGAAGTTATGCGAACAGTCATAGAAAACGTGAAAAGTTAGTCAAAACATTTTGGGAAAAAAGTCATAGATTTACAACAATAAATTATAAATTCACAAGAAAAGAGTCATAAAGTGATGAGAATAAATAAATGTATTACATTATCCTTGTAAATTTAAGACTTTATTCTTGTAATTGAATTAGATTAATCTAGAAAACATTCTCATTTCTTGTTTTTAATGTGGCCCTAATCTTCTTTTGTACATTTCTAACAAACAGAAAAAGTGTCTCTTTAAATGTTTTCCCAAAACAAAGACAGCATTGATAGTTTCTATTAGTCTTACCGACTAATGGCACCATGACTTATCATTGATTATTCTATATCCATTCATTCATAAGAATTTGTATGTGAGCTAATCAGAGCATCTTTGCACTCTTTAAGCTGATGGAACATATGTTTAGACAATATTTAAACCTACAGTCTAACAAGTTAATAAAAAAAACAATCTTTCAGCAGTTTTTAAGAAATGGTTTAGTTTGTATTTGTCTCACCTCCATCCTGTGTCCCACCTCCACAAAGGCACAGGTGGGGTGGAAGGCTCCAGTTCCACAGGCGTACAGGTGTGTGCGGTTGAAGTGGTGCACAATCTTCACATAGTTCACGCAGTCAGACTGAGAAAGACACAAAAAGTTGCACAGTGTCAGTATAAAGAGCATTTTGGGGGGGACTCCTTTCAAGATCAACCTTTACTGGTTTAGACTCGTCTTTCCCTCTTAATGCGTCATGCAAAAATGTTTTCCTGTTACACTCAAAGACAATTTACAAACTTATGTACCTTCATTTTCTTAAGTTTGGTACAATTACCCATTTATTTCCGAAAGGTAAGATATGAGTATAACTTTGGTAAAAAATAAAGAACAGATAAATCAAAGAAATGCAGTGGACCACAGCCTGGACTCTGGTTCACTCTGGATCTCTTTTAGTTTTGTGATGAACATTCCTCACATAACTCATCTCACCAGCTCTGCTTGTAACAACACCGTGGAGTTCTGAGCTCCTCCTCAAATACACTGTTGTGACAGCGTTTTGTCCTGGCTACACACACACACATACTCACACTATGTATGTGTGTGTGTGTGGAGGGGGTCTAAGCACAACACAGCCTCATAAGCCTCCATATGAACACACCAGCCCTGGGAAAGCTTACTGCTTTATTATGTAATGTTCAAAATAGAAACATATCCCAGCACAATCCACCAAAATCTCTTCACTGCTTCATTTAAAATGTGTATTATTTTTAGTAAATAGCTTATGACAGTGATTCCCAACCTTTTCCAACTCAGGGCCCACTTTTAAGTCTCAAAAATGTTGGGGCCCACCTTTGACCCAATAAGTATGGAGGATATTTTTAATTTTTTATTGAACCTTTATTTTACCAGGAGTTTTCCCATTGAGACAAAAAAAAAAAAAAAATTCAAGGGAGTCCTGGCTAAGACAGCAGCACATGTTTCATAGTCAGCCTTACAGTCAGTCACATAAAAACAATAACAAGAATTAAGTCAATAAAATGATAATAAAACAATTACTTTGTTTATATAAAATGCCTTGTTATTCGTAACAATGACCTGAAATGTAACAGCAACCCAAAATGTGATAAAAAAAAATGTAATAAACCCAAAATGTAATAACTTTTCAATAATGCAACAGATGCTGAGCCCAAAACATCATAACTTTTTCCCCAAAATGTAACAACTTGTTACAATTCATTGTTAAGTTTCAGGTCATGTTACCTATTTGGCCGTAACACGCTTTCTTAAAGGACTATTTTTATATATATGAATATCTGAACATTGTTAATTTCCTTTAAACATGGCTGAGTTTTAACATTCTTAACATTATTCTGTTTATTTGCATCTTGTATTTACACTTCACTAGGACCAGACTTTTTTGGGGGAATTTGGCGGCCCATTTGCAATACTTTCATGGCCCACCGGGGAGCCGCGGCCCACAGGTTGGGAACAGCTGGCTTATGAAATAGTTATGCAGGCTGTTGATGACTTTTTTTATATGATATTTGTTCAACATTCAAACATGTCTTTCATAAAGTTGCACATAAATCAGCTGCTTTCAGACTAATCTTGAGTTTAAGGAATCGAGTTCATTTCATATTGTGGCACATGCTTTACACTGGTTATGATTAAAGAAGAAAAATAAATGACTTAATATAAAAATCAGAAAATCGCTTGACTAGACAACCTGACCCTGAGTGAAAAACAGAATAAGAAAATTAGAATCAGAAATACTTTATTAATTCCAGGGGAAATTTGGTGTTACCATAGCTCTTAATAAAATACATCATTAAGAAAATAAATGGGATAGGGGCAATAGAATAAAAAATATTTTTCCTACAAACAATAAGTACAAAATAAGCAGTTAGTGTCAAAAGCAATGAGTACTAAGGGTTAAGTAGTATTTACATTATTTATATTATGGTTGTAGCAGGATGAACAGTGCACTGTTTTCACAGATGTATAAACACATTGTGCAGTCTACAGGTAGATATATATAGAAGATAAATATATAAATATGTCCAGGTAAAAATAAAAATAAATAGGCTAAGTGAATGATTTAAAAAAAACAACAATGGACAGAAATATGACCCACTATTTTTATTTTGTCTTAGCTTAGACATTAGCTTGTGCAAAAATTCTTCTTCCAACCACAACCATACAATTTTGATATTTTTATTTCAATAACAGAGATAAAATGTTTTAGGTCATGATGCTGATTTTGTCAGCCTAACCACCTCTTCATGCTTTTATAATAATTTCATGTGATTTCCAACAGTGAAGCTTGACATGAGTATGTGACTAATGGTTCATAATGTGGCTGTTATGGATCTCTGTATTTATTTCTTTTTTTTTTTCTTTTTAAAGATACTTTTGGGCTTTTAATGCCTTCCTTTCGACAGAGGAGGACAGTGGATAGAGCAGGAAAGGGGGAGAGGGTGGGGAGTGACATGCAGGAAACAGGCCCCAGGCCGGATTCAAATCCGGGCCACCCACTCTAAGGCGAACCCCCATTTCTTGATTTCTTTTTTTTTTTTTTTTTTTTTATGGCATATGTGCTTCATCTAATTTTGTCTTTATCAGCAGTGCCAATAACGACCCAGAAAAGAAACCACAAGCCACTTTATTTTCCACTTTACTGTTATCGTCCTTTCACATCAATTACCTTCAGCGCTCTCGTCCTTTTCTCTCTCTTCCCTCGATTTTTCTCGACCGCAGGTTATTGACCCACAGACACATATGTTCATCCCAGAGTCGAGTTACAGTAAGCTGGATCTCAGGAGAGCACTGAAGAATAGATTTACTGTTCTCCACAGACTGGATGCTACAAAATCAATCTCTGGACAGACGTCTCTTCTTTGAACATGAGTTCCTCTCATTTCCAGCTGAGACCAGAGATGAGAACACAGACACTATCAGTTAAACTTGTACCCTTGCTGAAAAAATACAATCTAGCAGGTTGAATTGACAGTATGTTTCTGTGTTTATTTGAAGATTTGAGTCTTAAACTAACGTCATTTCTCCGCATTTAGCCCTAAAACATTACTTTTTAATTCAGATTTAGAGAAGTATTTGTGAAATACCCCACTCCCAGGGGCCTAGTCTGGTATTTGCTTTTTTCCCCCTCTTCCTTCCTCTTGAACTCTTTTTCATTCTAATGAAACAGGGTACTGCGCACGCTGGTGACCCAAGAGTTCTCCCGCCCCTGTCCTCACCTGTTATGTGTCTCTGTCTGTTTTAGGTTTTCTTGAACAGGATGTAATCTGAATTGTAAATTCTGTTGCTCCGAAACATGTGCAACAGTGCATCTGAATCAGAATCTAATGATATAAGTTCTCTTTGTACTTAGAACCTATCGTTACTTTTTACGGCTCATTTGTTGTTCATGGACACCAAAGATGGTTTGCAGTAGTGTTTTTACTTTAATGTTTTTACTGTGTGTGTGCAGAGATCCTACGTGTACCCATTGTCGCATTGTTTATACACAAGAAATCAGCTGTTAGTAACCTCTAGCATGTGGATGCTAACCGCTGCTAGACCCAATATCCCCTTCGAGCTGAGGAGAAAGAGACTGGGACAACACGCTGGTACTGCAGTGTCTGCTTAGAAAAGCTGACGTCAACCTGTCCTTTCATGCATCATTATGGGGAATACAAGACTTATTTCAAATAAGACTGAGATAAAAGCTAGTCATCCAGAGTAGCATCAAGCTAGTCACAGACATGGCTAATGGAGCTAATTGAACTAACCGATTGTCCATATCTTTACCCATCAACTACAGGATAAAGGATCGATGAGGAAACCTAGTTCAGTCCTGGATTCTGTGGAGGTGGAGGCTGACAAGAGAATTATGGACAAGCTGCCGTCTCTGATGGATATTTTTTTCTAGTTGACCCTCATTATATTACTCTTTATTTTAATTTTTGGCACTTTATACTTTCTTGTATTGGTGACATGACTCTGAATTCCCCTTTGGGTATTAATAAAGTACATTCATTTCTATATCATATCATTATTATGGTAAATTTATCAGAACAGATTTCCTATATAATGCTATATAATAGACTAAATGTATGTTTTTTAATGTCTGAGTAGGAATTACATAACTGGAAGTTTCTGTATAACTTTGCCTGATTAATCTGATTTGCCTACTCTACTTGTAAACACACACTTTCTTTTCCATCTAATTTAATTCCCATTTAAAATCCTTTTCCACTTTCCCCCAGAGAGGCTACTGAAGCATCTGTCTGTTGATCAGGTTACAGTGAGTGTCTGACCCTCAGGACGTCTGTGGAGAAGCTTATTAAGAGCTCAAACTGACCATCAGCTGCAGACTGTAAACATGATTTGTTTTTCTGTATGGCAGTCTGCACACATTACTTTTTCTTCAATTTTCGAAACAATGTATTTTATTAATTCATTCTTTTATCCCACCTGATATTGAATTGTAGTCTTTATCCTAATTGTTCAATTTTGTCACAACTGCTGAAACTGTTTTAGCTTTTTTTTTCTATTTCCTCACTCTTTCCTTTAATTACATAGCTTTCTAAATTTTGAATGTTAGATTTTGCCACGTGTACTTTTTTCATTTTTGGGGTTTTTATCTTCAGTCACTAAATTCATTTCAACATTAACCAGAGGTAAAAAGAAAACCAATGTTATCATTAAATGGGAGTTCATGGTGTTTTTCAGTTTCTGATCCGTTTCTGCATCTCTGCAATCAAATCTTTTTCTTCATCTGGCTGTTCCGTCTTTCAGCTTCACCCGAGGGTGACAGACGGACGGGCCGGGTTGTGAAAGCGGCGACAGAAGCGGAATTGTGGCTCATTAGGCCTAAAACACACACATGAACACGAACATGCACACACACTTATACACACACACACACTCAACTCGCACCCGTTTTAGAACAAAGAGCTGCTTTTAAGCCTTTGAAAACCACCAGGGGTTTAGGGCTGGAGTTGTTGGAGTGTGAATGCATACATGTGCCGGTGTGTGTGAGTGAGTGAGTGTGTGTGCGTGCGCATGTGAAAGTGTTCAACCAATCGACAGGCTGATTTTAAGCTGTTGACAAACACAAGGGACCTCTGTTACAGTGAAAGGAGGCACACACACACACACTCCACCGTGCCTCAACCCTTAACAACACACCTGCCCAGCTTCATGTACTTCTCTGATAGATCAGACTCGTGCCAACTTTCAATCAAGTCCTCTCCCATGAGTCTTTGTGTGTTTGTGTGTGTGTGTGTGTGTAGTTGGAGCCAGAAACTCTCCTCCTGAGTCCAATTTCCATTATATTTTAAGCCTCTCCACTGTGTGTGTGTAGAGAAAGCCTGTGTGTGTGAGTCAGAGGGCAGAAAAAGGTGAGGGAGTCAGCAGAGTGGCAGATGGACGGACTCACTTCTTTGATGTGACAAAGGAGAAAAAGAGGAGGAGGGAAAAAGAAGGTAGGGACACCCTGAAAAGAAGGGGAAGGAGGTGAATTATGCGAGCAATTGCACGTCCTCAGTGTGTGTGTGTGTGTGTGTGTGTGTGTGTGGGTATTAAAGGGTTCACTGGCCAACCTTTGACCCAACACTGACTCATTAGTTGAAACAGTGAGCAAAACTCCAACTGTGACCTCACTGCAGCCTAAGCTTTACTCTTTCCCTCATGTCTTATAAAGCTGTATTGTTCCTCCATCGACGTCTTTTTTTCTTCTTTTACTTTCTTTATCCTTTCTAGTCCACGAATGATTAACCCAATCTATCTATTTATCTTTTTAGCCATTGTCTTTTTCCTCTGCTCCTCTGAATTTCTCTGTGATTACTCTGCAAAAAGCCAGCCTTCAAAAACAAGTAAAAGAGAGATAAAAATTGGGGGTATTTTGCTTAAATTTAGCAAAATTTCCTGCTGGCAAGACTTGAAAATTTGGCTTGTCAACACCTCTCAAAGCAAGAAAAAAATTCTAACCCCAATGAACCCAGAAATACCATAAAATTAGCATATCCTCACTAATAACAAGCACACTTTTCTTTATACGAATGAAAAATATGAGATGTATTTTCTCAATAAGTTGAAAAATATTCTTATTTTAAGAAAATGCTCCCATCATTATCTTAACATAATGATACAGTTGAAAAAAGCCACTCTAAGAATAAGTAAAAAAAAAATCTGCCAATGGAACACATGAAAAATTCTCAAGGTAAGATATCTAAAAATAAGACATCAGATTTAGGATTTAATAGATATAGGAGATCTCAAAAAGGGAAGCTGGAAAAAAAATATTTTTGCCATGTTTTCTTGTATTGAGAAGGTTTGTGTTTCAGAATAAGTCTCATAATGAGCTGCAATTTACACAAAGCATTGTTTTCTTAATTCAAGCTGAGTCTCTCTTGAAACAAGATGATTTATCTTTAACAAATAACTCAGCAACTTAAAAACTATGATAAGTAATAATTTTATTTTATTTTTTCTTGGGGTGGGGGGGGCTTTTCATGCCTTTTATTTCATAGAGAAGGTCAGTGGATAGAGTAGGAAAGGGGGAGAGAGTGGGGAGTGGCATGCAGGAAACAGATTTTTGAACCCGGGCCAATCAATCGAGGGCAAACCTCATGGTGCGGGGGGCTTTTCATGCCTTTTATTTCATAGAGAAGGTCAGTGGATAGAGTAGGAAAGGGGGAGAGAGTGGAGAGTGGCATGCAGGAAACAGATTTTTGAACCCGGGCCAATCAATCGAGGGCAAACCTCATGGTGCGTGACCTAATCCACTAGGCCATCTGCGCCCCAACTAAAGCTTGTTTTAACTGAGAAATGACTTAAATCAAGATATTTTTATGACGATTTTACTTCAAAAAGATATCTAAGATCCATCTACGGGGTGAGCCATAAGTTTCTACATATGGGAAAATGTATTATGTACATCTTTTGTATGTTTCAGACACCTGGACGATAGGTTGGACAAAAGAGCAAGGAATTAAAATTACACTGATAACTGGGTTGGGAAGCAGTTGCAACTCTAACAGAATACATGGAACAAACATCACACACAACACTGTGACTAAACGTATCACCAACGCAATTACAAGCATAACTTTAACTGTGCTAATGCAAGATCATCAACAGAGGAAAACGCATATTAATATGTGTTTGCGAAACAATAGTAATCATATAGAGCACAATATATGTATAAAAACAATCGTCCAACATAAAATGTCTATTTTTCCCATGTATGACAACTTATGCCCCACCCTGTAGAAACAAGTTCCTGTATCTTACTGAAATGTCTCCTTTAGGTTACTGTGTCTTATATTCAGAATGATGAAATATTTTGACAAGAAATAAGAAGAATGTACTCTGCAAGATATTGAGGTTTTGCAGTTATGCGTTATGTACTATATAAAAAGTTCAACACACTTTTTTTTAGAGTTACTTGATTCATTTTTCTTCAGTACAAAGCCTCCAAAACTAGGTCTAATGCCCCTTTTTGTCATATCAAGTCAAAGATTTTGACTTATATCCTTGCATGGCCTCAGATTTTTGGAGAAAATATAACCTGACATTTATTCAAAGGAAAGGACGATTATTGGATACTTAATGCACCACTATAAATTTTGAAAGATAGACGTAGCTACCTTACTCTTTTTTTTTTCTCCTCTGCAAGCAAAGAATGCCATTGTTCCATGAAAGTTTAATAAAGTTAATGGCGGATAGCTGTAGTCTGAACACCGAGGCGATGGCACACAGTAGACAAGCATTAGATACAGCACACAGCACAGTGTAATACCCCAGGAATGTCTTTGATCACCTCTGCTGAACACCACAATGGAGAAGCATTGATATATGTCAGATGTTTAACTAACAGACCTTGACTTTATGAGCTGGATTTGTGTCTGTGCAGTTTGTAGGAAGTAAGAGATTTTCTTTCATTCTTTATTTATTAACTGTGCCGGTAATGCTCTTTAGGTTTGGTTATTGTTACAGGTATGCAGTGGGAATCTTCTCTCACTGATGAAAGCCTCCAGTCTGCACAGATATGCTACAGAGAAAGTAAAATGATTGTCCTTGGTGGATTTTGGAAACAGGATTATCTGTTCAAAGAGACTGTGATCTTGGAAAAGTCTCATATCCCGATAAATACCTGATCATCATCCCCAGTTTTAAATGAGATTATCAGAGCCAAGACATGTTATTTCTAAGTGCTAGTTCCTAGCTTCCCAATTGGGTTGGACTGGACAAGATTGATTTATGGCATTTCGAAGTCTCAATGGCAATGCTAAGCTGGCTAACAAAGTTTAGCAGTAAAAAGAGATATCTGTGTTCTTCTCCACTGAAAACCATTTCTGTGATTTATTTAGTAGCAATTGTTGAAACTGGAGCTGGAATGTCTGACAGAAAAGGGAAAGAAGAGCAGAAGAAAACTAAAATCGAGAGTGATAGAGCACAGGTTAAAGGCTAAAACACAGGTTAAGCTGATATTGATAATGTTCATTACAACCCACATGCAGCAGTTATATCTCAGTGATCTGTTCAAACCTGAGAGTCTGTCAATAAAATGAAGAGCCAGGTTACGTTTGCTCTGCCTGGTAGACGAGCACTGATAAGACATAAGCAGGATTCACTAACGTTACAAGCTACCATTACGTCTGAGAGCACCATGCTGTGAGTAACGCTAAATAGAGTCGGGAATCTCTTCTTGTTGTCACATTTCAAACACAAATGCTTTGAAATTGTTGATAAATACACTACTTTGTCGTGTTGTATCTGGTAAACGGTTGTCTTGAACAAAGAAAAGGACTGTTAAAAAGAACGTTCGATCTTCATTCATTTTCCAAAACAATAACAAGAGTCACAACAGCTTGCGCGAGTCCTCTAGCCTAGAGGGCCACTTCAATCCACCTCAAACTTCTGAAGTTTGTGTCTTCCTTCAAGAATTTTATTTATTTGGATTTTCATAAATGTAGCATGGCTTAATCTGATTCCCTGTCTTTACCCTTCCATTGATCTCAATGACACCGGAAATAAAGTGAACCTTAATGTCCCTTCAAGAACATAAAAGTTGTGACACTGCTACAATAAAACTATAATTATTAAGGTAGGGTCTGTAGGAATTTTTGTGACTGTTTATTTTTAACACAACATCCAAACTGGGCTCCTCCTCTCTGGCTCAGTGCCAGCAGCTGCACATGCTCACTGCCTCCAACACTGAGTGAACACACTCACCAGCCCAGCGAGCACCTGCAGCTTTATGTTTACATGTAGGAGAGACTAAAGAGCCGTACACCTGACTTCCCGCAGGTAAATGAGGTATTCTGCATAAATTGTATCATTCTTTCTCAGTGTAACCGCAGCTATTGTAGCTTTTCCCACTCGCTTATCATCAATACACAAAGTCGCTTGCAAACTGGGCGCGGACGCCTGCACTCTGCCCAGAAATGTCTTGATTCTGACCGTTAGTGAACACTTTGACTTCTGACAGCAAACTTTATGCTAAAAAATATATTCCCATGAGCTCTGGCTGCACCCAAGCACTCCAACACTTAAACATGCTAAACAAACTTAGCAAATCTAGTCAGGATTCTTACTACACACATTTATGAGTAGTGACAAAGAATGGAGTACAACACTCTATAACACAACTTTGAACTCTTAATCTTGTTCTAAAGAGATTTGGAGCATTCAGCAAATATTCTGCAGTAAGGGATGTAGCATTGACGCATGTTAGTGGACAGCAAACAAATGCTAAGATCCTGTTTTTGATGCTTAGTGCTGCCTATCCATGTGTTGATCCACTCCAGCCTCAACATGGCGCAAGCATCGCCAGATTAGTGAAAAATGATAAAAATAAATAAATAGGCCTGTCACTTAAATGCATCCACAATGAGACATAGGGTTAAGGGCATCCACTTTGTCATTAACTGAGTTTAATGAGTGTGGTAGAAGTTCATAAAAATCTTTGGGTTCCTATTCTTTGTGCTGACTCATGATCTTACAAAAAATTGCAAAAGGATGCACTTGGAATTTTATGACAGTCATATTTTGCTGGCCTGAGTTGTGCCTCCTTGTTGTCTCTAAAAAAGCAGTTTTAAATCAGCAGCTTAGCAGAAATGGTTTAGTTTTTCCTTATGTAAGAGTCATTTAATGAAGGGAGCTTATGTGTTTTGTCTGCTTTTCCTCTTTTTGTCTTTTCTCCTCTTCCATTGTTACATAAACCAAGAGACAATTGTTTGTCAAAAATTGAGCTTGGATTGCCAGCATGTTGGTGCAAACACTCAATTCCCTCTGTTTGTGGGTTTAAATATAGCTCTACAGTGACGCATCATGTAAAGTGCTGACTCAGGCTGAGTGTCTGGGTGGACTGTTAACTGTTTACTGACTCTGTTTGTGTTTGCGTGTGCCTGTTAAGAGTCTTTGCTGTGGTCAGAGCGTGTGTGTGAGTAATGGGGTGTTTATAACTTATCTTAATGTCATTGCTTTAATAGCCTGACCACATGACTCCCAATGTGATTACATGTAGTGTACACTACTGAGCACGTTCTATCAGACAGTTCTAAAACAGTCTTGTTATTTTGGGGGGATTTATGTAACACTTCAAAAAACTACTGCTTCTCACTATTACGCAGCTGTGGAGACACTTAGCTGAACTTAACATGGCGTAAACATTGATGTCTTAAAATGTGGCTGTATGATGACTGATTGATGGATTAATAGAAAAAGATTGTGTTCAATTGTTAGTTTTAAAATGTAAATATTTAAGCAAAGCTCATGTTTTATGGTTGTTAATGGGCGAAGTGATTTTTTTTTTTTAGGCAAAATAGTGAGACATCATGTGAATTCTTGAGTTATAAATAAAGTTGAACAAGTTCCTCAAAGTAGCTGTGAAGACTTTCTGGAAAAACATTAGCACTAACGATAAAGACTCTACTTCCCATAAGCCTTTGCTCCCCTATTTCATGATGAATCATGGCATGTGTTTGTCTCGGATGTGGTTTGGTTTGGAAAAAATGAGTGGAGAGCATATTTTTTAACACTTCTTTTCGCTGTTTAAGAAACGTTTTTACCGAATTAAACACTCAGAGATAATATATTTATTAACAGTTACATAATGCTATTATTTGAAATGTGAGAACATACAGACTTTGTCAACTCAGTTTTGCAATGTAATTTAATAGCCGACTATATTTAACGCGACTCGCAGCCCAGTGCTCTGAGATGTATCAGTGACCTTAGTGAAACCTGGTTATGTCCTACCAGTGCTCATCTACCATGAGGCACAAATGTAACCTGGCTCTTCATTTTATTCATGGACCCTCAAGTCTAAAAAGAGCACTGATCTAGATACAGACAGAGTCTCCTGTCTGTGCTCTGCATTTTTCTTTGTCCGTATTTCTGCACGTTTACACAGTATCACTGCAAACCATAGGGGCAGTGTTGCTATCACTATCTGAGACGCAGCTCTAGTGAGACACAGAGAAGAAATAAATATTAGCGGAACTATTTGAAGAAAAACACAAGGTATTTACTGCCTCTGTTTTTGTCTTTTGTGAAAAAGGTACATTAGCAATACCTCTTTTACAGTCACCATCTTTGTTTTTGAGTTTATCGCTGTCATACACTTTAGACTCTGGGCTTTTGACTCCACCCTGGAAGATGTTTTGTTCAACAGCAATGCCAACTTAAAGGACGCACAGAAGTATGTGAGCAGTGGAGGAAAATTGTCACTCATCAGCCCAGAAGCTGTGCATGGGACATACTTGGACGTTCCAACATAACAATGATCTGAAACACAAGGCCAAGTCAACCTGCCATTGGCTACAGCAGAATAAAAAGAGGGTTCTGGAGTGGCCATCTCAGTCTCCTGACCTCAATATCATTGAGCCACTCTGGGGAGGATCTCCAACCTGCATTGCATGCAAGACAGCCGAAGAATTTACAGGAACTGGAGGCTTTTTGCCAAGAAAATTGGGCAGCTTTACCATCTGAGAAAATAAAGACCCTCATCCACAACGACCACAAAAGACTTCAAGCTATTATTGATGTTAAAGGGGGAAATACAAGGCATTAAAACCTGGGGTATGTAAACTTTTGATCAGGGTCATTTTGGAAGTTTCTGTTGTCATTATGATTTAAAAAGAGTAAACACAGTTGTTTGTTAATAAATGGCTTCACCCAACAACTAACCATGAGTGAAAGAAAAGTTCTTGTGCTATCATTCATAATCTCTGAGAAATGGCCAAGGAATCATAAATTCTGCCAGGGTATGTAAACTCATGAGCGCAACTATACATTTTTTGTACATCCACACATTCAGCCTTTAATCTGTGCTCTATCCCACTCTGTTTTTGCTTTCTTCTGTTCTGTTTCTGTCTGAAAGTCCAGCTCCTGTTTCCACCATCACAACAAAACACTGTAAATCTGAGAAATTGTTTTCAGCAGAGAAAAACTCAGATCATTCTTCCCACTGCTCAACTTCATCAGCAGGCGTTGTGCTGTCAAAAAGACTTTGGCATCATTTTAAGTTGTGAATTATGATCAGGCATAAATCTAGATATGAACATTTTTCAAAATCACTTTGAAAGTTCTCACAGCCACTTCAAGATACTGATAAAAGGCATGACGAATACAGGTAATAAAATCAGGAATTTAGACTGAGATGGAATCACATCTGCAGTGTAAAGGCCATGACCCTTCACCTGCTTTCGACTCTACAACACTGAAGACCCTGTATGATGGCGTTTTTTTGCTGTGTTCAAATTAAAGTATATGTACAGTGTGTTATCATGTGTGCACCTGTGTGCTGTATGTTACTTTTTTTCAGTTAAAAGCATACATTCTGTGAACAAAGACGTAAAAATAATACGGAGAAAAGACTGATGTTTTGAACTCAGATCAAAGACAAAGATGTTTCATGGAGGGAAAAAAACAACTTATCACAGAAGGAGTGACAGTGCTGTAAATAACTTAAGAAACTTGAGATTCCCTAACAAAACTTAACATGATTCAAAGAGAGACCTGAGGGACTGGGGAGAGAAAAGGAGTGATGAAAAGGAACAGAGAGGAGAGTCAGTGGGGGAGAAAGACGTCGGCCTCAGAGGAACCAAGTCTTTGCAATTAGGGTCAACGGTGTGAGGTCAGTTCTCAGTGTGTGTGTGGGTGTTCACTTAGACACGAAATGTCACAGGAATAAAGGGGAGTGAGTGTTGAACAAAGGACAGAAATAACATTTTAATGGCCAAAAAGGTGGGGAATAACCCTTCCTCTTTTCCCTTACCCTATCCATTTCTTATTCTCTTCTTTGTACAAAGCAATGTCACTGATTCTCCGTTAATCTGTCAAACACACAGAAATCTGAGCACACACACACACACATGCAGACAGACTCCTGGTCAGGTGAAACTGGAGCTCGGAGTTTAGCATGAATGGAGCTCGTTGTCTGTGTGACACAGCTGTGTAATCACACTGATGAAGGGTTTGTTTAACGCACACACACACACACACACACACACACACACACACACACACACACACACACACACACACACACTCTGTAGATACTGAAGCATACATGAACTAATATACACACGTACTGTCCCTCAAACGTAACAATGAACATTTATACAGTACATATATTTATATATAAAGTCAGAAATGTGGCGAGTCAGCACCCTGTTACGGGAAGTTCCTGCGCTACACACACATGTAGAGGGGCTAATTGTGTGTGATGTAATCCTGGGTGGTCCACAGGCTGCTGCCAGTGGCCTTTGCATGCTGGTCAGTGAAGCTGAGCCTGCTCTGCCTGGACTCCATGCACACGCAGAATATCACTTTTAGACACATAATAATCACTTACTGTATTTACTCAGCATATTTTAGGAAACCATATGTTTCCCATCTGAGGGTCAGAATAGAACATGTTTTACTTTTCAGTATAAGCTGTTGGAGCAGAATGACTTGCAGTCAGGGGCATGTCTAGAGGGGGGACAGGGGTGGCAAAGTCCCCCTTTGGAATCTGATTGGCCACCAAAGTTGCAACCCCTAAATTGATAACCTATGAACAGCTTGTCAGACTTTGAAGCTTGAGGCTTAGGTTTTATTTAGAAAAAAGAAAAAAAAAGGTCAAGGTCAGATGTTAATACACAGTATGAGCAAAGATCCAGACTGTGAGGTAAACACATGTTAGAATAAACCTTAGGATTAGACCTCTGACTGCTCTAAAGGGCAAAAAGTCACACGTAAATTATACAAGAGAGACGGCAGATCTGCTTAGTCAGGGTTGGTAAGTATTATGAATATTACGCCAGGAAAAGGACCATCACCCGAAAGCAACAACCGGCTCGCTTTCTTTCCTTCCTTTTTTTATTGTCATCTCCTCCCCAGATTTGTTAGTCCTATTTAATTTTTTTTTTCATTTAAAGAGAAACCACAAACTGTATAAAAATGGACTGTGTCACCGTGATGTCACCCGTCTGTTTCTGAAACTGAGTTTTGAAGCAGACAGCTGGTGTGGCCACATTGAAATGGGGCGGGTGGAGGGTCTACAAACAAACAGCTATAAGATGCACATAAGTCACCTGATCTGAGCTGTGTTTCTGTTTTGAGCTTGGGATCTTAATATCTTCTAAACTGCCAAGTTGGAAAAAAATCAGCGCAGTGCTTGCCGATAGCAGAATTAGTGATTAGCAACGGGAGGCATTATTTGTACCAGGTTGTAAACATGATTATTTCTGCTCTGAATACTTTTTTTTTTTTTTGGCTTGGTGTGTATGTGACCTCTGGTACTTCCGGAGCCAGCCTCAAGCAGACACTCAACAACCAGCAGATTTTAGCACTTCAGCATTGTCTCATATTTTCTTTCAGGTGGCAATGTCACCTGAAAGAAATACACTGAAACACTAGGAAACTCAGTGACACCAATTCTGCCAGCAATTTACAACTTTTTTCATTTCCTGATTATTTAATTTTTTAATTTCATTGATTGTTTATCTGGGGTTCTTTTTTTAAAATGTTTTTTTATTTCCCTGGTATCAAAAATGGCATTGAGAATCAAATATCTTCCTAGATATTGATATCGAGTTTGAAATTTTTGTATCGTGACAACCCTAGTGTACACGTACTTCATGCTATTCTCCCCACATAAGTTTGTGCCCATGGTCAGCTAACCTTAGAGGAAAAAAAATTCTGGACATGCCCCTCTTTAAGATTCTAAAGCATAAAAGTATATTCATACTTTCAATCTCTATCTGCCTCCACAATCCCACCGTGACTTGTGACATTTATTAACTTGTGACATGAATCCTGTGTACCATAGTGATAGAGTCATGCTATCTGGTCTTCTATGATACATACATTTTAAAATAAACAACACTGTGATCAAATGTCATCATCCAATATGTGTTCACATGCTGTAGGCTAATGAAAAGATTTCCCATGACTTCTGCTTATAGTTAAGAGCCATTAATTCTTCTACCTAAGGCGTATTAGGGAAACAAAAAGCTTTTATGGTCCTGTTTTAACTTTCAGAATTATGAGTAATTTGTTTAAAAAAAAAAGCTCCATTGAGAGTATCAGTATTTCCTCATATGTCTTCCAATTGCTGTCACAGAAATCTCGTAAAATCCCTAACATGTGATGTGCATATGTTTCCAAGACATCAAGTCCCTTTGGTAGCTCTCCAGCTGTGCTAAATGGGTTTATCTAACACCTAAATGACATACAAGTCTCTGATTGAGACATCATTAGTGAGTTTCTCCTCTGCAGAAAGAAAAAAAACCCCACACTGAGCTTTAATTTTGCATTGATGTGTGAAGACAAACACAAGTGTGTTACATCAGACAGGGAAGGTCTCAGTCTGTTGGGGTTTTAAAGAAAAACTCTGAGGAAGTGATCTCACCACAGGGCAGGTCTACAGTAGGAGGGTTGCACCTTTTTATTCCATGCTGATCTGTTTAAACGCTGAGTTTATGTCTTGTGATGACTCCCATGACTGCTGTGGATTAAAAGGTAGTATTGTGTCGAGCTGCGTAGGAGTGGAGCGTGGCCTCCTTCATGAGCAGCTCCTCAGACCTTTTCATTTAACTCTGAGTGTATGATGTCTGCACAACATGGGGAGTGATTTATAAATGGATTACCTAATTGGTTTTGCTTCATATACAGCCAGCCTCTTGGGCAGAGAGACCACACAAACCAAAGCAAAATGTTTCTTTGAGTCTTGTGCAACTGGCTGCATTAACTCAAAACAGAGCACTATCTGAAGAATGCAGAAAACCATTTCCAGAATCTGCAGATCTGGAAATGTCTATAAAATGGAACAAAATAGAGAGGAAATGGGACATGGAAAAACTTACGGTGATATCCTTGCCAGCCCAGTTGCACTCCTCCCTCCAGTCCACGGGAGCAGGCCAGTAAATCTGAAATAAAGCACAGAACGGTCTCATGAGGCTGTATTTTAATTATCCAATCACAGTCTGGATTCACTTTGTGACTCTCAAGTCTGGTGGATGTAAATGTAGTTTAACATCAAAAACAGCAAGAATTCTTTGATTTCTCTCTCTTTATGGGGTGACTGTGGTTCTCCATGAAAGAAACAGTATACTGTCAATATGTCGAAGCATCATTGGGCATGACAATTAGATGCTGTGCCATTGGTGTGTAAATGTGAATGTATAAGTGTTCTGAATCCTCAAAAAACTAGAGAAAGCACTTTCACATTGCAAGTGTTTTAGGACATCCCTGGTTCATGGGTCAACTCTTCAAGTCAGAAAATCTAAAATTATAAATCTATTTAGAAGAATTAAATCCCTCAATAACACAGCAGTTGGCAGTGTGGCCAACAATCTGTTCTTAGATGGTGTTCCTCCATGTAAACTTGCTTGCTTCTTAAATTGCTAGCCTGGCTTTGAACATAGAGAGAAAAAGTGAGTCTTGACTCTAAGTTTCTCATTGCTAACTGGTGACTATCCTGCTGTCAGCTTCCTAGAGAAAATATTTTTCTCATTTGGAACAAAGTCATCATCTTGAATATTTGAGCATCTAACTTCATTTTAAAAATAATGGCCAAATTCCATGCTTGCATCATCGTTTTAACAGTTCAAATAATTAGCATTCGATAGAAATGCAGCCATCTTGAAAATGGCCGCCATCTTGGATATTGAAATGTCGAACTTCATTTTCAAAAATAGTGGTTCTAGGAGAGTATTTGTGCCAAATTTCATGCTTGCATCACCATGTCCACATTTAAAAAAATGAGCATTTCAACCACAGAAAAAAAGAGTATTATTGAATATCTATATTATAGCAGCTATAATTGAAACAATTGCCATCTTGAATTTTCTAATATCTAATTACTTTTATTTACAAGGGTGGTCCAAGGAGAGTATTTGTGCCAAATTTTGCGCTGGCAGCTCAATTTGAACAAATGAAATAACCAAGACTGGATAGAAAAGGCTTCCACCTTGAAAAATGGCCGCCGTCTTGATCATTCATCTGTCTAATGTCATTTTTCAAATATAATGGTCCAAGGACAGTATTAGTGCCCAATTTTATGCTTGCATTATCACTTAAACTATGACATGCCAAACATTTGACAGAAACTTCCCCCATAATAAAGTAAAAAAAGGCTGCCATCTTGAATTTAAGCATTAAACATCCTTTTTTCATACTTGCATCACATATTTAACATTTCAAAAATTGAGCTTTCCATAGAATTGCAGCCATATTGGAAATAGCTGCCATCTTGAATTTTCTAATGTCTAACTTCCTTTTCAAAAATAATGGTTCTAGGAGAGTATTTGTGCCAAATTTCAGGCTGGCAGCAAGATTTGAACAGATAAAATAACCAACACTGGATAGAAAGGACTTCAATCTTGAAAAACGGCCGCCATCTTGATCATTCAGGTGTCCAATGTCATTTTTCAAAAGAGCGTTCCCAGGAAAGTTTTTGTGCCCAATTTTATGCTTGTATCATTACTTGAACTATGACATGCCAAACATTTGACAGAAACTTTGGTCGTATTGAAAAATGGCTGCCATCTTGAAGATAAGAGTTAAAGATCCTTTTTCAAAAAAATGGTCCTGAGGGAGTATTCATGCCCAGTTATATGCTTCTCCTGAATTTTCTAATGTCTAACTTCATTTTCACATATAATGGTCCAAGGAGAGTATTTGTGCCAAATGTCATGCTGCCAGCACTATTTGAACAGATATAAAAACCAACACTGGCAAATGGCCGTCATCCTGATCGTTCATCTGTCTAATGTCATTTTTCAAAAAGGTGGTCCCAGGACACTATTCATGCCCAATTTTACGCTTGCATCATCACTTGGACTATGAAATATCAGAAACTTTGGCCATCTTGAAAAATGGCTGCCATCTTAAATTTAAGCATTAAACATCCTTTTAAAAAAAAAAAAGGTCCTCAGGGAGTATCCTTGCCAAGTGTCATGCTTGCATCACATTTTGAACGATGAAAAAACAAACACTGAGGAGAAACAAAGGCTATTTTGAAAAATGGCAGCAATCTTGACTTTAGAGCGGCAAACGTCATTTTCGAGAAGAGTGGCCTCAGAGAGTATTTGTACCAAATTACATGCCTGCATCATCCCTTTAAGAATGAAATAAACACTTGATAGAAATAGCGGTCCAGTTAAAAAATGGGGGCCATCTTGAATTGTTTGAGTGTCTAATGTCATTTTGAGCAATTTTCTTTAAATATGCAATGACCTGCTGCACTATACTACACTACACTATAAAACACTGAACGTTTTGTATCCATTGGCTTTAACATCTCTGGATGTGTTCTGCTATGGTTCAGTTTAGTTGGTTGCCCTTTACCAAAGAAGATCTCAATGACCCAAGAGGTTTCAATAAATCAACACTTCCTTCACTCTTCTATCTTTTCCCATCTGATTCCGTTTCCTCTGTGCATGTGCTTGTTATTGTAAAAAGGAGGACACCAATATACTGAAAACAGCTTCAGCCATAAGGAATCCACGTATCCGAACCATAAATCAAACTAGGCCATAAAACTTACACAACAGCAGCTTTAGATCTGACGCACAAAGCCTGTCATTTACCCCAAACAGCTGCGAACAGATGTTTGCAGAAGACACTGTGTGCTGTTTTATTTCATCTGCAGATAGAAGGAATGTTTGTTTTGTTCTTCTTGTGGAACAGTGAAAAGTACATTGGAAAATGAATGCATCGTGCAGCCCCCGAGAGTGCATTCATGTTTGTGCTTGAAATCTAACTTATAACAATCACATGTTCCAAACAAAAGTTTCCTTTACGCTCATGAGACTGATGCTACCTCAATCCACCTTTTTGATTCTCCACCTTTCTTTCTCATTCTTTCTTCATTTCTTACATGTAAGGACACTCACTTCGATGGTCTAACATAAACTTTTAAGAAAAAAAAAACCCAGAGGAGCATCTAGACACAAGTGTTGCATAACATTTATTCTTATTTTACGATCTTTTGTCAATAGCGTCCGGTGCGGACAAGCCATGTTGCTATCGTTTAAGTTAGTTAACGTTACAAAATGGTCTTTTTTATTGTTTTATCAAGATAACAGCCTATATAACATGCTTGTGCCGATAATGGTATAAGATGACCGGGCTAATGTCATCTCCTGTAGCCGCAGAGTTATGTAACGATAGTTATAGCTGCTGTTTACCTTTCAATAAACTATGGTATTCTGTGACAGCTGAATATGTCCGTGGTTGTGTTGTTTATACAGATATTTTTTTGATAACGCTAACTGAAGGAATAACTGACAGACAGTCCACAACAATTTCATTTGCATTTAAGGGGTGTCCCATTTCTAAGTCACAAGATCGCCCTTAACACTTGGTTTTCAGGGCTACAAAGATTGAGGGTTGAGCTTGAGGGTTAAGAAAGGAATTGGAGTTGGGCCAAGATATCAACTTATAACTGCATGTGCCTTTGTCCACATAAGTCTCCCAAAGTGAGTAACCTGACAACAGGAAATGATTTCTCAGAAATAAGACAATGTGGCACTGGTTGGTTCAAAAATTATTTCCTGCTTTTCATTTGCCAGAGTAATCTCATTGATGTTTATAAAAAACACAAGTCTTAAGATCAGGCGCATAAGGTCGCTTATTAGGCAACAGCCCTTATTACCAAGAGACTCATTCATCAGAACCGTGCCTCAAGTCATCGCTGAGTCAGCATGTTTTGGTTTATTCCATATTGTTAAATAGACTTCAGAGGGTCAGAAATTCTCTCCTGTTTAAAGTCAAATCAAAGATGGTATTGATATCTCATAAAAGTTATAAATAGATTGTTACTCAATTGTTTTTCGATACTTTCACGCTTGATGTGGAATTACAGATGTCTGCACACAGTGTACCCAATAAACAGAAACACTTCCGAGTGTTTTGGTTCAATTCATCCTTAAAAAAAAAAACCAACCTTGTGTTCCTGCTTGGCAATGTTGTCTAGTGACAGTGACAACAGGAAGTTCTTGGCTCCGACAAAGAGACGGCCCCTCTCCTCGTCCAATAGCAGTGCGCTAAAGCAGCAGGAACGCTCCAGCTCGAACCGCCGGACTCCATGGAACTGCTGCAGCTCTGAAAGTGAAGATATAAAAGATTATAGATTTACTTCAAATGTCACCTCAAATGAAATCTTTTGAATTCACGTATTAGCGGAGTAGGTAATAAGTCTGATTTTGCTCCAGATCTCTGCTCTGTTTGAAGGAAGCTACTCCTCAGTGTCCTTCTTAAGAGCTTGCTCAAGGTGGAAAACTTTTGTAGTGATTTCTCTCCAATTATGTTGAATTCTGAGATCTTGGTACCTTTAAGGATTGATTTGATGAATAGGACTCATGGGTGTCACTCAGTTCAGCACTGTCCCAATGGAGCTATGGAGATGCTAAGGTTGTTAAGGGTTTTGGCTCAGCATTTCAACATTTGCTGCCAGAGAGTGCTTAATGTTGAAATGGGGCTTAGTATTTTCAACACTGAGCTCTTCCTGCAAGGCAAGCGAGAGTGTTGAAATGTGATGCTCAGCATTTCAACATACTACATTTGCTTAAAGGAAATGCGGGCCCCCCTCCTAGTTATCTAAATGACCTATTATCTCAATAGAAATTAACAGATGGAATATGTGTTCAACAAAACGTGTTCTAGATAGCAGCCAACATGCCAGAAATACACAATACAAGCTAATCAGGCTGATTTAAGGTTAGACCCCAAAGGTCAAATTTTTTGGTTTGTTTCAGACATACAATGTACAATATTTAGACAAAGTTATTGGGCTGTATTTTTATAAAATTAAAAGTTTTGAAGCCCATTGTCAGTGGAAGCCACATTTAAAAAAGCTTGACTCAATTCAACTTTGTTTGAATCAGAATGAAGCCAAGGAGAGAGCCTTTAGCCTTCTCAGATACAGTGATTTTCGGACTATTGGGCGCACTTAATTATAAGCCACACCCACTAAATTAAAAAAGAAAAAAGGATGTACATATATAAGCGGCGCTTGTCTACAAGCCACAGGTGTCCACGTTATAACATGGCATTTTTCTAAAGCATCAGTTCACCACTGCTATGTAAACAGTGAGCCAGAGTTTTCAATGGAAACACTGCCATTATGCTCTGCTCTGTGCATACACATTACACTTTTATTGTGGATTGGCTGTACGTGAACCAGAACAACAGCAACAGTAACACTCATGCTTATGCTGCTAAATCTGCTGACTGACTTTCCAAAAAATGTGGGGATGAGGCTCGTTAGCTCGCAAAAACTCATAAATTAGCTGCATTATTATTTACGCCGCAGGGCTCCAAGCAAGTGAAAAAAGGAGCGGTTTATAGAAATTATTGTAACTACAAAGTGACTGTCTGTTGGTCAAGTCAGCCCAACCCCCATATGGGCAAAATAATAATTTCTTTAATTAAAAATAAAAACAAAAAATAAATAAATCCTGGGGGCCCAGATACTAGTGCATGTTTAATCTGGGGTCGCAACTCAAAAAGGTTGAGAATGTCTGCAATTGATGAATTGATGAACTGCAATTTTTTGCCTTTCCTTGCCTGGTCCTGACAACTATCTAGTCAGATTTTCCTGCTGCATAAAATTAGTTTGGGGGATTTTATATTTTCCAGTTTGCTCAGAGGGAAACCATGGCCACTGTGATTAATGATAGATCAGATATCCAATCATGTGGGATAAACCCTAAGGACAACTGTTTTATTATCACATGCAATAAAAAAAAACACTTTGCCATCAGGAAATTGGCTGGCTACCAAGGAATCACAACAAACAACAATGATACACCAAAAGCATAAAAAGTGTAATGTTTGACCCATATACAGGAACCATATTTCAATTTATCACACCAACATGAGGCCTTCAACTTGTCCTGTAAAGCATAGCAAAGTAGAACTGAGAAAAGAGACGATAAGCAGAAGTTATTTTTTCTGTGGATTTACCAGCAGCTAGCAACTTTAAGCTTCACATCCATCCCATTATCCACAATGTTTGTTTCCTCTAAAGTCTCATTTGGCAGATAGATTTTGTAAGGTTTCTTGTTTTAAGAGTACAGACTCTGGAGTGCAAGAATGTGACCAACATAAGCCTAGCATGCTCTGACAAAGACCCAACAAGCATCAAAACAAGGCAAAATCTGACGTTTGTCATTAGGGCTGAACGATTTATCGTTTTCTGATCGAAATCGCAATTTCAAACATCGTGTTCATGTGATCGCTAAAGCTGCGTTTTTTTCCTGCTCCTGACTGACCCAGGATCTGTTGCGTCAGCTGTTTCACACACATATATCTTGAGTCTAAAACTGTTGGGAAAAATTCTTTTTTCCTTGTGATTGTTGAATTTTGTTTTTAATTGTTTTGTATTTTACTTTATATAACTTGACACAATTAAGAATAGTTTGCACTGCATCATTTTTAAAAGTTAAGAGTCAAAGAAAGCTCTTTTTGTCCTTCAGCTTTTATAACTAAAAATACAATTTAAAAAATCCTGTTTAGAAATAACAAGAATAGGTGTTAGTCTCGTTAGTCTAGGGATTTGATAAAAGTCAAAATTCAACTGTTTATCTAAAAATCTTCCTTAATTTTTTTTCCCTTTTATTCCATAATTTAGTAAAAAAAAAAACTTAGACTTTTGTTGTAGTTTGGTTTAAAGAAAATCATGAATTGAATTGAAATCGCTGTATCTGCAAAAAAAAATCGCAATTAGATCTTTTTCGAAAATCGTTCAGCCCTACTCAGTTCAGCTCTGCCCCAATGGGGTAATTGAGATGTTAAGGTTGTTAAAGGGTTGTGGCTCAGCATTTCAACACTCAGCATTTGCTGCAAGAAGGTGCTTAATGTTCAAATGAGGCTCAGAATTTCAATATTGAGGTTTTTCCTGCAAGGAAATGCAAGAGAGTTGGAATGTAGTGCTCAGCATTCCAACATCCAGCATTTGCTGAAAGGAAATGCAGGCCCCCTCTAGTTCCTGTACTGTGGGCAACTCTTTAAAAAAAAATTGCTGACAGGAAAAAAAGTAACAAACCAGGGAACTATTCAGATTTACATAAACAAGGTACCATTTAGACCTGAAACCATTAAATACTGTCAAAGGGGATACTAATGAGCATATAAAACACTTAGTGATTACATCATTTGGGGTTTTTTACTGTGACTTTAATCCTCTAAATCTTTCCTGTTGTGTGACAATTGAAAGTGTGCGAGTTTTTGTATAAACCATGAACGAGCTGTTTGTCTATGTTTGACCTTTAAAAGTGAGCTAACGACCAAATCCGTGTTCTTAAATGGGATAAACGCTGCAGATATGCTCTCCTCCTGTTGCATAACATCAACACACAAACTCTCACAGGCCTCTTTAAATTTAACTGTGATGGCAAAACAGAAAGACATTTATTCAAACCAATACATATTGAGTCAAACATTTGCACAGAAATAAACAAAAAAAGGGCTTCCAAAACATCTTCAAGTTGTCAAAGTCAAATCACTCAAGGCTGAAAGTCATGTGGTAGATAATATATAAAAAAACTACTTGATTTTAGTAACTTGATTAGATGTCAGTTCCTTGGGGCCATCAGGAACAGAGCCTAGAACATTTCAGTTTGTATTCCTTAACTCAAGCTCTACTAGTGACCCTCAGCCAGTGGAAAACAATGTTCTGGAAGAAATAAAAGCTCTGCATCCTCCCCTGCTGATTGAGCTTAAACCAAGAGCTTAAGAAAAGAAGACCAACGCTCTCTTGGCTTCAACATTAAAATGGCTTTATTAGTCTGCTGTTGTTCTAATGTGGATTTATAACTTTAATTGAGGCTCTGACGCCATCCTGCAGCCGCCTGCCTGACATCAGGACTTTGGGTCTGCTGCTCTTCTTTTATTGTGCTGTGGCACAAGCAGATTGTGGTGACATGACCCTTTATTGTTCAAGAAGAAGTCACTTAACTCTGCTCTTGCAGTATTAAAATATCCATTTCTTCAAATGTATTTATTATTTAAGTCTCTGACATTAGCCATGGGGAAGACGACAGCCACTGCTATTGTGCTGTGAAGCTGTATGGAGGAAAAATGAACTGTGCTATTTTTAGTTCTTCAATAGAGGTATAAGTAGTGTAAAAATAGATGTTTTTCATCTAAGTGAAGGTTGCAGGAACAGTTGTAGCTGCATTGCAGAGTAGCTGGAGGAAAAAAAGTCTTATCTATTTTTGTCGGTATCTTTATTCTGTAGCGTTTGTAAAATGTGTATGAAGATGTACGTCTTGGTCAACAATCCACACTAAACATATTTACTGGTTCTAAAGCTCTTTATACTCACACTTCCTTCAGAACGAGTTCCTTTTTTATTTGCATACTTTGAGCTTTTACACTGGTTAAACTCAGCGGTGGAAAGAGTACTGAAAAATTTGTACTCAGGTACAAGTACTGTTACATTGCTAAAACATTACTCAACTGCAAGTAAAAGAACTGGTGTTAGAAAAATACTCAAGTAAAAGTACAGAGTATTTGTCAAAAAAACTACTCAGATTATTTGTTACTTTTAACTGGTGATGTCACTGTCACCTCTCCAGATAGGGCTCTAAATTTGTGTTTTGTTTTACCAATAGTTACAACACGAACAATCAATAATCATTAATAACTCATAAGATAGAAAACAAGTGTTTTTTGCTCATTTTGATTTTTCTTTTTGTCTTTCTTTTTCTCATTTTAAGTTTTTATTTCCTTATTTAACAAAGGTCTCAGGCAGACAAAAAACAAAATTAGATGAGGTGCAGTTGCTGCCACAACTATTGATAGAATATCCATGAATACATTTTTAACTGGTTAAATTCTTAAGACAAAATCAATACGCGATCAATCATTAAAATCCATTAACATATTTTTGTTTTGTTTTGTTTTTCATCCATATGTCCTGGTTTTCATTGGCTTGTTTACTATCAAATCACCTTACTGGCTACTAAAATGCAGATAAAGGTCTCGATATTAATGAAAGTTGTACTTAGTACTAAACTATGATTTTAAAAGTAACTAAGTGCATTACATGGCATGATGACTACTCAAGTACAAGTAAAAGTACAGTCTTGAAGTACAAGTACAAGTACCCCGAAAAACTACTTAATTACAGTAATCTGAGTATTTGTCATTCATTACTTCCACTCCTTGGGTTAACTGCCATTTATTAGCAGATTGATAAACAAGCATTAGCAAGTTGGCACGATAGTATGTGTCAGGTGGTTGTGATGAACACAGGAGGAGAGGATCAAATCTCAGATTTGAAACTCAAAAATCATTTATTCCTAAATAACTCAGAAGATGTCAAACTATTCAAACTCTTTAACCCTCCTGTTTTCTTCAGGGCAATTGGACCCGCTTTCAAAAGTTATTTTGTTGTGATTTTAGTCTTCTTTTTTGCCAGGCTAATTGAAAATTACATGGATGGTTCCATGCAATAACATTAACATGTAAAATTAGTAATGAATATTATTGTGAAATTATGTAGATTCTATATAAATTCATAGCATCTTCCTGCCATTTAAGAAATTGAAATGATTTCAAAACAATGTCCTGCCATCACTTTGACATAAACCTGTCTGTGAGATTACGTCAATTTATGTAACTCTGATTATAACCTTGGTGCAAAACAAAAAAAAGAAGGAATTTTTGTTTTTTTCTAATCTAAGAAGAGGAATACTTTTATGCAAATAAGATCTAGCATAACATATATCACAGAAGTTATTACTAAATATATATGAATATGTTGGAAATATCTTCACAAAAATGGAGGGAAAATACTTAGAGCAGTGGTTCCCAACCTTTTTCAATTCAGGGCCCACTTTTAAGTCTCAAAAATTTTTCGCAGCCCACCTCTGACCATGTAATTATGGGGGCTGTATAGTGCCTTGTTAGCGCTTGATTTGTAACAAAGACCCGAAATGTAAGAAAAAAAATGTAATAAAACCCGAAATGTGATAACTGGTCAATAATGTCACAGATGCTGAGCCGAGAAGGTGATAGTCATTTGCCCACGATATAACAACTTGTTAAATGTTGGGTCAGTGATTATAGTCTTGAGATATACAACATTTGTTTAATCAAATTTCAGGGCTTTGTTAAATTTGGGGTCATGTTACATGTTGGGCTTTAACTTGCCCTCTTCAAGGACTTTTCTTATAAACAAACGTTTAAACATGTTGAATATCCCTACAAATGTAACCAAGTTTTAATACTTAAACATTATTCTGTACATTTGTATCTTTATATAATTACCCTTCATTAAAAGTCAGACTATTTTGAAAATGATTTGGCGGACCACTTGCAATCTCTCCGCAGCCCACCAGGGGGCCACGGACCACAGGTTGGGAATCACTGACTTAGAGGAAATTTTTCACCTTGTACTTTATAAGCAGTCAGAACAGACAATGCAGAAGTAAATCTGAAGACAGCAGGAGGGTTAACCAAGAAAAATACTCACAAAAAAACAATAGGTGCACTGAAGACACTACCAACATGACACGACAATGAACCAACAAGAACCTGAACTCAAGACAGGGACTATATAGACGATGGGCTAATCAAACACAGGTGTGACATGAGACACAGGTGAAACACATGAGGGCCAATCAAGGACGAGGAAAACTAACGGGCAACAGGAAAACTCTTCACCACATAGGGAACAAAAACAGTGAAAGGGCAAACACAAGGGAAACACAAGAAGGACAACCTAAAAAAAACCAGGAATGGGTCAATGACAAAAAGAGGGTCTAAAAACGCATTTTTAAAAAGTTCTTTGAAAGTGGCTAAAAAACATATTTCTGAGTGAAGAATTATGTTTTCTAACAGATTTCAGTAGTTGACCAACATTTCAAAGTTTTGAGGTTCATTATTTTTTAGTTCTTTTTATTTGAGCACCCAAAAATGTCAGGTGGCGCAACCAAATATATGAAAATATATTTATATGTTCCTGTTATTTTTTCTGTGTGAAATTATTGGCAAGTATCTCTCAAGTGTCTATAATTTGATGTTAAAATAACATTTCACATTATTACATTGGTTGTACCACCTGACATGGAAATTGTTCCAGTCACCAATGAACAGAAAAAAATGTTTTTTTATCAGTATTTCAGAGAAATCTACAAACTTTTCCACTTGGTCACAAATGTCATTTGGGCTCCTCTGGCTGATGCAGTTTCCTGTTTCCTGTTTTATTCTCTTCACTTTAAAATAAAAGTCTAATGTTACGGTTGCACCACCCTGACATTTGACAAGGTGAAAATTACGGGACAAAAGTTTTTAGAATTTCTTAACAGCTTTAAAATTCTTTTTATTTGCAAAGAATGTTTTATTTAAAAAGGGTCAAGCATAAAATAATGCCACTGTATTTTTTATTTCAATTTACAACAACTGACATTAAATTTTTAGAGTTTAATTACTGTGGATACTTGTCAGGACGGTTGCACCACCTGACATTTTGGGGGTTTGAGGAACCAAAACACAAAAAAACATGTTATATTTTAATAGTTTAAAGATGTGTTCAAATAACACAGGTTTCATAGAATAAAGAAATACATGTGATGAAATACTCAATTCATGATGGAAGGAAATATTGCACTCGGACACAAAAAAAGGGATGTCACGTCATTGACCCGAATACAGAGTGAATCTAAGACACAGGGGAAAATAATAACAAGAAACACTAGAAACATAACAACAGAAACACTGGACTAACACACAGAAAGGCAACACAAACAAAACAACTACAAGAAACCCGGAACTAAATGAGGCACAAGAAAACCAAAACTGAAAGACAGAATATTTACGGTACGAAGCTACTACTGAATGAAACTGAAACACTTAAATGTCATTTATACAGTCAGTTACCTACACTTCCATCACATGAAGTTTAATACAGTGTTGGGCCCATTACTGGAAAGAAAAAAATACTCATTACTCTTTTTAAAATTTAAAGTATTACTTGACTTATTACTCCCTGCTAACAGTGATATATTATTCACTGATTATATTACTTTCTGTACATTCCATGAAATTGGTGCACAGCTTTGAAAAAGTTTTGTTGTATTTTAGTGTTTTTTTGTGATATTTTTGTTTGAAAGATACTAACTGATGCTCTGGATATATCATGGATGCTCAATGACATTTTTTACTGATTTTCTATTGACAAAGTGATCCGCATATGCCTCTTGACATAAACATGTTCTGCTCCATCTTTCAGGTTGGCCAGAGTTGCCAGGTAGTGTATGACAACAATGATAAAAGCAAGCCCATTGGCCAAAACAAAAACAAACAAACAAACAAAAAAAAGGTCTACAGCAGTGCCAAAGAAGATGCACATTTCTGCATTAAACTGAAACCTGGCGACCATAAAGCGAGCTACCATGCTGCTTTTTGCAGCTCTATTGGTATTGGTGCTCTGTATGAGTGAGTACTCTAAAGGTAGTACTCATACTGGTATGGGTCTAAAAAAAAGTGTTATCAAATACCCCTAATTAAATCAATACACCAGTGTTTAGTTCTGTTTGATTTTTACTGGTAAAAAAAACACTGTTAAAAAGTACCAGGATTTCACAGTTTTAACAGTATTATTTTAATTAAATGTGGTAATCAAAAGCCCCGGTGATATCACAAATAGTACCTGTAAAACAACTGTGACTCTAGACTTTCACAGCATTTAACTGCTGTTTCACAATAAAATCCTGAATTTAAAATCCTCTGTAGTATCACAGCGTGTTCCTGTAAATTTTGAATTTGTTGGATGGACTTCTGGGAACTTCATTAATGGAAGGTGCTGTCAAATCTAGAGGACATTCTATAGACTTTCACTTTAAAAAACTGCTACAATGATAACAATATACCCTGAAATGAAATAAACAGGTGTACATTTTAGAGGAAAATACTGAAATACTGTGTAAACATGAGTGGGGAGGGCACACAGTGGACATGAGAGCCTGCTGCACATAGATGGAGTAAGCCCACTGTCCACGCCACGTGGTGTGAACGGTCTGCCTCACAGTGAAGAGCAGGCAGCCTGGGCAAAGACAGCTTGTGTCACCGGTGTGATACACCCATGTAGAGCAGGCTCTCATGTCCACTGTGTGCCCTCCTCACTCATGGTAACATGTCAGCTTTCAAATTACAGTATAAAAATGTAAGCGAACAAGAAATTACTGAAATATCACTTATCTTGCAGTTGTAAAACTACAGTATAAAGTTGTTATTTCATGAAGAATTAGAGTTACAAGAAGTTACTGTGAGAATATTTAGCAGTAAGTAACTGTGAAGGTTACGAAAAA
Source organism: Thalassoma bifasciatum (assembly GCA_008086565.1). NCBI lineage: Eukaryota > Metazoa > Chordata > Actinopteri > Labriformes > Labridae > Thalassoma > Thalassoma bifasciatum. Next base: position 357,725 of record RPOG01000266.1, on the reverse strand, counting down.
AATTTAGGCAGTGGTTTACTGTGATTTCAAATTTAACAGTGCAAAAGTTGAATGTAGGTTTTTCAAAGTAAATTCAGTGTTGAAGTAACAGGGATCAAGTTGCTCAGTGGCTTTACCGTTAATTGACTGCTGACTGCATCTACATCAAAGAGAATCCACTCAATGACCACCCACTCAAAACAATCCTTCTGAATACTAACCCTAACAATGAACGACATTGTTGGACAGGATGATTAAAAAGCCTGAGAAAACTTATGTCTCAGCCGCACAGACTGCATACCTGCAAGTTAAACAAAATCTGCCACGCACGCAACCATAACACTCTCTGAAAGCCCCTCACATGGCCTAACAGTGAAATATTCTCCTGTCTTCACAACTCGCTCCATATGCTTCATGTTAGATTTTAAAGGGAGCATTTAGTGTATCTGAGCTGGGCAGGCGGCCTTCACTGAGAATCACGTCCCTGGTGAGTTGGTTCAGGCTGTAATTGCTGGCTTTCAGTGATGGAACACATCCCTGGTTTCTGTGGTTGTGTCGGGCACTGAGCTGTCTGCTTCTAACTTACAGAGCTGGACTTGAAACACAAAGCTCTGCCACAGTGTGTTTAAGCCGCGTGTGCTGTTTGTGTATAGTAACACAAACCACAAATTACCGCTGGCTGCAGATCAGAACCAATTACTTTGAGAAGGATGTGGCAGAGCAACTCACATGACGAACGCAAAGTGTGTGAGGATGAGTGAAGGAATTAAAAAGGACACCGTGTGCACTTAAACAGACACTCACACAGGAAAGACACAAACCACAACACATGAGTGCAACCTGAAACCATCAGCGTGAGAAGTTTGCTTCCTACCTTTGTATGAGAGCTTCATGCGCGGTGATGGGTTGGAGGAAGAGGACGATGAGGTCGAAGAGGAAGAACGGGACATGGTGTTGGAGGACGCGTGAGCGGCAGCCAAACCCAGCAGGAAGAGAGAGCTGCAGGTGACCATCATGGCCGCCATCATCATCACCATGGTCATCATCTTGGCGCTCTTTTGGAATTTGACCCAGAAATGCGTCCACTTGATTCCGACAACCGAAACTCTCCTTTTTTTTATGGCTCAGCTAAGCTTCTCAAACCTAAACCAGATTTTTCCCTCTTGTCGTAGGTTTTAGGAAGCTCCAGTCTCCTCCAGTCTTCCTGTTAAGCTCTTGATCTGGAGTGTAATCTCTGTATTGTCCTCCTTGGTGTGAAGAGCTCTCTGTTTCACTTCACCTCTTACATCCGAGATGGGACAAAAAGCTCACACACGGGCACAGAGACCTATAAAAGGAGACAGAAAGAGAGAGGATTTAGAAATGGACACTAATTGCATAAGTGTACTTTTGCTAGTGATGCCACTGCACACAAAGAAACACACACACACACACACACAGACACACACTAAAACACTGGTGTCTGAGGTATATTTAGTCAGAGTCAGATGGATCCCCCTGCCAGGCTGAGTTAATGCCAGCTTCCATTATGACAACAACACTATAATCTCTTCACATTACAGTAGGACTTGAAACAGTGTCCAAAACACACACAAACACACACAGACACACACACAGACACACATGGTGATGAAGTCTGTGTGTGTGCGATAGAGATATGCCATGCCCACTGCCAAGCCAAGCACAATCTCTCTGTTCACTGCTCTGCCAACTCAAAGTGGCTTCCCCCTCTCCGTCTCTCCTCCTCTCCCTCTCTCTCTCTCTCTCTCTCATTTCTGGCTTGCTCACGCTGTCTCTCGCCCCTCCACACTGGCACTGGGATCTCTTCATTGTAAGGACTAATGAGCCGACGGTGACGCTGATGGATGTATGAATGGATGTGTGCATTGATGCTCAACAGAAAGTCAATTGTGAGTGAATCCAGAAAGACAAAGCTTTATTTGTAATGAGACTTGTTGTCCAGATTTAACCACAAAGCAGCAGATAAATCAAATTAGAAGTTAGCGGAAGCTTCGAATATCACTTTCTCAGTTTCAGGGAACTGTAAAACAATCAAGATTAGTTTTTTGGTAAAATGAGTGTTTGTGGAAATTCTGTTAATTAAAAAAAAAGGCCCGCCTATAAAGTTTGACAAGCAACTGGGTCAGATTTAAAGTGACAGCTTTGTTATTGTTTGGGAAAAGTCCCCAATAACTTGGTGGCTGGGTTGTGAGCGTGTTGTCGTAAACCACAACCTGACCACAGCAGGAGCCCGAATGAGGTCACCACTTTGGAGGAGGCCTCCATCCATATGACTGCTGCGTAGTTTAGAGTGTGACGGGCACACACACACCTCGTTTTCAGGACTTTGGACTCAGCGGTTAGCTTCAACAATAAAGCCTTTCAGTGGAAACAGTCTCCTTTATTATATTACACCTCACAATTGGCGCTCAGTCAGTCACAGGCTGCCAGTCTGCTTTTCCTCCTTTCAATTACCTCGATCACTGTTCTTTTATCTGTCCCTCTCTAAGAAGAAAAAAAAAGCTTTTGTGTGTTGGCTGTTTCTGTCTGCTAAGCTGTGGACCGAAGACTGAATCTACCCAGGACTTGGGCGTCAGTCATAAAATGACAGTTATTGTCTTTCTTTTATGCAACTTAAGTGGGATGCTCCAAAAAGTGAAAAGTATGGTAAAAGTTCAGCTCTAATTTGGGACACACCTGCTCTTACCTTCAAAGGAACCCCGACTGTCAGGACGAATAGGCATGAAAATGCTTAAATGTTTGTCTCAAACTAGAATTTGTTGTTAAAAGACATAACGAATTGGTTTTTCTTTAAAAAAAAAACAGTTTAAAACACAGTTTCTATCCTTCGGGTGCAGCCATTGTTTTACTGCCGCAATGCATTCTGGGTTGATGACGTAGATTGGTTGCTTGGTGCCGAGCAACTGGATTTGGCCGTTTACTCACTACTAGTCGCCGTAAGTCACTAGGTTTGAGGAGGGAAAAAAACATAATAATGCCACATGTGGCTGCTTTTGGGTGCACTTTTCAGTCCAAAGGAAACAAGGAGACTGATGTTAGTCTGCACAGCTTCCCAAAAGACAAGAGAAGAAGGAAGTTGTGGGAAATCGCTTGTGGGCGTAAACAACCTCGGAGGGACCCGCGGCTATGTTCTGGCCACTTCTCCCCAGAAGCATTTGCTGCATTTAGCCGGCCCATGCTGATGAAAGAGCTGACAGGTGTGGGTCATTATAAACGGAGACTAAAGCCAAATGCTGTGCCGACTATTTTCCAACACAAACCCACAAAACTTCCTCTGGAAACCACTGAAGTCCGCTCCAGGACTTCAATAATCAAGCCCGGTGCAACCATATGACGTCACTACCCAGACGTTATTGCGGCGTTAACAACAATGGCGGCCTACAGGTGAAAATATTTTTTCAAATTTTATACAAACTAAGATACTTTGAGAGATTTTATTATCGTTCTTATGTAGCTGGTAAAAACACTGATCATTTAGGAAAATGACGTTCTGGTAGCCAGGGTTCCTTCTAAGTTGACCAAGGGGCCATTTACAGGACAACAGTTTAAGGTTAAAAAACCAAGGTGAAGGGTGCAGATGGCCTGGTGGATTGTTTCCCGCATGTCGCTGCCCACTCCCCCCCCTTTCCTACTCCTGTCCACTGTCTTCCTCCATTAAATCAAAAGGCATGAAAAGCCCCCCAAAAAAAACTTAAAAAAAAAACAAGGTATTTTTGCATTTCAGCCTCTTGTTTACACAGAAATGTCATTTTAGTCGACATAAAATGAAAAAAACTAAAACTTTGGCCTCTGAACTAAAGTCATGTATACAGCTCCTACAGTTATATCGCCATCTACAGGCCTGGCATGTACACTACAGCATTTACAGTCTCTCAATGTTTTCTAGCCTATTAATAGACACAGGCCCTTGATTTTAGACATCATTTAAGAGTGCTTCCTACTGGCAATTATTGTTGCCAGTTTGTAAATGCTGACCCACAGCATCTTCACTTCTCTTGGTACAAACGTTTTCACTTCATTTTTTGTGAAAATGAAACATCTTGACCAACCTGTCAAGATGTTGAACAGGGAAACATGCTCTGACTATCTGTGTTGCACACTCAGGAAGGAAATGCATAAATGGAAATGCACTTTTACAGACAAACTGCAGATTGACAAAAGTTGTGACCAGTGATGGGAGTATTTTATGTTTGGGAGTATTTTCATGTTACGTCAAAGTTTTGAGATATGAGTTGAAATTTTGACAGAAGTCTAAATTCTAAGACAAAAAGTCAAAGTTTTGACATGGAAAGTAAAAATAAATTTAGAAAAATAGAGAAAAAAAAGTCAAAATTCTGAGATTAAATCAAAGTTTTCAGATTAGAAGGCAAAATTTTGATTGTAGCTTGTTTTTTTCCCCCGACTAAAGTCAAAATTTTGACTGTATACTGGGCAGAAAAAGAAAATCTCAACAAAGCCATTTTCGATTTTCATATTTCTTATGTTTTTTAACTGTCAGAAGTGGTCGTTTAACATTCTTTTTGTTTACATTATAAGAAAATTATTACTCCAAACAGAAAAGGAAATGTTTGAAATAAATGTATGGGTTTTGGAGTTTTTTTGCAGAATCTCCAAGAGCTTTGTTAGCGGGTCCTCTTTTTAAAGTTCTAGAATATGGTCACCATAACTACGTGCTCAAACATGAGGCTGCTATTAAGCTAACAAAGGTTTTGTTGTGATGGGCTCCCAGGATACATTAATTCCTCAGGAGGGAAACCAAATGATCATCAGCATGAAAATGCATCTTGCATTTGCTCAGTGACAAAATATCAAAGTTGAAAAACACAGATCTTAAACCCATGCAGTGTATTTCTTGCCTTGGATGAGTGAGGGTGATTAAAGAGTCTCTTTTCTTTATTTATTACTGTCCCACTGTTGTCATCTGCTCATCAAAAATCTTTGCCTTTTTGAATAAACTCATCGAAATATATCTAAATTATTCAAAGCTTGAAGTGTTGCAGCAAATCTTAAATATGCATTCCAGAAATACAATAACATGAGGATCTAAACCAAAACTACACACACACACACACACACACACACACACACACACACACACAGGCCCGTCAAGGCTGTTGGCACAGAGTTTTATGAATAATGGAGCTATTGAGGCGTGGAGACAGGAGAGCTCTCATAAGCTCACAGCTCCCAGGCCACAACACAACAGGACAGAGCTGAACAGGAACATAAACTCCCACATAGCCTGCGGTATGTAAACACACACACACACACATGCACCCGCTCATGAATGGACAAAAGCGCACATGCAACTGAGTGTTGCAGAAGTGCACAAAGAGGAGCTGTGAGGGATGAAGAAGTGTCCGGAGACTTTTCCAGCTTTTGTCTACAGAGTTCAGGTGTGAAGCAGAAAACATCAAACTTCTGCCTGAAGAGTCAGAGAAACCACTGTGTGTCTATAATTCATTAATGAAATGTGTGTGTCTGTGTGTGTGAGAGAGAGGGAGATAGTGCAGATGTTTGTGTGTGTTCAAGGTTCTGCAATGAGCTGCAAAGATGCTGCAGTATTTCAAGGAGGAGGATGTCAGCACTCTTAACTGCAGCTCTCTGAACACACACACACACACACACACACCAGGCTTCACATCACAGTCTGTGGGAATGACAGGCCGCACTGAAGCCCTTACGCTTCTGTCGGCTGCTATAAAGGGAACGGCTGGTGCCATTGTTCCCCCGACTCTCCCCAAGCTCTGTTTGTGTGTGTGTGTGTGTGTGTGTGTGTGTGTGTGTGTGTGTGTGTGTTCCAAATCACGAGTTAAGGATAGCATTATTGTTCCCTGCATATCCCCGTCTCATCACAGAGCCCTGAGCGTGTGCAGGACCAATATACTCATCTAGAAACTCCTGCTCCTCAGCACTTAGATCTCCCAATACACACAAACACACACACACACACTTATACATACGCACACACACAAATACACAAACTCCTTGCATGCTCCATAATGCATCTTAATAAAAAAGCCATTGGGCCCGCTGACACTTGCATTCAGTGCAGCTTCAATAGACACAGAGCAGCAGCATGCCAAGAGGGAGTGGATTAAAAATAAAGACAGAGAAGGAGATTCTTTAGAGTGTGTGTGCGTGTATATGTGTGTGTGTGTGTGTGTGAGGGGGGGCATACTGTCAAAAACCAGCCTAAATAGAGCAAGTGAGACAAAGCGGCCCGCCTCAAGGGTGAGACACGCTGTTCAGAGCGAGGTTAGAGTGCAGCCCTATAGTACGATTTATAATAACAAATGAACAGAATCAGCAGTTTAACCTGTAGCCTCCATCCACCAACACAGGTTACAGAGGGAGGAGGAGACAAGGCAGCAGGAGGAGGACACAAGGAGGCAAGGAAGGAAAGAAAAGGCTCATTTTGAGGCGCAATGAAGAGGAAGAAGAGATGGGATGTAAAATATAAAGATTGAAAAAAAAGGGGAAGAAAGCAATACAAATTTTTTTATAATCTGTGTTTTTGAAACTTTAAAGGGACTGTGAGGACTTTTAATTGATCTTGAAAAAGTCTTATATCTAGACCTATGCCTGATCATAGTCCACAACTTAAAATGAGATCATCAGAACGAAAAAAAGTTAATTTTAAATGCTTATCCTAACCTTCAGCTCTGTTTTTATGTTTTTTTTCTTTGCTGAAAGTAATTTCTGTGGTTTATTTAGTTGTGATGGTGGACATAGATCTGGATCGTCAAACAGAAAAAAGACAGAAGAGCCATAGAAAGCTAAATAGGAGAGTGATAGAGCATGGGCCCAAGGCTAAAACACAAGCTAAAGACTAAAAATCAACCTTAAGGCTAAAACACTAACTTAAGGCTAAAACAGGTGTAAGAAGCTAAAACATGAGTTACTGGCTAAAACACATGCTAAAGGCTAAAACACAAAATAAATGCTTGAGCAAGAGATAAAAGCTTAAGCATGAGCTCAAGGCTAAAACATAAGCTAAATGCTAAAACCAAAAACTTAAGGCTGAAACAGAAGCAAGACGCTAAAACACTAGCTTAAGACTAAAACACAAGCTTAAGGCTAAAACACAAGCTTAAGGCTAAAACACAAGATAAAGGCTAAAACAGGAGCAAGAAGCTAAGACATGAGCAACTGGCTAAAACACAAGCTAAACACTAAAACATAAGCTAAGGGCTAAGAAATAATCTAAAGACTAAAACAAGATAAAGGCTAAAACATGAGATAAATGCTTGAGCAAGAGATTAAAGTTTAAGCATGAGCTCAAGGCTAAAACACGGGCTAAAGGCTTAAACACAGGCTAAGTTGTTTCTGATATTGTTCATTCTAACCCCACATGCAGCAGTTATTCTGCAGTGATCTGTTCAAACCTGAGAGTTTATCAATAAAATGAAGAGCCAGGTTTCATTTGTTCTGCTTAGTAGATGAGCGCTGGTTGGACATAACCTGGATTCACTTATGTTACATGGTTTTGATATGTCTCAGAGCACTGGGCTGTGAGTGATGCTGAGGGTTGCCAAACTTCGGGACAAACTAACAAAGTTTGATTATTGTCACATTTTCAAAGAACAGCTCGACAGAAGTGTTGACAAAAACAGTCCCTTGTCTCATTGTAGCCAGTAAAAAGAAGACATGAACATAGGAAAGAAGTGTTAAAAAGATAATCCAATCTCCATTCATCTCCAAAATCAAATGCATGTCAATGCATCATGACATTTTGCGCAAGTCCTGTGACCAAGGGAGTCGCTTCAATCTACTTCAAACAGATTCTGCTGACAGTCACTTTGACAATATTTTACGGTAATGTCTGTAGTAACTTACTGGGAAAGGTGTTTTCAGAATACAGTAATGACACTGTGAAATTTACAGCATCCTTTTCATAGTCTAGCAGAAGCAAAGGGAAGCATAAAAGGGGCTAAATGAGAGGAAGAAACGAGAAAGAAATTAGGAGATTCTGAAAGAGCAGTGGTGTGAGATAGCAGAGAACAAAAAAGGAGGGGAAAGACAAGTTCACGACAGGGTACTGCTGGGAAAAAGGTGGGGAACAAGAAAAAGAAGGTGTAAGATGGAGAAAGGTGTGAAAAGTGCTGTGCTTGAAGAGCTGAGAAAAGGAAAAGGGAGGAGAGAGAAAGGATGGATTATTAGAAACCAGAGTAGGAAGAAGATACAGTGAGAAAAAAAAAAAAGAGGACAAAGATGTAGACGCGGAGGAGAGAGAAAGAGACGGTTACACCACTCCTTCACTTGTGTCCCACCAAAACCGGGGAATGCGACGGAGGGAGGGATGGAGATGAAAATGAGCGGAGAAAGGTGGGGGGAGAGAAAGGAGCCAATTGTTTCGCCTGCAGGGAGAAAAGAGTTTCCTTGGCCTGAGACCAACAAGTCTAAGCCTCCCTAGGATGGAGGGGTGAAAGGAGGGAGGGATGGATGGAGGGAGAATAGGTTGGGGGAGAGAGTGAGGGAGGGGAAGCCGGGTGGTGGGCTTTACAGAGCAAATGACTGAAACAGCAGGTTACTGGTGGCTTTTGAACTGGTTCGTCTGGTAGAAGGGAAAGAGGGAAGGAGAGAGGGAGGAGAAGGATGAAGATTAAGAAGGTCATAGAGAGTTTGACAGGTTTGGGACATTTACAATGTTTTTGTCCGATTTATTGAATTTTTTGAGGGGATTTTAAACTATATGCCATCTTTATGGTTCACTGTGAAACTATGAAAGCTCAAAATCCAACCGCTTGTAATTTGGACAGAGTCACTCTACTCCCTGAACTGTCATCATCATTGATAAAGTGTCACTTTAACTCCAAAGAAGCTTTAGAACAAAACATAACTGACAAAGCCACAACCTGACAACAGAAGTCACAAATCAACTGCAAAAGCCACAACAAGATGGCAAATGCCTCAATGTGATGGCAAATGCCACAACGTGACGGCAAAAGCCATGACACAACAGAAAAACCCATAACAGGATGGCGAAGCCACAACAGGACGGTGAAGCCACAACATGATGGCAAAATCTACCACATGACGGCTAAAGCCACCACATGACGGCAAAAGCCACCACATGACGGCAGAAGCCACAACAGGATGGCAAAAGCTACAACACAATAGCAAAAGTCACAACAAGACATCAAAAGCTACAACATGAAGGCAAAAGCCACAACGTGATGGCAAAAGCCACCACATGAAGGCAAAAGCCAAAACAGGATGGCAAAAGCTACAACACAACGGCAAAAGTCACAACAAAACATCAAAAGCCACAGCAGGATGGCAAAAGCTACAACACAATGGCAAAAGTCACAACAAAACATCAAAAGCCACAGCAGGATGGCAAAAGCTACAACACAATGGCAAAAGTCACAACAAAACATCAAAAGCCACAACATCACAGCAAAAGCTACAACACAAAGGTAAAAGCCACAGCAGGATGGCAAAAGCTACAACATGATGGCAAAAGCCACAACGTGCTGGCAAAAGCCACAACATGATGGCAAAAGCTTCAACACAACAGCAAAAGTCACAAATAGGCAGCAAGAGCCACAACATCACAGCAAAAGCCACAACAGAATGGCAAAAGCTACAATATGATGGCAAAAGCCACAACACAATGGAAATTGCCACAATGGATGTTAAAGGAGTTAAATAATCAGCGGTCAGGTCCATATTGTTGCTGACTCGCTCACACAGCAGTACTGACACATCATCCAAACTCCTGCTCATCAGCTAGGGCCTAGCACCAGTTAGCATCAACATGCTAGGGGCTGCAAATACCTTAACCCTTGTACATAAATGATGCTACCATGGTTACAAGTAGGACGCATACAGGAATGGAGAAAGGACCAAGCAGTTTGGTGTCCATGAACAACAAATGAGGCAAAAAAAAAAAAAAAGAAGTGATAGCACCAAATTTGAAGGTAAAGGAGATAAAATAGAACAGACAGAGCTGTTCACACTAACAGTATGTAAAAATGTAGGACACTTTGGTTTCTCAGCTGATGCACTCAAAACAGTCCAACAGTTGAGTGTGGAAAGCTGGATACTTTTTGCAATCAATGATCACCATGAATGGGAATGAATCAAGTGATGGTTGATGATTGCGATCAATATATAATAGCAGAATACCAGTGACTGCACTTCATGTAAGTGTACTTACATGATTTGGGACAGACTCTGTGATCTCCTGTTAGCTGTGCTCACTTTGAGAAATTATCTTTGTGATTTCTTCCCTACGTATAGCTGGTCAGATTCTAAATTTCCTAGTACATCACTGACAAATGAGTCAACTTAGAAGTCCTTTGCAAGAATTTTCATGTATTTGGCGTGGACTGTCTTTTTCGTTTTTTTGGTCTATGTGACCACAGAACCAAGAGTTTCAGGATCAAATTCTTTTTAAACAGAGTCACAGTGATATCAATAAAACACATCTGAAATGTATTGGTATTTTGGGTGCAAGTTTCTCTCCTCTAACTGTTCTCATTTTGGCCACTTACTGTTATATAAATCAGTTTAATGAATCGTCATGACTGGCCACATCTGTGGAGAATTTCTGAGTCGTGTCAAGCTGGTGTTAAGCTCTTTAATGCTGGTGCTAAAACCGACTTTAGATCTGTAATGACATCAGTTTGTTGTTAAAGACAGAGTTTGGCCTTCAACCTCATATTGTGATGTTCAGGACTCAATCTGTCTTCACTGTAAAGCTGTCAGGAAGCACACATGTAAAAAAAATTGAAACACAAAGCGTTTTGTATCAGTTGGGATGAAAATCTGCATGGTTCCAGGCTCTGATTGCTTTATTTCCATAAAAAGAAGAACACATGAGAGCAGAGAGGCTTCAATGTGCTGAGAGAAGTGAGAGAGGACGAGCAGGTGCTGCAGGGCAGCGTGGTTTCACGTCAACACGCTGCAGACTTTAACAGACACTTTCTGAAGGAGGCAGAATGCAGCAAGCCTGTAATGAATAAGGCTTTTATAAAGACAGCTGTGACTTTTTTTTTTTCATTTAAAAGATGCAATCTCTTTGCTTTTGTAGAACAAAGCTGAACTGTGGCTGTTTCTTCCTCTTTAGTTTCGAAGAAAAACTGACACGACATCTAGATGCAGCACCCAGACGATGCTGTCATATCATCATGATATAGAGTTTACGAGTGATGGGCAACGCAGCTCTTTTAAGTGAAGTGAATCATTAGAATCAGTTCAATAAAGTGAATCGTTCACCAAATCGTTCACCGAGTCGTTCAGTACTTCTCTGCAGGTCTGCCTGCCAGTCAAAATGTAATGAGCTGAAACAATGCCAAAATGCTCAGGTAAGGATCGTACTGAAGTTCAGTACGAATAACGGGGCTCCAGTTCAGTCACTGGGCTGTGTCTCTCTCTTTCAGTCAATTAGCAATTTGTTCACTTAACCTATTGGACATACTTATCAGTACGTTCAGTACAAATCACTGACACGGAGCTCCAGTTCAGTGACTGAGCTGTGTGTCTGTCTCTCTCTCTCTCAGTCAGTGATTCGTTCATGAACTGAACGTTTATTGAGACCATCATAATTGATTGTAAAAGAGTAAGTTGAGTAAATATGGATATAAAAGCCCTTTACAAACCGAGAGCAGCTATAAAATATTTTCGCCACACCTAAATATTTACTACTACCTCAATTTTGGTGACACGAGAGGGAGATGTAGGGGCGGGCTTGAGCAACACAGGACTCTCAACCGACTCTTTCCTGTTTGTTGAGTCATTTGTATCATTTACATAACTGTGGGGGGGGGGGCTTGGGCAACTAACAGTCATGAGAGACAGAGACAGGAGAGGGGAGTGCAATTGCAGTTCATAAATGAACGGATCTTTTCAAGTAAGTGAATCGGCTCAGTTGGTTCATTTTGAACTAATCGTCCACGAATGACACATCACTGGAGCATACTCATATCTGTGGTTTTTTTGATAGTCTGGATGAAAAATGAAGACAAAAGTATGGTTGAAACGAGACTTTACACACAGAAGTTAAAATCTCAGTCACATGGAGGTTTAGAGTTGAAAAGCAGGATCTGGATCTACTGTGTAATGGGGCTTAAAAGTACAGTAGGAGCTGGAGCAACAAAGCTAGTTACAAGGGTACATGAAAGAGTTTCTGCCACTTTGTGCCAAAAGTGACACGCAGTCTTTATAGGATCACAGCTGAACAAAGTGAGCTGGAGAAAGCGAGAGGCTCCGTGGCTGCTCCTTAAAGACAGAGAGTGAATGAAGGAGCCGCAGAGGCTGCAGCGCTCTGCTGGTCTCTGCTGCTCTCTGGTACCCAGCCATCTGGCCAGGCCCCCGCAATGGAAAGTTTCCCAGCCTGCAAACTCGTGGCTGTCATTTGTTCAGTTTGGAGAAATTTTCCTGATTTGGTTTGACAGAGTTTGACAACTGGAGCCACTCAGCTGGAAGACAAAACAAGTGGGATGCTGCTTTTGTTGCGAATGATCTGTAACATAGAGTGACCATATATTAAAAAACACAAAAAGAAGAGCCCCTACCTGACCTCTTGGAGATCCTGCAAAAATACCAGGAGATACTTGTAGATGACAAAGCAGCTTCATAACCCATACATTTATTTAAACACTCCTTTTCTGTCTGAAGTGAAAATATTCTATAATCTAACCTTATATAATGTATGGAAGCCCATTTATGCTGCCAGTTAAAGCTGAAAAACTACGTTTGTTGAATTTATTTTCTTATTTGCCCATATCATGTTGAAATTCTCACATTTATCTCAAAATACTGACTTTTTCACATTAATTTTGCCTTTTTATCTCAAAATTCCAACTTCTCATTTTGTAATGAGGACTTTTCTCTTTTAAGCTTATAAGCAACTCTAAAGCTCATAGCTTCAACTTTTTCTCATGATTTTTAAGCTTTGACTTTTCACCCCCCTGACTAATTTTGTCCTCCTAAATTTAACTTTTCAACTCAAAATTTCAATCCTTCATCTCAAATTTTGACTTTTTTTTGGTTATCTCAGAATTTTTGACACTTTGCCTCAAAATGTTGACTCTCTATCCCAAATTTTGACTTTTTATCTCAGAATTTCAACTTTCAACTCAAGATTCCTTCATTTTGTCTCATACTTGGACTTTATGTCCCAGAATTTCTACTTTTTATCTTAATACTTTGACCTTTAATCTTGTAATTAACTTTTTATTTCATAATTTCAACTTTTAACTTAAATTTCACCTTCCTTCACAGTGTTGACTTTTGATTTCTACATTTTTACTCTCTATCTCGTATTTTGACGTTTTTCTTATTATTTTGGCTTTTTATCTCAAAATTATCACATTTTTCCTTAACATTTTTACACTCTTTCCCAAAACTTGACTCTCTATCCCAAAATTTGACTTTTTGTCTCAGAATCTTTACTCTTAATCTCAAAACTTTGTCCTTTTATGTCCTGATTAACTTTTCCTCACAATTTCAACTTTTATCTCAAAGTTTCACCTTTTTTTCTGTTTTGACTTTTCATCTCAAATTTTGACTTTTCATCTCAGAATTTCAACTTTTATCTCAAGATTTCTTCTTTTTTATTTCATACTTTGACTTTTTGTCTCAGAATTTTAACTTTTTATCTCAAAACCTTGACTTTTTATCTTGTAAAAAACTCTTCCTCATAATTTTCACTCTTATCTAAAGATTTCTACTTTGTATCTCAAGAGTTTATCCTTTTCATCTCAAATTTTGACTTTCTCTTGATTTTGGGTTCCAACTTTTACTCAGAATTTAGACTTTTTATCTCATATTTTCGACTTTTTATCTCAAAATTTTGACTTTCACTTGATTTTGAGTTCCAACTTTAACTCAGAATTTTGAGTTTTTATCTCACATTTTCGACTTTTTATCTCAAAATTTTGACTTAACATGGACCAAAAAAAATCTCAACACCAGTCACAACCATGACGATAAGACGGCCACTACTGTTTATCCTCAGTTGGTCTGTAAAAGTGCATTTCCACTTCAGCATTTTCTGTCAGAGAGTGCAGCTCAAACAGTTAGAGCAAGTTTTCCTGCAACATCTTGGCAGGATGGTGCATCAGAATAATGCCATCAGCTCAGTGCTTTACTGGAAACATTAATTTTCTGTAGAACAAGCTGAGAAAACCCGCACATTTTAGGGAATAAAATAAAACCCCTCCAGACTTTATGACCAAAAAGAAGGACATGTCCCCGCAAAAGAGGACGTTTGGTCACCCTACTGTGACGTTCCCAAGGATCTCAACACAATGCTGTTGGAGAGCTGCCTGGCTACCAGAGGAGACATGAAACCTGTTGTTGAGTGTAACAGACTCTTAGATGAGACAATGAAGGAGCCGGCGTGGCGAGGTCAGTCTGCTGGTAGCTGCTCTCCAGCCACTTGGAGCAGCAGTAAGTCAGAGCAGCTTCTCTTCTCTCCTGACTGGAGCAGCTCCAAAGCTGCTCTCTGAGTGGAGACAACTCACTCTGCTCTCCTTCAGGCAGAAACAGAGCGGCTCTCTGAGAGTGAGCCCACATGTCATCGGCATGACTTGTAAAATAAGGGATTTCGTTTTGTCAAGGCTCAGAAATAGCAGCGCTGCACGGGATCAAGTCACAAAGTCAGCAAGCCAAGAAAAACATGAGGTTCAAGGCTGTGGAGCACTTATTATTTCATCATCTTTTTTTCTTTTTATTCTGAGTACAGAATGCCAAAAGTTTGAATACACAGTGGCACACATGTATTTAAACTGTCTCGAGCTCTTTCTGTGCTTCAACAATTTCCTCATGATCACTCTTCAGAAATGTGGGCACTGACCCTGACTTCTTCCATGCACAACACTGAAAATATGAACTCACCTGTTCACTGGTTCCCATGGGAATTGAATTCCAAAGAGTTTAGAACATTCTGGGTCAGGATCAGCATCCACCTGAGCCCAGCATGCCTCTGACGGTGCTGACTCTTTTCATAGCTGTTGCTCTGCTGTGACCTCCCATAGTCCTTCCATTGAGGTGAAGAAGAAACCAAACAAGTCCGTACGAGACAAACCTTCCTGATTATGCGCTTAGTTCTATATGCACACACCTATACACACTGTATTTTGCTGCACCTGCAAAACATTCATTCTTAGAGGTGTTTTGAGTCAAAGAAAATGCACAGAAAAGTTTTTGAGGATCATCAGGTGAAAATAAGTGCTGCAGAACAAATAGAAATCTTCAAAAGAAGGTGTAAAAATGTCTTGAGTAATTCCAGGAGAAATGTGTGGCAGTAGCAGAGTCCCACTTTGGTGCAAGAAAAGTCCGAGTCTTTTTCAAAAAGTCCCAAAAAAAGCAGCCGGTGCGTGACTTAAAAAAGCAGCGCAGTGAGATCTGAGTATTCCCCCGTCTGCAGTCAGCTCCACTGATGAACAGCTACGCCACTCCAGCTCCACTTAGAAAAACACACAGCCCTGCGCGCACACATAAAAAGTCTGCTTGACACACACACGCCAGGAGTTCACACACACATGCAGAGTTTTTTCGCAGGAGCTGAGCGGAGTGGAAGTGCTCAGAGGGAGAGCAGGCAGGAATAATGGACTTAATTCAAGAGGAGAGAGAGAGAGGGAGAGGGAGAGAGGGAGGGAGGGGTTGTAGGGAGGAGGGAAAGGTGGGAGGTGAGAAGAGAGGAGTGGAAAGGGGCAGGGACTACGTGATGCATGAATTTTTCATACGTATACGTACACACACAATGACGAGTAAACGACACAAAAGAACTATTTTGAGTAAGAAGTGGGAGGTACTCACCCTAGTAACTGAAATTACTTGTAGACGACTCTCGCAATTTCGAGGTATGTCGTCGAGGTGTCACGTCTGAACACTGAACCTGAAACCAGTCTGAATTTTCGGTCATTCACACAGGGATTGGTCACTTTCAGTCTTGGAAGTTTACGATCATGAGATAAAAGTTGTGTAACGTTTCGCTGTCAATCCAGCACACAGGTCAAAGATCACATCTGAAGTCCAGCTGCTTGATCTGGAGTATTCCCAACAACATTTATGACACTGTGGTAGCAAAAGTCTGACATTGGGAATGCTGCCGTGCCCCATTTATAAAAACACAGATTTGCATATTTGCAACATAATAAAAGGTTTGTTTAAAAACCTGTTGAAAATATTTTTAAAAACACATTCTACCACCTTGAGGACTGTCATATCACTACAGTCAGCTGAATTTGTATTTTAGCCCTTTTGAAAATGTCTGCTGTCATGAAATTATCCACTCACATATTTTCAGAAAAATCATTGTTTGATTCTCAAGCGGTTGCAGTAAGAATAACATAAAAAATAGTTCTGCATGAAATGAATGCATATTTGCTTTGAAAAAACTTCAATAAATAGATAAAATAGTTTGCAATACTGCCCAGAATGTCAAACGTGATACAAGAAATATACCATGAATGAAATGATGAAGCAACATTTTTTTGTGTGGATTTTGTTAAAGGGGCAAATAAAAATCTCAGTTCCAAAAATTTGGAATTTTCTGACTGTCTTTGGATGGGTTGGTCCTGATAATAACAGTTAATAACAGTAACACATCACCATATGATGATAAAAAATATATATATATATATATATATATGTTTATTTGACCAATTCAAGGAGAAAGTCCTTTTCAGTTGTTCCATATTAGAAAAACATATGAAAAACAAACGCATGTAATCAAGAAAAGTGGAAAAAAAGACAGTAAATGAGTTGAACAAACAGTGGTTTGGTGCTCTGGGAGTAGTAAAACTCCTGTAAGGTACCCCTGAATGATAACACAAAAACTTTTCTGTCACTCATGGTTAGTGGTTGGGTGAAGACAGTTATTAGCAAACAACTGTGTTTTCTCTTTTAAAATCATAATGACAACAGAAACTTCCAAAATCAAAAGTTTACACCCCCTGGTGATTTTGGCCTGATAACATGAACATAAGTCCACACAAATGTGTTTGAACGTCTACTAAAGGTAACCATCCTCACCTGTGATCTATTAGCTTGTAATCAGTGTGTGTGAATACAAGGTCAGTGAGTTTCTCAGCTCCTGACAGACTCTTGCATCTTTCATTCAGTGCTGCACTGACATTTGTGGATTCTGAGTCATGGGGAAAACAATTGTCTAAGGATCTGCAGGAAAAAGTTATCGAACCATGTAAAACAGGAAAGGGATATAAAAAGATATCCAAGGAATTGGGGATACCAATAAGCAGTGTTCAAACTCTAATTAAGAAGCAGAAAATGAGATTCTGTTGAAACCAAATCACGGTCAGGCAGACTAACAAAAATTTCAGCTCCAACTGCCAGGAAAATTGTTCTGGATGCAAAGAAAAACCCACAAATAACTTCAGCTGAAATACAGAACTCTCTGAAAAAAATGTGGTCTAGCTGTTTCCAGATGCACAATGATGAGACACTTGAAAAAAATGGGCCATATGGTGAAGTCGCCTTAAGAAAGCCATTTCTATGCAAATGCCACAAAGTATCCCGCTTATAGTATGCCATACAGCACGGAGACATGTCTTGGAGTGATGAGACCGAAATTGAAATTTTTGGCCACAACCATAAACGTCACATTTGGAGAGGAGTCAACAAGGCCTATGATGAAAGTTACACCATTCCTTCTGTGAAACACGGAGGTGCATCACTGATGTTTTGGGGATGTTTGAGCTACAGAGGCTCAGGAAACTTGGTCCAAACTGATGATTGAAGGATGAATGCAGCATGTTATCAGAAAATACTGGAGGAAAATTTGCACTCATCAGCCCAGAAGCTGTGCATGGGATGTACTTGGACTTTCCAACATGACTATGATCCAAAACACACAGCCAAGTTGGCCTGCCTGCAGCAGAATTGAGTGAAGGTTCTGGAGTGGCCATCTCAGTCTCCTGACCTCAATATCATTGAGCCTCAAACGTGCAGTACGCGCAAGACAGCCCAAGAATTCACAGGATCTGGAGGCTTTTTGCCAAGAAGAATGGGCAGTTTTATGATCTGAGAAAATAAAGACCCTCATCCACAACAACTACAAAAGATTTCAAGCTGTTATTGATGTTAAAGGGGGCAATACATGGTATTAAGAACTGGGGTATGAAAACTTTTAATTAGGGTTGCTTTGGAAGTTTCTGATGTCATTATGATTTAAAAAGTGTAAACACTTGTTTGTTGACAAATGGCTTCACCCAACTCATAAAAAGTATTTTCAACTTTGCCTTTTGTTTTTTGTGTGACTGAACATTTCATTGAGTAATATTTTCATGCTTTTTTTACCCTTAAGATGAGTCACTGTGAATATTTGCTGTCGAAATGTCAACAAAGGCGGTTTCACAACTCACTCGGTCTCAAACATACCCAGCACTAATGGATCAAGGCTTTAAAAGCATACAGAAAGTCTCGTGGTTGATGGCCTTTTTGCTTTCATATGTCAAGTAGAGGCATCGGTCGTCATAAAAATCTGATTTATAACCAGCCGGATCCTCTTCACAGGAGCTTTAAGCTTGTGAACGTAAATCACAACTGACTGCAAAGAAAACAGCTCTCTCTGAAGAGATAAAGAAAACATATGCATTAATTAATGCCACATTTCAATCCATTCTCTTCTTGCTGTTATCACCACCACTGTTGATTGGTTGATATACCATCAGTTACAACATCACACTTCTGCACCACTTTTCTTGCACTAAGCTGGAGTAAATCAACACCAGTGACACCCAACTGAACCGTTAGTGGCTTAGTGTACCAATTTCTGGTAAGTCTTTTCAAATTCGCGCTGATTTGGGTGAACACCCTGCTGATTTAGTGTCTATGTTTGCATTTTTTAGCATAACACCATGATGCTTTAATTTACCAGGCAACCATTGCATAATGCACCAAGCCTCAGAACTGATTGTGTAGTTTTGCAAGGTTAGAAAACCGCTGATCTTGCCTCATCACGTGTAACACTGCGCAAGTCTTTCAGATCTTGTTTTTGTACAGCGAGGAGACCTTTCAGCTGTTCCACCCAAGTCTCAAGACTCTTTTTATGACTTTCAAAGCCTGACTCATGAAAACTCCTGACCTGCCGCCAAAGACCTAAAAACAACTCAGATTTACAGTATTTTGATGTAGGGTGGTGATAACGGAGCAGTGCAGTGTGGATATAAATCACTGCACATGCAGACGCAGAGGGGAAAAGATAAAAACAAAGAGAGATTGTCAGATACGTCTGAGAGGCAGTGCGCTGCTGCGGACAGCATGGAAGCTGATAAGCTACTGTAAATACAGTAAGAGGGTAATTGGCATACATTTCAAACATATGAGGGTTTACATCGTCACTGAACTCTGCAAAGTTGAAGTATGGGTCAGACATTCATGGGCCTTCTTTGAATTGATGTGTAAGACAGAGATGGGAAGGAAGTATTTGAAAGTGTCTCTTTTCAAGCACAATTTAACCCCTTACAACCCGTCGAGTTCTGGCCTATACAACATACCATGTGTCAGAGCTTATAACTGAAGAACCACAAGGTCAGAATCATCAGTGACACCACATCTGAAAATTCAAGTCTCTGGTCTCAGAAAATGTCATGTTTTAATAGGTGGCTAGGTACCACAGCAGGCAAAATGCAGCTTTTTTTCTCTGTATTTTTGAAAATCATTAACTTCAAGATGCTCCAAGCCAGACATAAGACATTCACCACATCACCTCTGCACCTTATAATCTACATCTGGGTGAAATTTGGGCGCAAGCAAAACCAGCTTCGTCAGTGCTCAGTGTCCTTTTTGTAGTCAACTTTGTTCTCTTTGTGGAAAGTTTCACCAAAAGTCATGAAACTGTACTTCCCAGCCACGTACTATTACTCTTCTGCTGTGCATGGGAATGTGAATGGAGATACGTAGCAATAAATAAGTCTCGTTAGTGATCTAAATGGCTACAGCAGGGTTGTTGTGACTGCAAAGGCATTGGTTACTGTATGTGTTAATTACAGGCCTGATAGCCAACAAATGACCCTCTGTCAGAGTTATTACTAGGGGTGTCTTCAAATATTCGACGATTCAATGATGCGTTTGAAGGGACCTGATTCAAAGGCCAACCATACAGTCGAAGCGTCGCAAAATGTGGTTACGAAATGAGGACCATTCCATTACAGCTGTATGGGGGGTGCTGAATGACTGATTTTACATAGAATTGCTTAGGTTTTTTTCCAAATAAACATGATATAAAGCCTATTTGATATACACGTTAGCCTATCAAATATACTGTGGAAAAATGTACTTAACTTGTACTTTAATCTAATATTCTATCTATTTAGTGCTTGTGAATGAACCACCATGGTGAGTGGCGAAATCCGATTTTGCTCAGGGCACCATCACAGAGCAGCATCTTGGTGGTGACTTGGCTTAACTTTAAAAGGCTCACAATGTCGGAAAAAAAAACTTCAGCAGTGTGGAAACATTTTGATCAAGTCAAAGATGATCCAAAAAAAGTCAAATGCAGGTTGTGTATCAGCAAGTCCTTTCATATCACTCCACAACAAGGAACATGGCTTTCCACCTTAAACGGGTAAGATGATACATTCGACTATCAGTCGACGATCGGCAGGATCGGACGGATCAGATTCGACTTTGTAAATTCTTAGTCGGGGACACCTCTAGTTATTACACAAGACCAAGGTGCGCTATTGGCCACTCAAAAAGAGCCATCACAAGCTGTCCTGGGATAAAAACACAACAAAAACAATGATGGGGTCACTTTTATCTTGCAGCTTGAAATCTAAGGAAAACAAATGCACCCAGCTTTGCCAGATTCACATTGAGGAGGCTGCTATTTACGACAACTGATACAAACATGCAACAGATTTCACAGGAGAAATTTCACCACTTGGAAAAATTTGACGAAACAAAACTTTTGACATGTTTGAACTCTGGATTCCTCTAGTAGAAAGAAGAGTGAATATTCTACGAATGTGACATAATGACCCTAAACAGGTAGGACGTCCCAAATGCTGCGATTGCTATTTGAGTGATTCCTTCACTAATTACATTTTGTTGGTAAAGAAAACTGTAAAACAAAGTTAGTGACTGAAATGTGAAGAATCTAAACTTTTTACCAGTCTAATGTTTGACGAAGGCATTAGTGTTTAAACCATAGACTGTATGATGAGTGGACATAACGACGTTCGGCTCAAACTGAACCCTCCAGCAGATGCTCCGCCCCCTGGTGTCTGGCTGCAGTATAGGTCATAAGCCCCGCCTCCCCATGTATTCCAGATATGAGCAGGGAAAACTTTAAAAAATTACTATACCTGGTAGAAACGTTTCTCTCATCTTTACACTAAGGTAGTATGACGATGTCATCTGGCTGCATGGTGTTCAGGTGTTTTTTTCCTAAGAAGTTAGTTTCTCATTAGTTATTGGACGTTAAAAACCGTGTTATAAGTTTCATTTTACGATAGTTGACAGCTGCCGTTAGTGAGTAGTTTTTACCGGGATATAAGAAACTTCAGGAAAGAGCCAAAAGGAGACTAAACCTTCTGAAGAAGAAGAAATAAATATTTTTATTTCTCTTTTTTACTTGGCTCCACCAGAAATTCTCTACTGCGCAGACTCTGGCTGCACAATGGCGGCTAGAGAAACGGGGTTTTTTGGCTTCAGAAACGTAGAACGGTGACAGACGGAAGCACGCTGTCCATTCTATATACAGTCAATGGTTTAAACAGGAAGGAATGGGATGGGAAGGGAATATTTGAAAGTGTCTCTTTTTCCAAGACCTATTTCTTAGAGAACAACTCATCATGAATCAAAACCAGTATCTAAAAGTTTGGTGATAATGTTTTACTTTGACGTCACAAATCGCAGGAATAAAGTGATCGATCGTCTTGACATTTATTTCCCTTGCAAGATTTTACTTTCAGTTGTTTCCTTGTTTTCCTGTTTTGTTCGGTTTCTATGAGAACTTCCGAGTTGACACAATCGCCTACATTATCTCCCTTTGATGACAAGTTTTCACGAGGACAAAAGCAGTATCAAAGCTTCCATTCACTTTTTCCAAAACAACTCCTGCAGCTTAATCCAGCCGCTTCTATCCAATGATACGTTCACGAGCGCTCAAGGGACTGAACGGCCTGTAAGATTTAGAGATATAAGTGCTTAGACAAAATGATCTTTTATGGTTACACAGTAGATAGACTTCACATGTCGTATCAGCAGAGTTTACACACAGGTCTGTGGACCATGTGGGCTGTGATATATGAGGCTTTTTCCACCACAGTTTAGTCACAACACTTGTTCTGTAATGTTACTTTTTAGTCACAGTGATACACACTCTCTCACACACATAAAAGAGTGGAATTAAATGTGTGTGTGTGTGTTGGAGTGAGTTTATGACAGGGTTGCCAGGCACAGCACCAATCCTGCAATTGGAATGAAGACCAAAGAACAGGGGGCAACTTTGGGAAAAGACAGGCACACACACTCACACACTGTTACAGACCAACCCACTCTCAGCAGCATAGGGTCCATATATGGGGGTCAGGGGTCTCACATTAGGGGGGTTCACTGCTGTATGTCTCTGTTGTCTCCAATTCCCCCTTTTTTTTGTACACAAAATTCACACTCATACACTGAGATTGAAATGCTTTCATGATGGATGTGTGCTCCATTAAAGTTATTCCTGAAAATGAGTGTGTTCATGTCAGAATGTGTGTTCCCACCCCCCGCTGACCTGTCCGTCATAAACCAGTCTGATGTCTCTACAGGCTGCAGAGTGAGTGCCGTGATCCAGACAAAAGCTTTTGTCTCAGCTCAAGCCTCTGTGCTTCTGAAACAGAGGGGGGCTCAGTGCTTTAATAGCCTCTTAGTGGATCTTTGTTTTTATTGGAAGTCAATGAACCAAAAGAATCTGTAGATTGTGTTGGGACTACAATCGGTGTAAGGTTGGAGTCACCCCCCCCTGTGGTCCTCTGGTCCATTTATTATTCAATTACACTTAATTTAACAATAGAAATAAGACAGAAATGAGGAAGTACAGGAAAGTACTTTGGAGAATTTGTTTATCATCAAATTTACCAAAAGTAATGAAGGTGTTTGAAGCTTTAAGCATGTCCAGCACCATTGCATCCAAAGAGTATTGATGAAGAATGAGCTGTCTACTTTCCAGTGTAGCCTGAAAGACACTTGTTTTGGTCATTATTATGTCATTTTGTACTGATGGTCTTGCTGGATAAGATTCTTGATTCTGGTTGGTCAAAGCCCCTTGGTGACAATTATGAACTTTGACAAACTCTCAGGCAAACTGATCACTCAGCATCTCAACTCAATCCATAGTAAAGAGTAGGGCTGAACGATTTATTGTGTTTTGATCAAAATCGCAATTTCAGACATCATGATCATGTGATCGCCAAAGCCGCGATTCTTTCCCTGCTCCTGACTGACCCAGGATCTGTTCTGTCAGCTGTTTCACACACGTGTTTTGAATGTAAAACTGTTGTGAAAAATCCTTTTTTCCTTGGGATTGTTGTTTAGGTTATTTTATTTAACTTGACACAATTAAGGATATTTTGCGCGACATCAATTTTAAAAGTTAAGAGTCAAAGATAGACTAATTTTGTTCTTCAGTTTTTATAACTAAAAATACAATTTAAAAAGTTCGGTTTAGAAAACGCAGGAATGGCTGTGAGGTTTTGAGAAGAGTCCAAATTTGACAATTTATTGAAAAATCTTCTTTTTATTTTTTTTGTTTTTTTGCCTCTCTACTCATTTCTTATACTTTCGACTTAAATCTTAGAATTTTGACCTCCGATATCAAAATTTCATCTTTTTATTTCAAAAAGTGCCTTTATTTCAAAATGTAGATTTTTTTAGCTTAGACTTTAGTCATCTTAAAATTTTGACCTTAAATGAGAAAGTTTGGACTTTTTTACATAATGTTAAACTGACTTGTTTTTGCTCTTCATTCATTCATTAAAAACAAATATGTCCAATAGTGTTTTCCTTCTAAAAAGAGGTCTGGACTTTGACTTGGTTTCAAATGTTTGCTTAAGACCCAATTCCCTAGTTCCTTTGTAAAAAAAAATACTTATAAATGTTTTAATATCTACTAAATGTGTGTATTAATGCTTCTCTTGAGTATCTTGACCTAAATGCTGAGTGTGACCACTTTTGTTGGGTTAGTGCTCACTGCTTTCATAAAGTGATTTAAGCGCTGTTTCCTCTCATGTGCTTTCTATTGTGTAATGAGACATAATGAGCATGTGACAGCATTAATACTACTATTTTAAGAGACACTATTTATGTGTTTGCTTTTTCTGGGGTTAAGAACGTTCAGTTTCTACTTTTTTTTCTTTTAATGTCTGAGTCTGTTAATTTAGGAAGCATGTTTTATTCCTGTCTTTGTTCAACTTAAAAAGAGAAGACAGAAAACAAAGTGCTTGTAAATGTTTCACACAGTAACAGATATTTGTTAAAGGAGGCATCACAGATAGTTCCAAATATCAGACAAGCTCAGAGCATTTATGAGAGCTACGTTATTGCTTTTGGTCTTGTAATGTGATTACCATCACTCCGTGTTATGTAACACTCAGTATGTACAGTGGATCCCATCACCACAAAAACCAGACATTCTCCCGATAGATTACATCAGTATGTCAGAAACACGACTGCTCATTTCATTACTGAAGAATGCTGCTGTGGTGCTTATGTGGACGTGAAACCATTTTCATCCAGACAGACTGTTCAAATCGAGTGACTCTAACTTCAAATGGGTTTCTGCCAAGTGGAAGTTGGCTCAGAATCTGCCTTTCAATATCGTACACTGCATCATGCATGTTCGGACACATTGTACCGATATTAATGCAGCAATAAATCCTTTTAAAGACAACCTCGAATGAAACGTTCCGACCAAAATGAAAATAAAAGTCCCTGAGTGTGTTGAGGTCATACTTCATTGAAGTTCATGATACAGTATTGACTTTAAAAACTGCGCCTTTTATCACAAGTGCTGAGGGAGTGGAGTGTTATATTTGGAGGGTTATGTTGGAGAAAAATATAAGATTCAAACAGGGATTTTATGAACTCTAGTGTACAGTTGAGAAGTTTGGGAGCCTCTGACTTGATATCAGAGCTCGGGGGCCACATCTGTCTCAGGTTAATGTGTGACTGTCATTGAAGGGAGAATGCAGGTCTTGGCTTTTGACAAAAAAAATGTTGACAACAGCTTGTTTTTCGTTTCACTGTGCATACGAACAGATCAGACCACTGAGACTGCTGCAGCTCATCTGTGAGCCTGGGTTGGGATGGGTTTCAATCAAAATTGGCAGCAAATGATCAGATAAGGGCTATTTAGGCTCCGTTGTTAGCCCGACAATTGAAGTATGGTGCCTTCAATGGGCTTTACTTTGAAAAGCTTAGTTTTTTGTGTATGTAGAGGCTCCGCTCATTTCCCCAAAATGTATAGATTCTGAGTTTTCTAATCCTTGTATGAGCTTCCAATAAAGAGTCTCTAATTTAGCATCTAGGGGTAAATTTAGAAAATAAGTTAACAGAAAATGATTGTTTTCCGAAAGCTTTTTCGCTAATGCCATGACTTATGATGGTGTTGGGTCATCCACAATGTGTGAACCATGGACTGTAAAAATCATGGACCCTTTGTCACTCAGCTCAAAGTGAGGTCGCCACAAAAACTACTCCCCCTGGTGACTGGCTGCAGTATAGGTCAAAAATTTAGTCTCCTAATTCATTCCAGATCCTTATGCTGCCATGATATGAAGATATTATTTGGCTGTATTGTGTTCAAGTCCTCTTTTCCTGAGAAGATGATTTTTCGTTAGTTATTAGGCGTTAAAAACTGGGTTTTATGTCACGTTTACAATGATTGGCAACTGCCTTTCTTGTGTAATATTTTGGGAATAGTAAGATAAAAAGAGAGTTTCTCTGCCCAGACTCTTTATTTTGGTTTTTACAGGCAGAGTTATTTTTCGTTGGTTTAATAGACTCTGATCTAATTGAAAATCATAACTGAAGAGGAACATTTTTGTGGTTTTTGTGATTGAATCAAGCTGAACTATCAGAAAACTGGTTCAAAGAACTTAATTTTTTTTTTTTTTTTGTTAAAGTCTTTTGGTGATTGAAACAAATAGAATGATTGAAAAACTGGTTCAGAGACCTACACCTTCTGTTGAACTGTTTTTGTGATGGAAACAAGTGGAACTTTTGGAAAAACTTATTCAAAGAACTTTTTTTAATTGTAAAAGTGTTTTTAGTGATTGAAACAAGTAAAACTATTAAAAGAATACTAAAAAAGTACAACTGTTTATATTGATTTATTTTCTTAATTTTACTTTTTAATATAAACAATCTTTTGAAAACCTAATTTACTGTCTGGTGCCTTATTAAATATTGCTGCCTTTTTCAACTCCCATCTTTGAGTCTGGACCTAACTTCATTGGTCCAAAGTTATTTTCAAATTTATTCTAAGTGTTCAGCATAACCATAAATACCTGCTACTTTCAGAAAAGGAGGTAAGAAGAGATTAGAGTTTCCAAAGAAAAATAATTAAATATATATTTTTGCTTTTTGTCTTCCCCAGTTCCACTCAGATTCTCTATGGTCTCTACTGCACGGACTCTGGCTGCACAATGGCGGCGTCTGTAACAGGGTTCATTTCGCTTTAAATCTATGTAACGGTAAAAGGCGGAGTCACGCTGTCCAGTCTACACACAGTCTATCGTGTGAACACCATGACAGCAGTAGACGGATCTGTCACACTGTCAAATACTCACTGCCTGAAGGAAGCTCACAAAGATGGAAATCAGATAATTCACCACTGTGTTTTTCAGTGTTTGCCTTCTTTAAACAAAGGAGAACTTGTTTACAGATCGTTGAGTTTGTAAAAAAAAATCATGCAATATGATATAACTCTGGAAAACACGCACACACCAACAACAACAACAAAAAAAACAACCTGTAGATAAATCTTCCCATAGGTGAGGATGTTCAGGACTCCTGTCGTAGAGACACCAAACAGCCACTTTTCAACACACACTGCTTAGTGTTACTTTAAGATGTTTCTTTTGTGTAAATCCACTTATTTTCCAACTGAACAGGATAAGTGAATCATATCCATGCAGGCCTGTTGTGTCGTTGCTATTCCCCAATGGCAAATAGTCTTTCAAAGCTGATAAACAGATGCAGAGGCTGAGGTATCCTTCACAAACAAAAGATGACACTGAATTTAAATGGCTGGCATCAAAAGCAGACCAAACCCTGGCAGACAAATTAGCATGATACTGGGCTAATGTGGCAACTGTCACATAACTAGTCCTGCATTATGAACATTTGCTCAACAGATGCAGAAACAACTGTGTATGGATGCCATGCCTGTTCAAATTAGCAGCATGCCGTACAGCCAAGACAATCAAGTACGTGTCTTTTGTCTGTTTTTAGAACTGTGGGTTACAGCCTGTTCCAACATCAAACAAATACCAGCACTTGGTGAATCATTAGCATGATTTGAAATATGGAGGTCATTCTGCCAGCTGTATGCACAGCTGCTATCTATGAGTGTGTGCACGTCTGCTCTGCGTATGTGGAGCCGTCTTGTAGTAGCATCTATAGTCCAGGACCAAAAGCTGAACCAACGCATCCTCATCCCAAGTTTTTAAACACCAGTGATTTGTTGCTTTTGCGTCTCAATCATATTGAAGGTATTCTTTCACTTGTGATACGGACCAATGCCAATGTTTGTTTACTCGTTGTCTAACATGTGGTAAACGTCTGCTAAGTGAGGCTTTGGCAAAAACAAAATCAAAAACAATTTGGTTAGAGTTGTTGAAAACACCATGTGGCGGTTCAAAAAAACAAAAAACAAAAAGATTCACTTCAGGAGTCAAACCCAAGTTTTCTGGGAAATAGCTTTGGATTAATTTTGCCTGTTTACCAATGGAAACAATCCAGGAATGGGTATTAAGAACTGGTTCCTGTTAAGAAATGATAAGAAATTGTTCAATCCATCAACATCATGGGCTTTTATGCTTAACGATTCCCTTATCGATTACTTAAATTACACTGGAGCCACCAGACCTGCCCCAGTTATATTAGCATAGCAGATAAATGACAGTTTCCTTAAAAAAACTCTGATTCAGGATTTTCTGTTTTAAGTTTTACTTAAGAAGCTGTAAAACTGAACACACAAAGAGACGTACATTACTCTCTCACAAGAGATTCAGATTCAATACATTCAACATCTAATATACACAAACAATACAGGAAACATAGCGCTAGCTTAATGCTTGCATATTTGGGAATTTGCATTGATATGCTCGTAGATAGCATACATTGATATAACTTTGGTTTTAAAACAGAATTTCAACTTTTATCACAGACACAGATCACAATTACTATTTGTGAATAACACCGAGAACTCCATCCATCCATTTTCTTAACCGTCTATCCTGCTATTCAGGGTCGTGGGTGGCGCCTATCCCAGCTGTCATTGGGCGAGAGGCGGGGTACACCCTGGATTGGTCACCAGTCAATCGCAGGGCTGACATAGAGACAAACAACCATTCACGCACACACTCAAACCTACGGTCAATTTAGAGTAATCAATGAACCTAACGTGGGCATGTTTTTGGTCTGTGGGAGGAAGCCAGAGTACCTGGAGAGAACCCACGCATGCACGGGGAGAACATGCAAACTACACACAGAAAGGCCAACCAGCTGCTCCACCGTGCAGCCCCACCAAGAACTCTTAATGTCAAATTACTATCAGGCAAATGTTTTTTCAGACAGAATGATAAAAGAAAAGTTACATCCAGGCTCATGGCTGTAGTCAGTACAACTATGACAATTACAGGCCCCACACAACTTTAATCATTACTGTCCCCACTTCAAGAAACCAGGTGGCCTTCTTGTGAGTTTGACTAATTTGTATGCATTTACATCCAGAGATATCCAGATCCAGTGGAAAACGATTCAAGAAAATCTGTAAAACCTACTTTAGGAATTAACAAGAGAATTGATAAAGAATAGAATCAGTGCACGGAATCAATATCAATAAAATCTTATCAATACCCAGTGATTTCAGACCTGTATTTTGACCTGCCAATCTCTGGAACCTCCACTTTTGCACCTTTACATGCTGCTGTCAGAGTCCATCAGCCCTTGCACTCGACAAAGCCCTCGTTAAAACAGACTTGTGTCCAACATTTAAAAAAATGTGCCCATCAGCCCAGAGTCTCATGAGGCGCTGACCCCCTCACCACTCCAAGTCAACCCACTCATTACTGAGTTGATAGGTCAGGTGGTTAGGTGGTTGGTAGTATATTGGAGCTGAGTTCCCATAA
Source organism: Thalassoma bifasciatum (assembly GCA_008086565.1). Taxonomy (NCBI): domain Eukaryota; kingdom Metazoa; phylum Chordata; class Actinopteri; order Labriformes; family Labridae; genus Thalassoma; species Thalassoma bifasciatum. The sequence continues at coordinate 328,401 of RPOG01000266.1, read as the reverse complement.
TGCAAAGTTTAACCTGTTTGAATGGCATGTATTCAGGTGAGCAATAAGAAAATGAGCCTGTGGAATTATATGGACAGTTCTGTGGTGGAGGATGTTTCACACACTTTACAACATTCATGCAAAACAACTCGATGGTGATATGCTAGAATGTTTTTTTTTACCATCTGAATAAAGTTAAGGCAAAAAAAAAGCTACAGGGGTGTGGACTAGGGCTAGGTGCTTGATCCCAAATTAGATTAAATCACAATATGTCCTGTTGAAACATTCTAACCAAAGACAGTGCAATATTTCTATAACCTGGAATGTTCCAAAATATCAGCTACATTTTTTGTAGCAGATGTTTTCTGTTCTACACCAGAGTTACTCAACCAAAGAGACAAAATGTTAAAAACTACCTTTACAAAAGAAAGAGTGAAAAGTGGTGAAAAGAGGCAAAAACAGTGAAGAGTAGCAATGAAACGTCGTCTGAGGTCGTAGAAATTGCCAAAAAGCAACAATATTGGCAATCAAATTGGGATAAAATCTTGAAATACTAATATAAAATGGTCCAAAAGTGGCAAAAAAAAGAGTGAAAAGTGACTGAAATTCAGAAAGAAGCAAAAATGGAGAAATAAGTGATGAAAAACAGTGAAAGTGGTAAAAGTGGCCAAAGTCCACCAGGGGCCATAAGACCTGGGAAAACTCAAAAAGTAGCAAAAATGGTCCAAAAGTGGCACAAAAAAAAGAGTGAAAGCAACAAAAATGACCAAACAGCAGCAAAAGTTAGAAGGAAAAAATGGTCCAAAACTTATAAAAAAAAAATTCTGACAAAAAAATAGGTCTTTAAGTGGAAAAAAGAATGAAAAGTTACAAAAATGGGCAAAAACAAAAATTGGCAAGAAAAGGTTTTGGGGGAAACTTGAAAAAAATTCAGAAAGCAGCAAAAATTAGCAAGAAGTGATGAAATACAGTGGAAAGTGGTATCAATGGCCAAAATCAACACAAATGGCAAGAAAGTTGAGATTAAACTCGGAAATAGAAAGTATGTTGCAAAAAAATGGTCTTAAAGTGGAAAAAAGGAGTGAAAAGTGTCAAAAATCTGCAAAAGCAACAAAACTTGGCGATAAAATTGGGAATGAACCTGAAAAGGAGCGAGCAGGTATCAAAAATGGTCAAGATGTGGCAAAAAAAGACGGGAATTGTGACTTATATGGGCAAAAAGCAGTCACAAGTTGTAGTAGTAGTGGAGTGTTGTGCTAATTAATGTAACTGTTCATGTCCTACAATATGTTTGTTTAAAAACATGATATGGGAACCTTGAAATAATTGCACAAAAAATAACAAATTTATTACAGGAAATAATAATAGCACTTAGATCATTTCTACTAATTGTTCAGCCCGAGTGTGTAGGCACCATCAGTGACACTTAAAGAGAAAATGAATGATAAAGGAGAAGAAGACTTGAAATAGTCCTGTGGTCTTGCCTGTAGCCACTGTTTTCAAGATCAACTATCTATTTCTAGCTATATGTGTCCCGACTGGTCATCTATGACCCCGTCCCTTGACCTCTTGATTCCACAGGGATTAAAGAGGCCCCCAGGGTGACAGGGACCAAAAAGAGAGAGAGAGGGAGTGTTACAGTTAGAGACCAAGAGGTCTTGCTTGGGAACCCTAGAGGCACCGAAACCTGTAATCCTCCCTGTTTCACTTTGATGTGATCACACCCAACTGAAAGAATTGGGGATGAAGGGGGGGAAGGGTGGTCTGTCGTGTCAGGAGGGCAGTATGTGTGGGTGGGTGAATGGATGGGTGGGGGTAACTGATGGTGGTGCCAGGAGGTTCGGCGGTGGTACACACAGTCTCACACACTCTCGTAGGCACGCAGTCACACACCATCTGGCTCCGAGGGTCAGCGGGTGGATAAGACCACCTTCAAGTGTAAGCAAGGCCTTAGTGACAGATTTTCACACACACTCACACACAAAAGAGCAGACTCTGAAGGTCACAGAGTGGATTACAGCACCTTGCATGACCACAGCCTCGTCTTTCACACACACATTTACACACAAGTTTGTGACCAGCAGTGTTTCTCGGTGGAGTGCACATCGCTGCACTGGTTCCCACCGCTATTATATCTAGCCGGCTGATCACACACACTACTGAAGTCTTTCCTCATATGTGCAGGACAAACAGAGTGATCAAGTCAATGAATATGGAAGAAATTGACATGTCTTATTTTAGATTTGATGAAATATGTAGATCAGAGAGTTGGTGTAGGCAGGCAGAGGCTGGTTTTCCAGACAGAACAGACCCTGTAATTCTGAGCTCGGCTTTAATCAAACCGGAGCTTTTGGTTCGCTGCTGCTTTTTCAGAGAGAACTCAGCAGAGATCACAGCAGAGACCGATGAAAGACAGAAAACGGGGAAATCACCTACTAAAAGACAGAAGCTTTCAACATGGGGCCTCACACAGACAGAGCTCTCAGATTAAGATTTAAAAGGCCCACACATGCGACTGTGCCAGCACGCCACTAAACCAGGAGTTTAGTCACTCAAAATCTGAAGTTATTCTCTGGAATATTTCTTTTATTCTATGAAAAAATATAACGGACACACAGCTCTGTGCCTCTGATTACACAAGTGAAAATCTTATATCCTCTAAACTAGTGACTGATAAAGTGTGTTCTATTTGACATATTAGTGATCCAGGCTTTAGTCATTTTTGAACAAGGCTGTTAACAAGTTTCTCTTTGCTGGAAAAATATTATGTGCTTACCAAAACTCACAATCCATTAACTGTCTTGGTATTCTTTATCATCATAATTTCTCCAAACCAAGGGTTACCACCAATGACTGTAAAGAACATGGATGCCAGGACAGTCAGCTCTAACTAAGGTCTCCACAAAAACTGTCAATGCCGTCCATTCTATATCCAGTCCAAACACTATGATAACCAATCAGGAATAAAGTTGACTAGAGAAGGGAGCTAAAAAAAAAAATAACGCAATGTGATAATTGTGAACTCGAAGCAAAAAGTTTGATGGATGAAAATGAAGAACTTCATTGTCGTTTTTTGGCGACGTGTTTTTAAACATGTCCTCTACAAACTTAATCGAATGGACACGGAGATGTTGGACAGAAATTGGGAACTGTGAAAAGAACATTTGCAAGATTTCAGTTTTGACAGTCAGGGGGTTTTCAAGGGCCAATGACTTCTACCCATAGACTGTATAACAGTGTTGCCAACTCCTCAGTGAGGAAAGTAGCTATTGGCTGCCCCAAAAGTTGCTAGAAGTCGCTAGATGAGGTCATCACCTAATTTGTATAATCTGGCATTGGAATGTTATTGTAAGGAACTCTGTAGGAGAAAGGAATATTGTCCTAGAAGAGACAAAAAGTGTATAATAAACATCCTAAATGTTTAGGTCCACAAATTAGATCTACTAGTCAAGATTTCTTAATAAGAAAAAATAAAAACTTGATAATTTTGACTTTTTATTATAAAGTCTTGTCTTAATATGGAAAAAAAAAATTAAATCCTGTTTTTAATTTTCTATATTTTTAACCAGCAGAAAGTGGCTTTTATAATTATCTCTGTCTCTCTCAGCTTGTTTAAAATTTTAAAGTTTATTTTTTAAATTTCTAACTCATTTTCAGTGTCTTTTGAGAAAAAAGAGCTGATGTTTCTCTGCATTATAAGACCAAAAAAATGACTGTTTTACAGTGTTTCTTCCCATTTTTATTCATATTGTTTAGAGAGGATAAGATGTTTTTTATCATTTTGAACGTTGGGCGCAGAGGAGACTACGGGCTCTTTTGGGAACAATTTGGAATTTGGAAGGGATTTTTTAAAAGTTAAGGTAGTTTTCAAGACTTCATATTTCTAGTGAATCTTTTTCCTGTCCCAGCATGCAGCTGTGACTGGTTTCGAATGAGCGCTTTAAAGCAGCAGCCGCTCTAATATCTTCCTGGTCCTGTGTACATGTGTACTACTTTCACCTCTGCTTCCAACGCTGTAAACCAGCAGCTGCTTAGCGCACGCGCGGTCTCCTCTCCTCTGACTGCAGCTGCGACTGCTGCGAGAGTCGAGACCGACTGCCTGCGAATGCTTTCAGATGAGGGAGGGGCTCACGGCAGGACCCGCTGCTCGATGAGAATGGTGACTGTGGAATGATACACGCTTTTCACGTCAGTCGCCAAACACCAGAAAAGTCGCCTATGACACCAGAAAAAGTCGCTAGATTTGTCGCTAGTCGCTTTTCACATAAAAAAGTCGCCAAGGGGTCTGGAAAGTTGCCAGATTTAGCGAGAAAGTCGCTGAGTTGGCAACAGTACTGTATAATCATTGGACGTATTGACAGTCAGCTCTAACTGGAGCTTCCAGCAGATGCCCCGCCCCCTGGTGTCTGGCTGCAGTATAGGTCATAAGCCCCGCCTCCCCATGTATTCTGGATACGAGTCGGGAAAACTTAAAAAAATTATTACACCTGGTAGAAATGTTTCTCTCATCCTTACTCTGTAGTGGTATGACAATGTAATTTGGCGGCATTGTTTTCAAGTCTTTTTTTGCTGAGGAGTTGGCTTTTCATTAGTTATTAGACGTTTAAAAAACAAGTATGGGTTTAGTTTTACGATAGTTGACAGCTGCCATTCGTGAGTAGTTTTTATTGGGGACACAAGAAACTTTGGGAAAGAGAGCCAAAAAGAGATTACACCTTCAAAAGGAAAAGAAATAAATATTTTTATTTCTTTTTTTACTCCGCTCTGCCCAAATTGTCTACTGCGCAGACTCTGGCTGCACAATAATGGCCAAATCTGGCTCCAGTAAGGGGCTTCAAAACCATATAACGGTGACAGGCAGAGCCACGCTGTCCACTCTAATTACAGTCTATGCTTCTACCTAGATTAAAATGTCAGTGTCAGCTTTATTTACATAGCACATTTTAAAAAGCCAGCACCCAACCAAAGTGCTTTACACAGCAAAGTGACAACAAAAACAGTAAAAACCAATACAGCAATAAAACAATAAAAGCTATATATATATATATATATATATAAAAGTAATAAAAGCATAAAGGATATCATAAAACAACATAACAACTTAAAAGACCAAGGAGAACAAGTGTGTTTTAAGTTGAGTTTTAAAAGTGGAGAGGGTGTTGGCAGTCCACAAAGACAGAGGAAGAGTGTTCCACAGAGTTGGAGCCACCACTGAAAATGCTATTCTCATTTTTCAATAACTTCCATAATGCCATACCACATTCTGGCTCCACTTTTTGTCAAATTGTGTAATTTAGTGTTGCATACAACAGAATAAGTGGGTGCAGTGGATTAAAGGATCAGTAATGTGTAATATAAAGTGACATTTTCTTATTCTGGTGATTTTGAAGACAAAATCTCAGAATCCATAGTAACGTCAAAATGCGCAGATTTGGAACGGCAAATTTTGCCTGAGAAGTAGAGAAATGGGGCTCAGGGTGAATGTGATGACACACACACCAGCACACTCATGTCCACACACACACACTGCAGTGCTGCTGTGCTGCCTCATTAAGGCTTGAGACATGATCGCAGCGAGAAGACCCAACGAAACGATTCCTGATCCTGATGGGCACTGATCCAAGCAGACAGGTTGCTCTCAGCACCATCACGGATTAATAACGTGCGCACATACTAAAGTGGGAGCACACACACTTCCCTGGGGGTTTTGAGACACCACATTGTGCAGTTATTAGTGTGTGAGTGTATCTACACCCGCAGGGGAAATCTGAGACAAGCTCAGCAACGAGCAGATTTCATGAGAACATCAGTGGTTGTGACACAGGTGCCGCAATATGTAGCATGAACACACACACACACACACACACACACACACACACACTTGTCTGACACTCATAGCTGCAGCAGGAGATCGTGTTACAGATTACATTATGGAAAAGAAGCAGTATTTGAACAGACCCTGAAACTTTAACCCACTTACCCATTGTAGAAAAAAAACTGTGGATTCAGTGAATACGACTTATCTGAGGAGCTAAGCTGCTCTGGAGGAAGAACTAATCCTGCTAGATATTCAGAAACTGAGATGTTGAGTGAAGCTTAAAGAAAAGACAGAAATTTAATGGATGCTAACGCGCGTGCTATCAAACAAAATAACCCAAAGGCCATACTTCTAACACATGTTGTGCTTTTCACTCACATATGTGAAGAATTTCATGCTACAGATAAATCAGAACCACATCTTAGATTCAGGTTGGAAGCCAAAAACAGGTCTGATAACGATGACGAAGTGCATCGATCAAAGCCACATCTGGGGCCGCCATTTGGTGAGAGGACTTTTAGTTTGAAGACATGCGTGTGGCTTTTTGTTGAATGGTACTTTTTTAGAACAAAACCTGACAGACAGATGTTGTAATGAGGGAAACAAAGAACAGAGTGCACTTAAAACCAAATTAAAATTTAAAAAAAATTCTAAGCAGAGCTTTAAACCAGATTTTTTTCCCCCCATTTCATCCCAGACAGAAACAGTATTTTCACATTTCGGGTTTTGGGTTCCACCCCAAAATTTATGTTCGCGAACCAGTTAGAGCCAACAACAATTTTTCCGGAACCGATTAATATCATTGTCATCCTTAATGGCCATAGAAGTAAGTTGTCGGATGTTACATTAACACTTGCAAATGGGCTGTTAGTTCCCACAACAAACACTGCAAATCATCAGGCCTATGAATTATCAGAGGTGGACATTAAGGAAAATTTACCACTGACCTGGAGGGCACATTTCCTGATTTATTTTAACAAAGGAAAGTACAAATGTATCCATAGAATGTCAGCATTGATCAGCAAATTTGGCAAAAGTCTAAACTATTATCTGCATCATATCCCAGCCAACTCCAGCTGTCTCACTGCCAAAACTGAAATTTCCTCTGCCTCTTGTTTACATCTTGCCTGCCTTTTGACCAGAAAGTGGAGGTTGAAAAAAAAAAAAGTTAACCTGTAAAATGAATGTGAAAACACCCGCACTGCAGTCTGTGTTCAGTTATTAGATCTGAGGTTTTAGCACACTGCTACAAAAGAGAGGGAGCAGTAGAGCTGTCTGCAGCGGTGCCTTTCATCCATTACAAGTGCAAACGCGGGCAGAGGTACAGACATGAAGCATTCGCTGAAGCAATCAATAAAAACAAGATCTCACACTGATCACTGACAAACAAAAATTCACTATTGTATCATTACGATGTCAAAATGTGTTTATTTTCAAAGGCATTATTTTAACTGGCCCAAGCGGGCACAGTCGGCCCAGAGCCTCTCAGTTATTCATCCAGGCCAGTGGGCTGGTTATAATGCTGAGCCTTATAAGGTTCATCATTTAGCAATTTAAATTAATGTATAATGTGCCTACATGGGTTATATTGTGATATATAACACAGGGCATGAAGGAGCAACTCAAGAAGTGGATGGGTTTGGGCGTCATCACCAACATGTCAAACATTTCAAGAAGGAAAAGAAAATACCAGTATTAACTGGTTTCTGTCTCTTTTAGTTTTCCATTTCTGCTCCAGAAGATTAAAATTTTAGAAGTTTCTGGTCTTGTTCTCATTCTGTGAACCTGTTCTAAGTCAAAGAAGGGCTGTAGGAGGCTCAACCTCTTGAGTTTACCACTACATTTATCAAATGACAGATAAACAAATAAACTTAGCCGAGAACAATGGCAATCAAAATCACAGATCGGGAAAAAGAAAATCCCAGCCGAAAGAAACACTCAAATGTTAATTCAAATGTGTACAAAGAAAGTCAATTGATGGTGCTGACCTCATGAATGAAACCCCGTCTGAGTATGCCGACTGTCTGTGCTGATTACCACCAACTGGGGAGAACATCACAGGTGATCCTCATATCTGCTGATGAGAGAAACAACATGAGGACTGGATTTGGATTTCTTTCTAAACAAAAAACACTGCTATTTCATGCAAAATGTAAGACCCATGTTTAGTGTGTGCATAGACATGGACCTACCCTTTAATTTTTGTTATTTTGCATGTGATGTTGTTCAGTTGTTTAATGTGAAATATTCAAGTACAGGAGCATATGTAATATATTCGGTGTGTTATTGATGGGTTAAAGTGAACAAGGCTCACACAGGCATGTTGGGGTCTTTGGGGTACACTGGTGCACATGTGTATCTTCACCAGACCGCGATGTTCGGCATGAAGCAGCCACGTTAAGCTCTATATTGTGTCTCTATCAGTATTTAAAGGTGAGCAAAAATCATGGATGAGTCAACGCATGTGGCGACATACAGTACAGGCCAAAAGTTCGGACACACCTCATACAATTTGCGTTTTCCTTTATTTTCATGACTATTTACTGGACTGACTGACCTTCATTTCTTAAAGTAATGATGTCCACTCATTTTTCTTTAGTTAGCTGATTGGTTCTTGCCATAATATGAATTTTAACAGTTGTCCAATAGGAGCTGTCGGCTGTGTATTAACCTGACTTCTGCTCAACACAACTGATGGTCCCAACCCCATTGATAAAGGCAGAAATTCCACTAATTAACCCTGATAAGACACAGCTGTGAAGTGAAAACCATTTCAGGTGACGACCTCTTGAAGAATCCCAAAAGTATACAAAGCAGTAATCAGAGTAAAGGGTGGTTATTTTGAAGAAACTAGAATATAAAACATGTTTTCAGTTAATTTATGTGTTCAGTCATAGTTTTGATGCCTTCAGTGAGAACCGACAATGTAAAGTCATGAAAATGAAAGAAAAAACATTGAATGAGAAGGTGTGTCCAAACTTCTGACCTGTACTGTACACTGTAAAACCTGATGAGTAAGTTCAACTCAAATGATTTGAGGAAACTGGTTGCCTTGAATCATTTAAGTTCATTAACTTACACTGTATTTCAAGTCTTTTGATTAAGTAAACTCGAGTTCAATGAATTTACCCAGTAATTTTTCCTTTGTCAACCTGGTTGAATTAGCCTAACAAAGTTATCCATTGTGAATTTACTTAATTCAAGAAAATTTAGTACACTCATTCAATTTAATTGTGTGAACTAATTCAGTTTACTTGAATTACTAAGTACTTCCTTCAAATCAACATTTTAATCTAACTTGGAGCTTTCAGTTGTTTCAACTTGATAATGTGCAGAATCCAAAAATAAAATATTGCTCTTTTTTAACCCAACATTCTACCCTATAACATTCATACTTTTGAATAAAAATTTGATGTCAAACTTTAGATAACTCCTGTTATATTTTCAGGAACCAGAGCCCCTGCCACATCAAACACAGACACCTGCACGTTCAGGGGTGGACTGTGTCATGAGCTCTAATATCTACTATTCTCCCTCCTCACTCACGGTGACAAAACCATAAACCTTGATTTGGCAAACCAGAAACTTTTGTGTTATCAAGTTGAAACAACTGAAAACTTTAAGTTTGATTAATGCAAAACATTGATTTGAAAACAGTTAAATTATTGAGTATATTTGACTTAATCAAGTGTGTTAATTTAACTTACTTACGTTATTTAAAAGAACTTTATTCATTTAAGTGTGACCAACTGAAACAATTAAGTTAAGTTGGTCCAACTTTTCCCTTTTTCATGGCACATTTAAGTAACTTGAGCTCAAATGAATTAGTTTTCTGAACTTATACAGTGTAAGATATTAAACTTAAATGATTCAAGGCAACCGGTTTCCTCAAATCATTTGAGTTGAACTTACTCATCAGGTTTTACAGTGAATTAAAGTAAGTGAAACATCAGAATTCATTATGTTAAGATGAAATAAATCAAAGTATTACATCAAGTCAGTAATGCAGGTTTTTAATTTGACATTTCACCAAAANTTAAAGAATTGAAACATCATGTTCTTGCATGGCAGAAAAAAGTGTGCTTCTTCGATATGCCATTACAGACAATATTTGTCTTATTGCTAATATTAAACACCACATTACAATAACAGTAATCCAAACTTTTAAATGGCATGCAGCACCTCACGTTTTTATTGAAAAGTCTTTTTCCAAATATTTCAGACTCTGCCAGCCCTGCCAAGATGGCAGAAACATAATTTCACCATGAATTGGTTACTTTGATATAAACATTTTACATTTTATATAAATGTATCCAGCTTATGAACTTTGACCCATTTAAAACAGAACTTACATGTGTTTAAGATTATGTTTTAACATGACATGACCCTTTTCAAGGTATGGTTCCCTTGGACATTATTATTATTATTGTTGTTGTTATTATTATTATTATTATTAATAATAATATCTTAAACCTTTACCATTATATAAAGATCATTTAAATGGTTAGTGGTCAGTAAAGACATTTTCAAGATTTTAATGTCTATGTCTTTATTCATCTACACATTACACCTGGTGACTAAAACAGTTTACACGTTAACATGTTGAAAAACATTTAAAAAATCAGGCTCATCAACAGAAAAACATTGACCATTTAAACACACACAATGTTCAGGTGTAAAACTGGAGGAGCCTTTTTTCCACCCAATGTGTCCAGTTTTTGTGCATTCAAGCAAAACATCTCACAAAGATGTTGTTACTTTTTTAAACAACACCTCCACATCTTACTCTTGCTCATTTCTCAGAGCCTGCAGCTTCGGCTGAAGAACACCTTTCACTCTGAAAAGTATTCCTGCACTTCAAAACTTCAACTTTAAGTGATTAAATCACAGGTGACTTTTCAAAGTAAATTTATTACATTTTTTAAAGGTAAAATATTCTCAATCCTTTTACATCAATACACTAGTGGACAGTTGTTGCATGGACATGTATTTACAAGGGGCTCACTGCTGTGACTCTTTGTACAACAAGTACAACTGTTACCCAATTGTTTAGCAAAGCTACAGCTTTCAAGTTGTACCCAGAATGCCTTTAAGATTAACCTTACTGTTATTGTCACCGTGAATGAGGAGGGGAGGCAGTGGACACGAGAGCCTGCTGTATGTGGCAATATCACATATGAGCCACGGGCCGTATACTCTCCATGGTGTAGGCTGGCTGTATACACTCTACAGAGTGGACCAGCCAACTAACTACTCCTCACAGTCATATACTGTAGTCAAACACACTGTACATGACAGCAGCAACAAGTGCCAAGCAAAATCAAAGTAAAACATCCCAGTTCAAATGAAAAGCTGATAAATATCTACAGGAATTTTCATGGATGGATGGAACCATTTCTTATGGATTCCCAAGAGGAACTGATTCTCGATACCCAGCCCTGTTCCTTACCAAACCTTGTCACCACGAGTGAGGAGGGCACACAACAGACATAAGCGCCTGCTGTCCATGGTTACCACACAAAAATGACGTAAGCTGTCTACACTTCCCAGTAAAGGCTGCCTGACTGCCCATGTCCTACGGCATAGGCAGGTTGACTGTCTTTCCTGCATGGAGGAGGTGAGCTGTCTTCGTCTGCAGCATAGACCATCTCTGTTTCTGCACTCCATGGTGTAGGCTGGCTGTCTGTCTGCACCCCACGATGCAGGCAGGCTGACTGTCTATCCTGCATGGTGCAGGCGGGCGTGCTGTCCATGCTCTGCATCATAGACTGGCGCTGTGTCCACACTAGCTGTCTGCACCAAGGCATTCATGGCTAAGACTTATAGCTCGTATATCACTGTAATGTACATTGTCATGTACTGTAATATGACATACAGTGAATAACTGGCAGCCAAAAAAAAGTAAAATAATTAGACCAAACAAAGGTTCAAATTAAGGGCTTATCCATAGTCATCAGGAATTGCACAGAACTAAACAACGTTATTTCCTACACCTCAACATCCAGAGACCGTTAGAGTGGTGACAGCTGGTCTGGTCCATGGAGGACAGACAGCTGATCCACACGACTGTATAGACAATCGGTGTACACTGTGGTGCGTGGACAGATCTAAACCACAGTGCACAGACAGTCTGTGTTGTGCTTGGGTGGGATCATGTACAGCAGGCTCTCATGTCCACTGTGTGCCCTTCTCACTCATGGTCACAAGGTTTGGTAAGGAATAAACTTCAGTTTGATTGTATCTACTCTATTTTTCCAATGCTTTTTACGCATTTTCTCTTTAGTTCACCAAGTTTTTTATTTACACATACTCAAGTTTTTCAGTAAATCCATTGAATCCTTTCATTCAGATACGAATTAAAATGGTTCAAAAAGGTTTGTTTGACTTATTTTCAAAGCATTTAAATCTACTCAACATTATTCAGTGTAAAAGTGTTTCAGCAATTAAATGAAGTAAAAAGCAGGAAGTATTTGGAGTCCAAGGTGTACTGAAACTGAAGAAACAAGGTGATGGAGGTTAAAGTGACATGTGACATATGAGAGGAAAGTGTTTGCAGGGGGGGTAAATGGATAATATTCCTGTAAAGAGGCCATGCAGAAAGAGTTGTGTTCTTTTTAAAAGCACATTGTACCCTGTGGACTTTTTTTTCCAAAAAAGGTTAATGGCTATTTACATTGACACAACAAAGTTAAGTTTATGTATAAAATAACTTTTTTTCCATATTTTCAGTAAACTCAGAATTGTGATTTTAGTTGTTTTACGCAAACTCATCCATCACTGTACGGTTACGACAAAACGTCATTTTCATGAAACCATCATTAGGTTGGAAAGGAGCAGTATTTGACTTCTGGGTTGCAAACATTATTGAGTTGAAACAACTGAAACTTGAAGTTCTACATAGAGCTTTAAACTGGGGGATGGGTCTTATATGTGGCCTAGCTAGGCCCCGCCCAACAGTCTAATCCCATAGAAAACCCATATGGGGCCATGATAGAACCCACGGACAATCCAGGCCCCACTTTACAGCTTAAGTGTAACCCAAGTATAAACCACATTGGCCCCACATACAAATGCTGGCTGGGTGGTAATCTTCAACAGGTAAAGAGGAGTACTACATTTTCACACTCCCCTCGGTTCAGGTGCACAGTAACAATGGCTTCTGGTGCAGGCCTCATGTCTGTCTCAGATGCATCAGGGTCTCCAACCCAGATCAGCAGGGTCTGCTCTTTCAACTCAGATAAAATGAGTTCAAATCTACTTAAACAAAATAAGTATTTTGAACAAGCTTCAAATGATTGAAAAATACTTAAACGATGAAAGAAAAATGCATGTACTTAAATCTACTGAGTTACTACTACAGTTATTCATTTTTGAGTTAGACCAACTTCATTGAAATGAGTGGCTGCCACTTTTTCAGGGAATTAAGTTATTTTAACTTACTTCGTTTATTAAGATACACTGTTAGGTTTTACAGTGTAGGTAGTGATGAGTGTGAGAGAAACCACACTTCTGCTCATGTGAACTTCATGTCACTTTATGTCAAGTTTTCAAGTTAATTAAAAGTTTTTGAAGTGCCGCACCTGTTGTGTTTGCTTGCGATAAAATACACTGTCTAACCACCTGTAGCCTGCTAAAATATTTACTGTGTGCGTGTGTAGAGTACTGTTTTCAGGAGACGAGATGAAATGCACAAAGCAGCAACGCTAAGCTCCAATGTTGTGTTTCTGTATTTAAAGAGAGAACTAGATTAAAGGTAAAGTTAAACCCATCCATGCATGCCTGGGCAATCAGTCGGTGTCTAATATTCTTCTGAAACCAAAACAAACAAAATTCAATTTAAGTCAGGGCAAAGACTTTTCACTATCAATAAAGAAAAAAAAGTTTTAAAGGAAAGACATGTACCAAAACATTTACAGTAACTCAGAGTAGAAAGTCAAATATGGGAATAGGTTTCTAAGGTACAAACTTTAATTGTTTTGTTTTTTCAGATCTAAAATGTGTCAAAACAAAACATCAGAGATTTATAGCAGCGGTGAGGAGAAATGAGTGCCTGTTGTGGACCACTTCTGCACAGCACAACCATCAGCAGAACCTATAAGTACAGAGCATGTCAGCCTTCACTTAAAATCACTTTCCCAAAGTGAGGCATGCAAAATATGCAGCTGCTCACTTCTCTCTGCCAGACATTCAGAGCAACACAACACACACACACACACATACATGCAGACACAAACACACTCACTCCATCAGACGTTCATCAAACACAGCCTGTGATAATGACTCCTACAGCAGATTACACAAGTAGTTAAAGTGCTTTCAGCTTTGCCATAATTGTGATTTCACTTTTAAATTTGAGGCTGCCGCTCGTACACAAACACTTGTTCCCACACACACATTTTTCTGAAGGGTACTGAGCCTTGTCTGTCTGGCAGGCCAGAAATCCCCTCCATCAACTGGTAATTTTAGACGTTAAAAGGAGAGGAAGAAAGAGGGGCTGAATGAATGAGTGAATGTCCTAAGGAGGAGAGGAGCAGGGATGGATGACTTGAAGGTGAGTTGCTTCTAGGTGGCAATTTAAAGATCACTTTATTTTAGTTTCACCTCCATATTTATCTCTAGATTGTGCCAGTCACTGAAACTTTCCTTTTAGAAAATTAGATTCTTCTCATTGAGGCCACCCAAAGAGCACCTGTTCTTCCTTCTCTTAATTCTTACATTGAACATGCAGGAGAATGATGATTAAGGAGTGAGACAGGAATCTTAAGAACATTAAAAATGAAATGATCAGAAGGAGAGTGGAAGGCAGGAGGAAACAGGATCTGAAGATAACCACAGAGCCGACTCTGAGAACATTCCTCGCCTCTTTTTCAACTTTGTCTTTTCATTCGTGTCCAAAAAAAAAAATCATTTTGATGTTTTAATTTTCAATCATCCCCTCTTTTTCATATCTCAGTAGTGTCCCTGTGCAGCATACAGAAACAGTAGTGACATGAGTTGCCCATAAAAGTTCTCATCCTGGCAGTTTTCGACAAATGAGCAGGTGTTTCATGCAACCTGCAAGATTTAACGTGGTTCTTCAACAGCTGCCAAATCACCATCACAGGAAATGAAGCTGCTTTTAACAGAAAAAAGCAACTTTCTACAGGTAATGGATTGATTTCAGTTGTTTCCTTGAGATAACACATTATTTTTCTCGTTATTTTGAAAAAATGGTGCTGGTTTTCTGGAGATAATGGGATAATTTCTTTCTTTCTTTCTCCACCCATCCTTCGATTTAACTGTCACACCATCCCCCCTTTGAAAAATTCCGTCACACCACAGAGCCACACCAACCAGTAGTGATGGGCAAAGCAGTTCTTTTTAGTGAACTGAATCATTAGAATCAGTTCGTTTAAGTGATTCATTCAAAAGATTAGTTCACCGAATCGTTCAGTACTTCTCAGCAGCTCTGCCTGCCAGACAAATTTAATGAGCTCAAACAATGCCAAAACACTTAGTTTTGCTCAGGATCATACTGAAGTTCAGTACTATCATTGACATAAATAGGTGGCAGGGGGGGCTTGGGCAACTCTAACGGTCAAAAGAGACAGAGACAAGAAACAGGAGAGGGGACTGCAACTGCAGTTCATAAATGAACAAATCTTTTCAAGTAAGTGATTCGGTTCAGTTCGTCCACCCAGATGATTCGTTCATTCTGACCGAATCGTTCATGAACGACACATCACTACCAAGCAGGCGTTCAATTTTGTTGCACTTGTAGATCGAATGTTACAAGGCCATTTCTGTGATAAGTTCAATGGCACCGTGGAAACTCAGGCTCTCTTGGCAAATGACTGATGCGACAAGCTCATGAATTTGCTCATTTACTAGTTATCTCTAGAAAACAGAGAAAGTTAGTTGTACAAAACCATGGCCTCTAAGGGTATTGGTAGTTTGTTTTTTGCAAGGTTTGATCATGTTTAATTTTACCGTGGCTGGATGCCCAGGTTCTGTCTAAAAGGTCTGGAGATGTGAGGCGAAGTAACTATTTGAACCTAAAAAAATGCAGTTGAGAATCTTTTATAAAGCATCTCAACTGATTGACTCGTTGACACGTCTCTAGTCAAGCCAAAGCAGTCTCAAGTAGAGCGCAAAGGAGTTACAGGCGTCAAATCATCCCTTCTTTTGATAGTTCACAACAAATCTTCACAGGAAATACAAAAATACTAAACTTTGATTCTGTTACAATGAAACAATTTCTTCTTTTCAAAGCAGGAGACACTACATCAACTTTATGATGATTTTCCCAGCCTGTTCACATCTATATATCCTTTTAAAAACTGTGAAATAGTGTCGAACCAGTATGATTGATGATCAGTGGTTCACAATCTTCATGGGCTGGGATCCCATTTTGACATCACCAAATTCTGGGGACCCCAGAGACTTTTTTTTTCTAAAATTACTTTTCTTGTATGTTTTGCATACAGTGATGTAAATACAGAGCAGCCAGAATTGGTGCACAAAGAGACAATTTTACTTGTCTTACTCAGGATATAAACTTGATTCTAATGAACTTTCAAATTCAAAAAATCTCCATGGGACAATTAAAGGCACATAGAGCAGTAAGCAACGTAAACATCTGTAGACAAAGATAAGAAACAAACAGCCCAAAGTTCAGTTTTGCAATGTAAAATGCTGAAATACTGAATCCAGGAAATAAAAATAGAAAACAACTTGGATACTAAAATACTAGAAATAACAAAATACTTGATAAAAATGTGTAATAAAATGCTTAATAAAAAGAATGCTTAAATAATTCATAATAAAATGCTAACTTCATACAAAAACATATCAAATTCAGCTGTTCAGTGTGTTGTTAATTAATTTTAAAAAGAATAATAATTACAGAATAAATTTCTTTTTATCAATTACTAGACATTTCAGGGGACCCTAGTTGGATTTCAGGTGACCCCAAATGGGGTCATGACCCCAATGTTGAGAACCACTGTTTTAGATAAGGAAGGTGAGAAAATCCTATTAGAGATGGAGTTGGACAGAGAAACCTTGACAGAACAGAGTCATGCCTAAAAAACTGGAAACTTTATGGAGGAGCAGTAGGAGAACTTTGACATGGAGCCACAGTGGTGAAAACCTTTAGACAGGTATTTTTGTTTGCTTGTTTAAGACAAAGGTTTTACTTCAGCAAAAACAAGGTCATCATTGGTTTAATAATCATGGGTGTGGTAAAAAGGATAACTGTTGCCTTTTTTTGGGCAGAGGCCTGTACTACAAAGCTGAAGTCTGAGCTTTTAGAAGTAGGTGGATGACTTCTTACTGACTGTTATTTTAAAAATCTATCTGCTGTTTATGGGAAGAGAGAAAGGAGAGGGAGTGTTTCATTTTTCCTGATTAATATCTCCCCAAGGATATATTTATAAAAGACTTATCATCCAAACTACACGGGTACAGCTGTACAATGATTTAATTATAGAGAATAAACATTAGTTATTATAGTAATGATAGGTAATTAACATGATAGGCTTGAATTAACGTTTCCACTTTGTCTCTTTTTTCTTCAGCTCTTCCTGCATCTGGCAGCTGCAGCTGAGTCGAGTGTGTTTGGTTTTTAAACATAACTAGTTTCATGGTTTCAGCTCAAGTATGACTAGATTAAAAAGTATGGTTATCAGTCGCAGACTTGTGCATGTTTGTGATGGATCATCAAATGGGAATTCCACCCCTTTCTAACAAATGCACTCAGATTAAGACAGGGTGAGTTTCAAGTTTAGAAGCATCTTCACTTGATTGATTGTATAGCTACCTCATTCCTCAGGATGCTTTATTGATGTTGAACTTTCTTTGTAGTACAAACCCCAGATCCTGCATAATTTTTTAGTGGAAATAGCACTTTTGAGGTGAAACATAATAAAATGGTTGGGCTTGATTCAACAACTGATGTGGGAAAGACAGGGGGTTCTTGGAAAACTGCAAACACTGATATTGATTTTGTGCCTTATAGAGCTGCACAATATTGAAAAAAATGATATAGCCATATTTTTTTGAGATTTACTGCTTCATTCTATTCAGCTGAATTGTCCCTGTCTCTCCCTGAGATGATAACAGACTCTCACCTAACTGCCTCTGTCTCTCTCTGCCTCCATTAACACTATTTGTGTCTGAGTCTTAATCATTTTCATATTTGTTGATTAGTGATATTGATCCAGAATATTTCCTGCAAGTGACTTTTAATAACGTGCTCCTGAACAGAGGTTCCATCATTTAAGTTTCCCTCCACAACCAAATAATCTCACAGGATATTTCTTAAACCTGTGAACATGCTGCGCTCAGAGTCAGAGAGACAGTTGTTCACACACAGACTGAGCAGACACACAGTGGCTCACAGAGTTTGTCCACCTCCTGTGTTTTGCCTTTTTTTTTTGAAGCCTTGAATGATCTTCTTCCCGAGACGTGAATCGATGAAAAGTAATTTTTAGAGACATTTCTACATCAAGCATAATGCACTTAATGAAGATGGTCCACCTTGGAAAGAGAAAAAGGGTGATTTCTCCAGGAAGGAAAGCAAACTTTAAACACCGATTTACTTGGGCATTAAACTGCGACTGTTTCAAGTTTTATGGTAGCTCGTGAAATCATAGGGTGTGTAAAGGAAGATGTGAAATAAACTATAAAATAAGCAATCAGAAGATCCAAACTAAGAGCTGAAAAACAAACAGAGAATTTTCTGACTGGAAACAAAGTCGAACAAAGCCCAGATCTAGAAACTGCTGCCTTTAACCCTGAAAGTTTTAAACAAAGCACCTTATGTGACATTAACTATAAGGAAACTGTCAGGTTGTCACTGAGAAGTTGAAATAACTGTGTGAGTTGTTGCATGTTATGTGGTTAACTATATAAATGGATGTTCATTTAGATATATTTGTAGTGGGATTGGGTGTAGACAGGCTACAGAAACTTAGCTGAAAGGCTCAAATACATATCGTAATATACACTGCCTGGCCAAAAAAAAAAGTCACCACCAAAAAAAAAAAGGTCATCCACTCTAATATTTCGTTGGACCGCCTAAAGCTTTGATTACGGCACACATTCACTGTGGCATTGTTTCGATAAGCTTCTGCAATGTCACAAGATTTATTTCCATCCAGTGTTGCATTAATTTTTCACCAAGATCTTGTGTTGATGATGGAAGAGTCTGACCACTGCGCAAAGTCTTCTCCAGAACATCCCAAAGATTCTCAATGGGGTTACAGTCTGGCCTCTGTGGGGGCCAATCCATGTGTGAAAATGATGTCTCATGCTCCCTGAACCACTCTTTCACAATTTGAGCCCGATGAATCCTGGCATTGTCATCTTGGAATATGCCCGTGCCATCCAGGAAGACAAAACCCATTGATGGAATAACCTGCTCATTCAGTATATTCAGGTAGTCAGCTGACCTCATTCTTTGAGCACATACTGTTGCTGAACCTAGACCTGAGCAACTGAAGCAACCCCAGATTATAGCACTGCCCCCACAGGCTTGTACAGTAGGCACTAGGCATGATGGGTGCATCACTTCACCTGCCTCTCTTCTTACCCGGATGCGCCCATCACTTTGGAACAGGGTAAATCTGGACTCATCAGACCACATGGCCTTCTGCTCCAGAGTCCAATCTTTATGCTCCCTAGCAAATTGAAGCCTTTTTTTCCGGTTAGCCTCACTGATTAGTGGTTTTCTTAAAGCTACACAGCTGTTCAGTTCCAATCCCTTGAGTTCCTTTTGCATTGTGCGTGTGGAAATGCTCTTACTTTCACTATTAAACACAGCCCTGAGTTCTACTGTTGTTTTTCTTCCATTTGATCTCACCACACGTTTAAGTGATCGCCGATCACCATCATTCAGGATTTTTTTCCGGCCACATTTCTTCCTGGAAGACGATGGGTCCCCACTATCCTTCCAGTTTTTAATAATGCGTTGGACAGTTCTTAACCCAATTTTAGTACTTTCTGCATCAATCTCCTTAGATGTTTTCTCTGCTTGATGCCAGTGATTTGACCCTTCTCAAACAGACTAACATCTTTTCCACGACTACAGGATGTGTCTTTCCACATGGTTGTTTAGGAAATGAGAAGCAGCTCATTACACCAGTTGGGGTTGAAAAACTTGTTTCCAGCTGAAAAATAATCGCCCATGCAGTAATTATCCAATAGGAGGCTCGTACTTATTTGCTTAGTTAAATCCAGGTGGCGACTTTTTTTTTGGCCAGGCAGTGTATTATACACCTTGCGATATGAATGTTGCGCACATCCCAATTATGATCCTAAATAATATCTGTATCGTGCAGTCTTTGTACCTCACTAACCTCCATGTACTCCATACCAGGCTACTAAAGGCGAGTCCGCGCTAAAGGATCAAAGCTACATTCAAGTAAAATCTGGACTCCAGAACACATCAGCTGACTTTGAAAACAGATTTTTTTGTTTTTTAATTGTGTTGTTTCTTTTGATACAAGCAAATGGAAAGCAGCATAGATATTAAATTTTGAGTGAAGCATCCTGCTGATATAACATCACACCAATAAATTAACTGCAACATTTTCCTGATTTAAAACAGTCCAACTGTTTATATCTGAACCACACAGGAGACAAACTGAATCCTGCTAACGTGCTGGAAGACAGACTACAATCCCACAAATGACTTTGACCCCAAAGCAGTAAAAGTTGAACATGTTTAGGAGTTTAATGGCAGTAAAACTCAAAGAACCAGAACAAATCCAGATTGCAGAACAAAGGTTTTTAACTGCAGCTCTCAGCTGGATTGTAAAGCCATTAAACAACAATTGAAACCTCATTCAGTCCAGACATACAGTTGAGCAAAAGAGCCAGTCAGACAGTTTCATTTACACACACCATTAGATGATGCACTGGGTGATTTAAGGTAGTCAGGGGAACATGGGAAATCACCTCACAGTGATCACAGAAGCGACAGCTGTTATTAACTTAGCCAAAGGATCACACAGAATAAACACGTGCAGACGCTTAAAACAAAATGTCCCAAAATGTCTCACTAAAACAAAACCTGGATTTCATTTTTTTGGAACAAATATTCAATAACTTTCATTTTCATCTGATGCCAGCCTCATGGCTCAAGTTAGAAAAACCTGTTCTGTTTTGGACAGACCTTTCAAGCTCGACATGTCCACTCACAGCTGGCTGACAGCAGGACTATCAAAGACTCGCTCAGTAATCCCTAAAAATAAAAAAACAGAGGGGTTAAAATGATGAAAATGAGTAATAGAAGTCTTCAACCTTTTCCCTCAGCTCAGACATCTGCTCTGGGTATTTTGTTAGACACGCTACTCCATTTGTAGCCGTGTCTTCTATTCTCAGGCCAACATTTATGGAAATTTTGTACCAGGCCTATTTAAAGCAGAACCTGGTAGTTTAATCTATTTATGGTCCTGAATTGGGTCAAATATCCAAGTTAGTCTACAAATATAATCAAAGCATGAAAATCCCAGAGCCTGTGTCCTCTCCACCTCTGTTCATGCTGTCTGAGGTTACAGGTAGTCAGCCAAGTATGAAGGAAAGATCAGAGTTTTCTCAGTAATAAGCTTCCCCCGGCCAGACAAACTGTCATTTCCCTCTTTTCTGGCTGAGCTCTCCTTCTCCTTCCCCTCCTAACTTTCCTTCCCCCTCCTACCACTCCTCCCCTCCTCTTGGAGCCAACGTGTCAAGTGGGGGAAAAAAACAAAGCTGTTTAAACTTTGAGTAGCATGAAAAGCAGAGGGGAGGTAGGAAGGTACTGAAAGGAGGATGAGAGGATGACTAAGACAAGAGGAAAATGAGAAACAGACAGTGTTGTTAGAATTTATGGCCATAGATCATTTTCTTTTGAGTGATGTGCTGTAAAGAAATTGTTTCAATACCTTTTCTGTTCTTTAAAAGAAGATCTGGGTTTCGCTGGCTCAAGCGTTCCACTGGTCCAAAAAGCAGAGAGCTTTTCTGTTTTGTGACAGAGAATGGCGCAAATGGAAGCATGTGACTGCTTCAATATGCTAACCATGCCTCACGCCTGAAATATCAATGCATCTGTCCACATTCCAGCAGCGCTGCTGTGCAAGTTGACTGCGTTTGTCAACTCAAACTGGCTGCGTGATAAGTCCACCAAGCTGCAGGGGTGACAGACAACTAGAGTTGCCAGATCGAGGAGTTCCCGTGCTTCCCACTCCATACATGAATCTCTCTTCATTCATGTTTGGTTGTAAAACCTTAAACCTGCTGACTACGCGTGTCTCCGCTCATTATATCCGTTTATCGCAGTAGTCAAGCTAATA
The DNA here is from genome assembly GCA_008086565.1 of Thalassoma bifasciatum. Taxonomy (NCBI): domain Eukaryota; kingdom Metazoa; phylum Chordata; class Actinopteri; order Labriformes; family Labridae; genus Thalassoma; species Thalassoma bifasciatum. The sequence goes on along the minus strand of RPOG01000266.1, from coordinate 306,291 downwards.
GTTTCCGGGCACTACTTCCTGTCGCACTTAATCTTCCTTCCGCTGAATCGACACGTCACAGCTGTCGTCTGGCAGAAATAGGATTGCTGTGTGTAACTTCTGTGCAGCCAGACTGCAACAGAACGGATGCATTGTGAGTTGGCATATTGAACGAATGAGTCCTATTTGATTAAGTGCAATGACAGAGTGGAGACAGACATAATACATTTCAGCAGTAACACAAAAAGTGCTTTTATTGTGGCATTATTTCAGTGCTAAAATCCCAGGCGCTTAAAAACATCATCAGCATGCGGTAAAACCACTCTCTGCGCACTCATAGCAATCCCTTTGTGCTCCCAGTCTGTGTATACACACCTGCTGTCACTTTCTGTGTCTCCTACATACTCGACTTCTTGAGTTTTGGCACTAAGGGGTGGACCCAACACCTCCTTCCTGATTGGTCAAGAAATGCCTTATGTCAGAGCCAGTCCGGAATAAGGCTGGCAATCTTGGCGGTTGGACCAGGAGGTAGAATTGGAATGAAATGATCTAAAATTGAGATGTCAGACAAACAAGAGGTAAGTTGAGGAACAAATATTTAAAACATTTTGTTGTTATTTCCCTTTATTTTCAACAGCTTGGGACTAAATTTGATGGTTTACTGACTTGCAAAGAGGTTACATAAAGGCTTTCTGCGTCTACTGTATACAGCTTTTTTTTAAGTTGTATTTTGGGGCTTTTTATGCCTTTAATTGGATACAAGAGGACCGTGGATAGAGTGGGAAAAGGGGAGAGAGTGGGGAATGACATGTGGGAAACAGGCTGCAGGCTGGATTCCAACCCGGGCCACCCACTCAGGGGTGAACCCATAGACAGTATAAAACATGGACGTAGTCTCCGTGACGTCACCCGTCTGTTCCTGCAGCTCTGTTTTGAGGCTAAACGGCGGGCGCGGCCATATTGGAAATAGGATGAGTGACGAGTGCCCAAACTCACAGCTATTGGGCGCCCGTCAGTCACGTGATCTGAGCTGTGGCTCTGATTGGGTAAGCTCTCGATCCTAATATCTTCCAAATGGCCGAGTTAGAAAAAAATTCACCCCCCTCACAGTGGGAGCCGTTAGCAAAATTAGCGATCCAGACGGGAGACAGAGTTTGTACCAGGCTTTAAATACGCTAATTTCAGCTCTGAAAACGGCCTTTTTCCCATCTGCTTGTACAGTACTTCCGGTGCTTCTGGAGCCAGCCTCAAGCGGTCACTAGAGGAACAGCAGCTTTTTAGCACTTCCGTGTTGTCTCATTTTTTCAGACCGGAGGTTGCCGCTTGGGTGAACCTCGTGGTGCACGACCTAATCCACTCAGCCATCTGCACCCCACTGTATACAACTTTGTTGTAGGCATTAGCGACCAATCAGGAAGGAGGCGTTGTGAGGGGGGGACCGTCTATTCAGTGCCCGCCCCTGAGCACCAAACTCAAGCTTGTAGAAGGCACAGAAAGTGATAGTAAGTGCGCAGATAGTGGCAGCTGAATTCTGCCGGCAAGCAGAGAGTGGTCTTACTGTGCGCTGATTATGTTTACGCATGTGGGATTTTGCACTGAAATAACGCCACACTTTATGGTCAAACATTCTTAGGAGCAACATAGTTCCTGTGGCCATTGTTTGTCTGTGTTTCTACTATGAGGTGAAAACCCAGCTGGATTATGCAAAACCCATTCGTGGCGTATGGAAGCAACACACAATCTGACCAATAGAAGAATATTAAGTCTTGTTTCCACCAAGTGATCCAGTATAGATCAGTACAGTTTGGTGCTGGTCGCATCTGTAAAGCCTGATCCTGTTTGAGTTTCCACAGCCAACCGTGTCCTTCTTGGTGGCTGGTGTGTAAGCCGTTTGTGGATAGCTGCTTTAGCTACCATAGCGTGATGGCATAGCAGCACAACACAGTGTACCACACTAATAAATCCAGCAGAGAAAAAAAACTGGACACAGTAAACAACAAAGAGCAATAGTGGAAGACAAAACAAAAAGAAAGTTATCTTCATTAAGTCAACTGGAGATTTAATCATTAAGGGTTATGTGTTGATCTTTATTACCGCTATCACAGAGTAGTGACGATTTTTTCGACCAATCAATGGACTGCAGTGTGTCTAGCTCCACTTTCTGGGGTCAGATCTCTATGTCTGGTACTCCAACAGAAGAGTACCAATAAGGGGGACAGTATGGGTAGGTAATTTGGGGTTCTGTCAAAGGAAACGCCACAAAACGTGGAACGTATCAAGAAGAACCAAACTGAGCTGCTTGGTGAGGATAGGGCTTAAGACGATGAAAACCGCAATTCAGCAAAAGTGACACAGCATAGAGGATATTCAGCCTGTGCTGCTTTTGATCCTGCTTTACTGCACTTCTGATGGATTTGTTTATGCCTGAAAGGAGAAAATCTCTTGAGGCAAATCCATTGTTGGTTGAACTTGTTGCAAAAAGCCAGAAACAGCTTTAACCAGCAAATTAACACACTGCTTGTCCCAAATATTGGCTGAAAGAACACTATCACTCTCCAAGTCTGGGCTGTTTCAAGGGGTCAGTTACCCAAGAACTAACTGTTGACCTGAGTTCCTGCAGTTGAAAAGCACCTATACTGAGGTGGACCGGTCAAGGGGTGCAACTTTTGACACCTCTCTTCCTCATTGGGTCATATTTATGAATTTAAAGAAAAAAAATTGGTGTACTATTAAGTAAGTAAGTAAGTAAGTAAGTAATTCCCTGCATCAAAATAAAACATTCTTTGCAAATAAACAGAATTTTAAAGCTGTTGAGAAATTTAAAAAACTTTTGTCCCGTAATTTTCACCTTGTCAAATGTCAGGGTGGTGCAACCGTACTAGACTTTTATTTTAAAGTGAAGCGAATAAAACAGGAAACAGGAAACTGCATCAGCCAGAGGACCCCAAATGACATTTGTGGCCAAGTGGAAAAGTTTGTAGATTTCTCTGAAATACTGATAAAAAAGGGTTTTTCTGAAGTAACCACTGACCTTGTTAAAGGTACAGTCCACCATGTTGGTTACATTATTACACTTTACAATAAAATTGTAGTTTAATAAATAGAATAAGTGTTTATTTTCTTTACTTTGTGTTTTACTTTTACATACTCAGTGATGTCTGTGAACTCTCTATGAACGGTTATTAAAGTGTGTCTTTTTTATTGTCCTACATATCAATATATTTTCATATATTTGGTTGCGCCACCTGACATTTATGGGTGCTCAAATTAAAAATACTAAAAAATAATGAACCTAAAAACTTTGAAATGTTGGTCATCTACTGAAATCTGTTAGAAAACATTATTCTTCTCTCAGAAATATGTTTTTTATCCATTTTCAAAGAACTTTTTAAAAATAAGTTTTTAGACCCTCTTTTTGTCATTGAGCCATTATCAGGTTTGTTATATAAGATCGTCTCCTGTCAGATCTTTAAAAATATGTGCAGCACTACAGATCATAAATCAACATCTTGGAGTATTTACAGTGAAGGAAAAGAAAATTGGCTTGAAAGTTAACGCAGTCCAGAGGGAAGAAAAGAGACAGAGACCGAGAGGATATTTAAGATACTGATGACACGCCAGCACTGATCAACAAGTACAGGATATCCACTCTGGGACAGTCACACTGCACCTCCATGAGAACATAAACACACTGTTCACTCTCTGACAGGATGGATCAGGCTGATGCTCAATGAAAGTCTGTCTTATTATACACAGGAGCACACTATTCTCTCTGCTTTCAGCTCTTAAAAGAAAGATAAAGACATCAGTCACTTTTCTACATGTGGAAATTTTAAGTCGTCTTTTTTTCTTCAGTCAGGCGCAAATCAGTTTGCAGAAAGTGTTGGATTTTGTTTTCTTGATCAATCTGTAATCAGTGTCTGAAATTGTGCATTCATAAGTGTTGTTGTTTATTATCTGTCGCTGAATTGTTGTCTCAGTGGCAATGGCTGTTCTTGCACTGCAAATTTCTGTATGGAGAGTAGAAGCAGACAGAACACTCGCTCCTACTGCTTGAGATCTGACAACTTTCTTTCTAAGTATTATTGCATTACTTTTTGTATTAAAAAAACCATGTCTTTTAAGACTTAACCCTGTAAAGCCTCACCTATTAAAAATTAGTTAAAAAAAAAAAAATCCAGTATTTTTGGAACTGAGATGTTTATCAACCCTTTTAACAAAATCCACAAAAAATATTCCTTTATCATTTAATTCATGATATATTTTTTTATATAACATTTGACACACTGGGCAATTTTTTAAACTATTTTTTCTATTTTATTTTCTATTTCTATCAGTTAAATTTCCCAGCCACCATGAATGCATCACAAACAATCAACTAACCCTCCTTTGGCAAACACACATTTAAGAGTTTTCTTCTTTTGCAGTTCTTACTGAGTCTGCATTTTCACTGTAAAAACTTCTCCATTATGATGTTGCATGACAACATTTATTCCTATTTTAAGGCTTTTACCACTGAAGTAAAACAGAGCAGAGTCTCCACTACTTAACAGAAAAACAGGCCCTATCAACGACCATCAAGCTCCAGCTTTTGCCCTTAGATGGTTGTTCCCCTTGAAACTTAGCCACTGCAGTAAAAAATTCCCCCCTAATTTGTGAGGTACTAAAAGGATGCATCAGCCATCACTCCCTCAGATACACACCTGGTTTCAACCACAGGCTGCGATTAATCACAGGCCTTCCAGCGCTGCTCGTATGTCTCACGCAGCAGATAAAGATGCACACGGTCTCTCTCTTTCTGCATAAATGAAACCACAAGGCCATTAACGCCAAGCCAGTCTGCCTTAAATGACTACTCCCGGACACATTAAATATGTCGCCTGCAACCACTCTACTGTGACCGCAGCACACCCGCTCCAATAAAAGAAGGACAACGTATTCACATGTGTTATTAGTTTTATATGGATTTCCATTTTGGCTTGAATGATCCTATAGATGTCATCCAACGTGAGGCAAACAATCTGACTGAAATAACATGAGACAGAGAAGCTGACGTGGAAAAGAAAGCAGATTTATGGCTCTGTTTTTGAGCTTCCATCTTTACCGGGGTCAGTTTGAGTTTTGAGGATGTTATTGGCCGGTCTAAAAAGATGGATTAAGTTTAGATTTAGGTCCTGATTACTGAAATGATCAATCACACATCAATGCATGTGCTTCGGTCAGCATGTTGAAATAACTTCTTCCCAATCAGAGACACAAATTTGGTCATTATTAAGGTTATTTCAGGTCAAGACTTGGGTTTGGTTGATGGAAATAAATGGGAATATCCCAAACCGTGACGATACGAGTCACTGCAATTGTGAGCATTTAACCTACAAAAAGACAATGACAATATCTTATCAAAACTCAAGCGGTAAAAAAAGGGTTTATTAAAATCTATCTAACTCTTGAGTCAGCAAAATTGTATTTTGATACTATGATCATGTCACAAATGTCCTTTTGTGTAACAAGTTGGGCATTGGCCTGTAAGACGACACTCAAGCCGACTGAAACAGTTAATAAACAAGCTCTAAAACAAAATCTTCTATGGTAAAGCGCCTCCTCCATTACAAGAATTTGTGGGGAAAAAAAACTGAAAAAAATCAACAAGAGCTGGTTCCAGAGGTGATTGTGTAGTTCCTTTTAGAAACTGTGCATTTATCTTTTGTCATAACTTTGCTTTATTTCATGAGTCCCTCCTGTTTTCTTAATTGTAACACAATTGTTTTCAATGCATACTAGATTGTACTCCAGTTGTGAACTTTCATATGTATGTTTAAGTTTGTGTGTAAAGATATAAATCTGGGTAAAATTCTTTTGGTGATTGTATATAACAAGGCAACCCAATAAAAAATGTTTGGGGAAAAAAAAAAAAAAAAAAGTCGCTTTAGTCAAGTCATTTTTTCTGTCTGGGCTTCTCACACCTGGAATTCAATACCAAACACAACATGTGAACTCCTGACTCTGACCTCTTATATCAAACATCTCAAAGCTTGGCTATTAGGAGAACGACACTGTTGCCACAACCGTTCCTGAACTTGTATATTTCTTTAATGCCAGCAAATTGTTGGGTTACCATCTGCTACGTCGAATGAATACGTGGGGTTATGGAATAAAAAAGTCACCATTCCACCATTGCTGAGCCTGAGGATCCCAAGGATTGGCTGTCTGTCAAGACCAATGACTGTATATAGAATGGACAGCGTGCGTCCGCCTGTCACCGTTCTACGATTTTGAAGCCAAAAAACCCCGTTTCTCTTGCCGCCATTGTGCAGCCAGAGTCTGCGCAGTAGAGAATTTCCGGTGGAGCAGAGTAAAAAAGAGAAATAAAAATATTGATTTCTTCTTCTTCAGAAGGTTTAGTTTCCTTTTGGCTCTTTCCCGAAGTTTTTTATATCCCTGGTAAAAACTACTCATGAACGGCAGCTGTCAACTGTCGTAAAATGAAACTTATATCGCGGTTTTTAACGACCAATAATTAATGAGAAACTAACTTCTCAGAAAAAAAAACACCTGAACACCATGCAGCCAGATGACATCGTCATACTACCTTAGAGTAAGGATGAGAGAAACGTTTCTACGAGGTATCGTAATGTTTTTAAGTTTTCCCGGCTCATATCTGGAATACATGGGGAGGCGGGGCTTATGACCTATACTGCAGCCAGACACCAGGGGGCGGGGCTTATGACCTATACTGCAGCCAGACACCAGGGGGCGGGGCATCTGCTGGAGGCTTCAGTTTGAGCCGAACGTCGTTACGTCCACTCATTATACAGTCTATGGTCAAAACACGGGACGATTTTGGACCCAAATTAAGTCCGTTATTTGAGCCGACTGCAGCCCAATAACCATCGAACAGCATCTGAGAGAAAAGAGCTTTAAAAACAAAAACCTCTTCAAAGACCTTTTCTCATTCCACTAAATTGCTTGTTTGGACTTTGACAGGGAGCATCATGATACATTGAAAGGTGGAGGAAAGATTGAACCTTGATGGTCCTGGTGGCATCCAACGTTACTGTCATGACAAGAGAGATCCCATTGAGATGTTTTCTAGGTGGCACATTGTTCCATTCTTTCAGTGAAATAATGAAGCTGAAGGTTGATAAGGGGCGTTGAACAGAGGCTGACTGTGTAGAGATGTTGCAGGGGGCGTCCTTCATGACTGAGGGCCCTGCTCTGTGTGCTAATGACTGGGTTTTTCAGCAGATCAGTCTCTTTCTTTTGGAGCATCCTGCGTGTTCCCCTGATCAAAATCACATTGAGGACATTATGGGATGGATGGAGAGGAAAGTTTACAAAAACAGACGTCAGTTCCAAATAGTGAATGCCAAACATGAAGCATCTTCACCACTTGGAGCAACATTCCCACTAATCTCCTGGAAACACTCACATCAAATATGTACAAACTAATTGTTGAAGTGATCAACAAGAACAGTTGAGCTCCTTGTTACTGAGTCACTGAGGGGTTTTTCAGGGGTTTTTGAGCTGTGGTCTTAAACTTTTGATCAGCTGATGAACAGACCAGTTCACTTTTATTGTTGTTTTCAATCTTTTCGTCTCACTCCCAATTCTCCTTTTTGCATTTTGAAACTCTATTTAGAACCTTTTTAACACCCCGCAGAACTTTAAGGTAGAGTATCAAGAAAGTTTTGATAGGTTTCGTTTATTTATTTACAAACAATATACAAACACGGCTCCTCCTCCTGCTCTGTGGCTCAGTGCCAGCTGCGGCGCATGCTCACCACCACCAATCATAGCTAGTAGCGTGGCTGACAGGCGTAGCTTCGTAAACACACCATAGATTGTAAAAAAAAACAACTGTGTGAGCACCTACAGCATCGCATCGGAGAAACTCAAGAGCTGTACACCTGACTTCCTGTAGGTAAATGAGGTAAAAATAAAAAAAAAATTCAAAAAGGGAAATGAGATGTGCTGCAAATGTTGTATCATTCTTTCTCTTTGTTACAGCAGCTATTGTAGCCACTCGGGATGGGTGCTCCCACTCACTATCATCAACACAAAGTCACTTGCGAACTGGGTGCCCTGTGATTGGCTGGTTACCACCCATAGCCACACCTACTCCCTGCCATGAAACATCCTGGGTCGGCAATAACACTAACAAAACAGCACTGACACACATGTATAGAGGCCCATAGATGGCGATTGAGCAGGATTATTCCTTTAAAAGTTGATGTTTTGTTTTTCATCAAAATCCTGCATACCCCACCTTTAAAGTAAATATTTTCAATTTTTCATCTGATCTGAAAATCTTCATCCTGAGAGTCTTGTGCTGGATTTCTATGATCTTAGAATGTTTTAAATGTCAGTTAAAGAGGAAGCTTTACAACACCTCTCCCACCTTTTAGTGCATCTCAGTAAAAAGAAAGAGAGGAACTACTTGTTGAATTTTCCTGATGTGTGCATGTGTATTTCTTTGTGGCTCACAGTTCTCTGTACAAACCGAGTTGAGGTCTCAGGGACTGGTCTCCTACATCTGTTGATCATTAGTGGGATTCTCCCTCTGATACTTCTCTCTGCCCTGCTTTTCCTTCTGCCTGCCCGTGCCTTCTGGCATCTTTAATTTACAATTAATCAAGTTTAAATCACATTAAAGAATGATGTCATAAGTTCAACAATATGTCCCTTTAAAATTCAATTAGCTTCTGTATCCTAATTCGTCCTCTTTCCTGGTGCCTGACTCAAACCTCAGAGGGTTGTGGTGAAACTGAGGATTTGAACCAGAGTAACCAAAGACAACTTTTCATACTTGTTTCATGTATTTTTCTTTAAACACAGCTTTAATACCATGTGATGTCCTAAACTCTCTAGAAACAGAAATTTGATGCGGATGATGATTTTATTAATCTCACATTTCGAGCTTCTACACGTGATAAATAACTGGCAGAAGCCTGAAGGTGGTAATTTTCGATTTTCCACACAGGCTTCTGGAGGATATTATGATATTCAGGTCTGCTCCCACAAATCTCATTCTACCATTAAATGAATGTGTGCATGTGTGTGTCAGCAGCTCTCATTATCACACACAAAACCATCGGAAGGTTCCAGATGACCAGCACCGCTTGTGTGTGTGTGTGTGTGTGTGTGCTGGTGAGTGTGTCTACTGCACACAACCTCACATAACCCGAGTATGAGCAGGGCAGGGAGTGTGTAGGGACATTGAAAGAACATTGTCTGTGGTTTACCAGAGCTTGGCTTGGACACATACAAAAAGAAAAATTGTGAATATTAAATAGAAATAATGACCCAACACACTGTAGATGTTCTTCATTTAGCTGAAGACTTTTCATTTAAGGCAACATTCTGCTGTTTGCTTCCTCAGACCCTCATTCTCCAAACATGTATTTCCACTTGGTTTGAACGTATAGGGCTTTAGATTCAGTTTGCCAACAGCAACAAGTGGTTTGGCTGGTGAAGAAACTCTAAACAGCCAAAAAAGTGAGCATGTCAGTGTGTTAATGTTTATATTTCCAATTCCTTCTTGCATCTCCTGGGTGTATATGTTGCAAAAACATCCCCATTGGGTTGATTCCTAATCCAAGACAGATGCATTATGGGAGTTGTTTTCAGTGCCACCGCAGTGAACCCTTGGGTCAGAACTCCCTCTCTTGTGTTAGTGAAGGTTTATAAAATAGGTGGGGCCTTTCAGTGTTGTAAATGTTGTGGTCAGGGCTGTATTGTGCCCTGTAGAGGAAAAAGTGAGTGAACAAAGTTGTGAATAAACTTTAAACTAGTCACGGAAGCCACATACACACGCACACGTGCAGAGACTGGCGGTGGTCCACCACCACAAGAGGACGGTGCCAGCTCTGAGAGGGAATGTCCTTCTTTCTCTTGTTCATCTCCCTGATCTTTCCAATACTCCCAAATTATCTCATTCATGTCCCCGTCCCCTCACTTTTTCCTTTCCTCTTTACTTCCTCCCTTCTCTTCTCTCCGTGTGCTGAACCCCTGTTCCCTCCTTCATGACCTTTGAATTTATTTTCCGCTTAAAATGATAATAAAATACAACAGAATGAAAGAAGGCTAGATTGAACTAACTCTGAAAGCAGCTCATACCCATTGTGGTTTATTGTTTCTGTCTTTCTTATTGCCGTGGATTTCCCCGACTTGCAGCTCCTGCCAGCACATCTAGTCGATCCCTCTGATGGGAAAAACATCAGACACTATAATATCTACACTCACTATCGCTGACTACTGCTTGTATGTGAACTCTGTTTCAAGCTGGACAAATATAACACACCTGAAATATGACGTAAGCAAGAGAGAACTTATTTTAAATTAGCTGGAATATACGTCCAAGAATTAGCAGCTTTGTGTGTCTGAGGTTCTGTTCTATCTTAAAGGGACTGAGTTCACTAGGTTCTGAAAATGCTGAGCTGCTTTTTTGTTAAAGTCTTAAATTAAGATTAACCATCCTGTTGTCTTCAGATTCACTCTGCACCATCTGTTCTGACTACGTAGAAAATACAAGGTGAAACATTTTTTCCAAATATTTTTGCTTCCCCATTTCAATGAAGACCTTTCCAACATGTTCACGTATATTCAACAATTATTTGTCATATATGGTATGATAGACCTTATCTAAATATAAGTATTGCTCTTTTTTGAGCAGAGAAAAGCATAGGTTTGATTGCTTTTTGCACTGAGGTTATTATCAAAGGTGCATATATTGATGTATTATCACAGACAGCTGTATGTCAAAGTGTTGGAAGGATATTGTTTTGGGATGATTCCAGTTTTTTTTCTTAGTGGTGGAAGGACATTACATAAAACACAAAATTTCACAAAAAAAAATCCTTACCAATTTATACACATACAACAAAGCATGGAACCATTCATGTCATTTTCAAGCAACTAAATGACAGAAAACCAAAGCTATGACAAAATAACTTTTGAAATTCAGTCAAATTGACCCAAAGACAACAGGAGGTTAAAAAAGAAAACCTTTTGTTATTTACCTCCTGACAAGTTGTCCTGACCAGGTCATTTAAGTCGGTTCTTTTTTGACTTACAGAGGCTGTTCACAGCTGAACACACTTTCACGTAGTAAGTACATGAGTAAATTCTATTTAGAATAGCACCTTTTGAATAGAATCACACAGTGATTCACAGAAGAAAAGGCTATATTAATGTAAGATCAAAGAAGCAAAATGTATTAAAATCGTAGAAAAGGATAGTAAAACGAACAAAACAATGACAATAAACACAATCAGTCTGAACAAGGTCAGCCTAAAGTCAGCTTTAAAAAGCATCTATAAAAGCCTTTTAAGAGTCTACAGAAACAGCTGAATGAACATTTTGAGGGAGATGGTTCAACACAGTAGGAGCAGCCACTTCCAACACATTATCACCTTTTGTTCTCAGACGGGCTCGAGGGACAACCAGCAAACCCTGTTCAGACCTGAGGCTCCGTTTACACAACAATGCTTCACAGCGTTTCACCCTAAAACACAAAAAATTCACAGGAAAAAAAATCTGCGCTTACACGGAAACACTGAGGGACTTTAAATGCTGTAGTATGCATGTCAGGACTGTAGATGGCGATATATCTGTAGGAGACGTATATTCAACAAAGGTTTAGAGGCTGAAGAAGAGGTGAGCTAACCATCTGGAGTTTATACTAAAAACTTTTTCCCTGATTGCAAAAATTGTGCAATATTTGCGTCAGTGTTTCCACTGAAAACTCTGGGTTGTCATTTACACAGCAACAGTGGAACCAGCGTTTCAGGGAACTGATTTTAAAAGTAAAAATGTAAGTGCACAATCGTGACTACTGAATGATTCAGGTTTATCCAAACAAATTTGCAACAATGACTCCATCACAATTATCACCTCTGCCCTTTGGCACTGTGACAACGTTATTGTTTGTAAGCACAGGCTCCAAACATCTCTGAGAGGGAGAAATTGAGAAAGGTTCGGTCTTTTCCAGGCAGCAGAAGCAATGACTTGTTAGTGCATCTTTAAGCTGCTGGTCACTATCAGGGGAAAATTTGCTTTCATGTTTATTTGTTCCACAAGGAGGCTGGTGAGCTTCAGTGCTTGACGGTACAATGGAAGCATTACCACATGTGGAATTTGAGGGTAGGGATGGGTACCAAATTTGGTACTTTTATAGGTACTGACCATTGACTGTATATAGAATGGACAGTGTGCTTCCACCCGTCACTGTTCTATGTTTTTGAAGCCAAAAAAACCCCGTTTCTCTAGCCGCCATTGTGCAGCCAGAGTCTGCGCAGTAGAGAATTTCTGGTGGAGCAAAGTAAAAAACTAGAAATTAAAATATTTATTTCTTCTTCTTCAGAAGGTTTAGTCTCCTTTTGGCTCTCTTTCCCAAGTTTCTTATATCCCCGATAAAAACTAATCACGAACGGCAGCTGTCAACTATCGTAAAACGAAACTTATATCGCGGTTTTTAACGTCCAATAACTAATGAGAAACCAACTTCTCAGGGAAAAAAAAACACCCGAACACCATGCAGCCAGATGACATCGTCATGCTACCTTAGCGTAAGGATGAGAGAAATGTTTCTACGAGGTATCGTCATTTTTTAAAGTTTTCCCGGCTTATATCTGGAATACATGGGGAGGCGGGGCTTATGACCTATACTGCAGCCAGACACCAGGGGGCGGGGCTTATGACCTATACTGCAGCCAGACACCAGGGGGCGGGGCATCTGCTGGAGGCTTCAGTTTGAGCCGAACGTCGTTACGTCCACTCATTATACAGTCTATGGTACTGACCAAATTCCGTCGGTACGACCGAATACTAATTCACCTAAAACCAAATGGTTACATGTTTCTGTAAATTATTTCAGTGCCCAATCACATCCTTGTGACTGTGAGAGGGTGGAAGGGTAGGAGATTCCCCATGCTGGACATGGGCATGGAATAGATAAAGCTGGGTTTTAATTTATGCATCATTAAGAAAAAACACAGCTAAGTTGTTGTGATTTGATTAATTCGTAGTTAACTTTAGGTGAAGGTTTATGAGGAAGAAATCTGTGAAACAACTGTGATGTTGTACACTTAAATGTTGTTTTGATGTATTTGTTGAAGTTCATATTTTGAGAAATAAATGTCACTTTAAATATTCTGAGATTGTATAATTAAACAAATTCATATTTATTACATAGTATTACACACACAAAAGTACCAAAAATTGGCATAGTTAAGTATTGATACTGATTCTCAGGTACTTGGCATCGGTGCTGTAAGAAAGGTACCCATCCCTATTTGAAGGTCTATTTTAATAACAAAGAAATCATCTTAAATTCAACATTTAGTTTAAACCTGTTAGTGTCTGTCGTTAGTGGCTCTTTGGTTCATGGTGAAGTCTTACTCACCATGTAGGGATTCTAATTTGCATAACCACCATTTTACTTTACATAAGCTCTTCCTTACTTTCTAGTTTGACTCCTGTTTGACTGACTCATGCTTTTTCTATGATGTGACACTTGTTTGTCTTGTTGAGGCTGTGAGGTTAGACACCACAAGTGAAATTGAATGCTCATCAAAACGGAGCTTTAGTCATCCAACATCTGTGCTGTCGACAAACAGGGAAGATGTGGAGCTGGGAGACCTAAGAGGAGAGGGATGGAAAATTTACATCAGGAGTGGTATAGACTTTTTTTTTTTTTAAGAGAGGGGAGAAGGCAGAAGAGGAAGAACTAAGGAAAGAAAAATACTGCCAGCTCATAAATCACCGTATTAAACCTTTTTCCTCTCTCCTGACGACACTTCTCACTCCTCTGCCATGCTGCTGCTCTTCAGCTGCCAAATACCAGAGTCCCACTTGGAACGTCACATAATTACATCAGTTACAACAACGGCCTGTGACATATTACTCTATAGAGTAAATGTCTGGGTTTCTTCTTTAGTTCAGCAGTTGGTATAAATGATCTACCAGTAATTGAGTCTTTACAAAGTCTCTGATGGTTTTTCCCCTGAAGCCTTGTGTTAAACCTTTTAAAATTCACAGTTTATTCTCTTTACTGCTGTACAAAAATCAAAGATTGTTACTGCATCAATGACAGAGTATTTCAGACATGGATGGAAAATATGAATGCTGTATAGCTCAACTAAAAGTGAGCTGATTTTCAAAGCGCCTGTAGAATGAATGAATCAGTCTGTGAACTGCTGAGAAAGATCTGGTCACACACGGTCACAGGACTTGCTGAAAAGATGAGGTCATCACATAAGGATCTCCTCATTGGTTCACAACCTGTTGGATTGGTGGGCCTCAAACACCAAGGTCTATCTATAGCTCTGTCCCCGATAGGCCTCAAGAGGGTTGGCCAATCAGAGTAGAATGGGTTTATAGTAGGGCTGGGCGATTAATTGTAAATAAGATTAAATTGCACTGTGGCCTGATGCAATATTCTAATCACAGACAGTGCAAAATTTCTTCATCCTCAAATGTGTCAACAATGAGCTGCAGTTTTGCAGTAGATGTTTTCTGCTCCATACCAGTGTTGCTCAACTCTGCTCAACTAAAGAGACACATTGTTGAAAACCACCTTTGCAAGAGAAACATTCTAAGTGGTGAAAAATGGCAACAAAAAAAAAGCAAGAAGTGGCAGGAAAACTAAGCTCAAGGTGGCAAAAATGGTAAGAAAGTGACAAATAACAGGTAATACTGGGATTAAACTTGGAAAATAAGAAGTTAAAGATTTTGGTCCAAATGCACAAAAACTGAGTGAAAAGTGAGCAAAATGGAAAAAGAGCAGTCATGAGTAACAAAAAATACTTTTCAGAGGCCTGATATTTCTGTTTAAAATGTCTTATTCATTGATCTTATGTAATATTCTTATTTCCTAGAACACTGAATTTTGGATTTTCATTATCTGCAAGACATAATCATCAACATTTCAAGAAATAAAAGCTTAAAATGATTCATTCTATGTAAAATTAGTCCAAAGTTTCACTTTCAGAAATAAAGGACAAAAAATATTGAAATTTTTCATAATATTCAAATTTTTTGTACCTGTTTGCAAAGTTTCTCTTGTGGATTTTTTTAAAATTTGGATATCAGATTAACCATATGACTCAAAATCGCAGTTTTTTTATGTTATTATTCCTAGTTTTGTTTATTTTATACAGTGTTCTTTTTAACATGGAGTGTTTATTGTTTGTGTTTCTTAAACTACACATAAGATTGGGAACCTAAAAATAATCGCAAAATCAATCGCAACTGCAATATAGGGGAGGAAATCACAATCAGATTATTTTTGTGAACTGTTCAGCCCTTGGCCTTAAAGAGACAGCAGCTAAAACAAAGAGTATCAGACAGAGGCTGAAATAAGGGTTATTCTAAATCACCAGTGTGCTACAGAGGGATTTTTTGAGCTGTAAATGATGTTCAGCTGCTACAGGGGTACCAGAGGGAACAGTATGAAGACTAGAAAAAAGAACAATACCCTCTCTTTAAATATGTGGTACAAATACAGCTTTTCTACTGCCCCCAACTGAGTTGTCTCTTCCCCTGAACTCAGCTCTGACAGAATCCGACAGAATACCAACAACCAATGAGAGGAGCAGACTGGGCAGCATCACTGACTGGATATTCGACACTTTTATAGCTCACAAAAACTACAGCAAAAGTAAACAATTGGGCCCCATGCTAAAATATGTTCTTTGATTTGGGTTTTGCTTTTCGCTGAAGAGCAGATCACATGCTAGGACATCAGCTGTCTTACACTGCAAAAACTGAAATCTAATCAACTTATTATGTCTAGAAAAAAATGATGTCTTATTATTCTTGATTTGAGCCACATTTGCCAATCTGGGTAAAAAAAAAAACATCTTATTTAAGTAAAAAAAAAAAAATCTGCCAATGGGATAAGAAAAATGTCTTAATACAATGAACATTTTTTCTTATCAGACCTCATTTTTGTCTTTAAATAACTTGAGATGAGATATTTTTATGACCTGGTCTGGTGAATGTGGCTCAAATCAAGAATAATGAGACAAATTTGACTAAAAATAAGACATAATGACTTACTTAGATATTAGTTTTTGCAGTGTTCTTGTTGATTTGTCTTGTGAATTTATGTTTGATCACACAAGTACTGATGAGATCTCACTTCTGTGGAATCACCACTGTGACATTGGTCCCTCAAATGTTAAGTATTTGAATTTAACCAACACAAACTGTCTCTAAATTTCAGAATTAGGTCAACATCTAAAAGTTGTCTTTCAGGCTTGTAGCAGGCCTTAGTCGTTTTCTCCACATTTATCTGTAAAGGTTTCCCATGGATGTCTATAAATTGGCACACATTTTTGTGTGTGTTTGACCTTAATCCGACCAAGCTTTGACCCAGTTTTTCCTTTTGTTCCTATAGATGACATAATAACCACTCAGTGTTTATATTAAACACTCAGTACCAAGCATAGAGAGGAGAAACCCAAACATGACCTGGTACGGCCGCAGTGCTCTGGTGATGGCTTCATACAGACGCAGCAGCTGGACTCAAACAAAGACCAGAGCTGAGCAGAAACATAGAAACACACAACACACAGAATTAAGTCAATTATGACCGTTACTTTGTCATTTACGTTCAGCACATTAGCCCTAAGAATGCTTGAATAACATCATGATGAAAATGTGTACAAAGAAGAGTCTAATTCTTTGTTGTGCAGGGGTCATATCAGTCATTTCTGATGTCCTCTACTGCCCAGAGACACCTTACTTTTTTTTTCAGAAAATTATTTTCTAGGTCTGTCTTTTCTATAGACAATTGATACTTCTATAAAGCACTGCAGTGATCTACTGGCATTACTTTGATGTACCAACCTGTCAAGATGTTGAGCAGGAAAACATGTTCTGACTGACTCTCAGACAGAAAATGCTGAAGTTAAGAAGCACTTTTACAGACAAACTGCAAATATACAGTAGGACCCCTCTTTTCTTTGCCATCCAGTGAGAGGCACCTTGTACCACCTGCAGAGCTGGCACCTTTGAATCAGATGAAAATTTAAACTCCTTAAAATCTAAATCCAGCTTTAAGTAGTATTTTGAGGCAATATTCTACTTTTGCACAAGAGACATAAATATATCTTTGTCTCTCTATTTATGCATGTGGTGAGGTATTATTATGGAAGCCCATTTCCACCAGTTGAAAAAAATAAAAATGAGAATTTGGCTTTGTTGAGATTTTTTTTTTTTTGGTGAATTTAGGTCTAAACATTGAGATAGTTTGAGATAAAGAGTCACAATTTTTTAGATACAAAATATTTATAATTTGAGGGAAGTAGGTCAAAATTTGGAGATTAAAGGTCAAAATTTGGACTTTAAATACACCAAAAAAATAAATAAATACATTTTTTTTAAAGTTAAATGAAGCCAGTTTTGGTGGAATGGGCTCATATACATAATTTATCTTTACATCATAGAAAGTTTTTACCTCAAACTGAAAATAAGTGTTTTAAAGAGATGTATTGGTTATGAAGGGACACAGTTGTCTTTGAGTATCTTCGGATATTTTTGTTGGACCTTCTAGAGGCCGGGTAAGAGATCCTCTTTAAGGGTTTTCAGTGTTTTGTCACCTCAGAGTTAGAACATGTAGCCTCGGAATTGCTTTTACAACACAGTGGCCAAAACATTTGATAGAAGATATCTTTCTGTACAGATAAATAAATCATCAGATTACCAGCAAAGGAAGTCAAGATGTCAAAGTGGTACACATACTGCCTGCTTTTGTCTTCTGTTATCCATGCTTACCCCATATCAAGCTCACGTCTAGACAATATTATTTGAAAAAGAAACATACTGTAAATGGAAACTAGAGCACTTTCAAAGTTAAAAATCCAGACCCAGAGTTCAGATTCTACCTGTGTTTGCAGGATCTGTAAACAGAGGTGCAGATTTTTGGAAACACACAGCCCATTAAAAAAAAAGAAGAAGAAGAAGAAGAATTGAAAAAATATCTTTTTATGAAACACTTTGTAACTCCTGACCCAAAATGTTATAATTCTCTGCATATATAAAGAAGAATCTGAGGCCCCAGTATCCACTTCTTAGGCAGACAATTAGTGAGAGCATTGGGGCTGGTTTCCACACTGCCCCCCTCATGCACCCTGTCTAATTAATTAACACAGCTAAAGAGTTCATAGTTAACGAGTTCAGCCTGAATACTGCTGCTAATTGGCCATGTCAAACTGCATGTGTCCCATGCTAATTGTCTCTTTGATTGGGGCTTCACAGAGTTAATTAGCCAATTAACCACCATGGTCTGCCAGTTCAGTCTGACTGTGGCTTATGTTTCTGCTCCGGGCTGGATCAGACTCAGTGAAGACAGATCTCAACAATCATTCTGTGAGATTTAAGCTAAAGTATAGTTCGATAAGGGCTCCAGTATAATCTTAAACACCAGGAACTAAAAGAGCAGCTTCATTGTTTCATGATGAACAAAAGAGAGGTTGATGGGAAAAGAAGGGAGTGGCTGAAAACAGGGTCACTCAGGTCAGAAGAGTCAATTCTCACACCAGCACCAAACCACACAGAGGGAAACATAAAAATATTTCCACTTGTTCTCACGTTTCCTGTAAAACATTATCAAGATTCCTTATGGAAACCAAGTGGGACAGTGTGATGCTGAAGTAGCACAACTGTCCCTTTGGTCCATATGAGGAATGCAAACAATGAGAGAAAGCCTTTGTAGTAAAAAAGGAAGGTCAACTGTGGATACTTGTGAACACAATTGTCACTATGTAGACAAAGATGGTGAAATGTGTGAGATCCAGTTTCTGCCAAAAACACGTCTGTGAGGATGGTTTGTTCTACCTGATGTTTCAGTCTCTATGTGAGCAAAGATTCCACTGAGAAGTTTTAAAGAAGTTTAATTTGCAAAACCTAAAACATAAGACATGTTCATCACTTGCCACACCTTTTCATTTTCTTTTATTCTTTATGTATTTATATATTTATTCCTTCATCAATTCAATTGTGTTTTTTTTTAATATATAATTTAATGTGATCAATTGTGTCAACATGGAGTGGTCAAGGGTGCCTGAAGAGAGAACATGAGGAGACAGGGATGACAAGAGGTCCTGGTTAAGACCTCTCAGGAAGAACTGAGAGTTAGCACATGGACGTGGAGAACATGACGATATGTTTGCTTCCACCACCTGCTAAAAATCAGGGCAATCAGACACACACACACACACACACACACACACACACACACACACACACACACACACACACACACCTGACTCTGCTCTGTGATCATTACCCCACTGAAGTCAGGATGGAAAAACTGGACCCTCTGACAGTCATAAATTTTCATCACCAAGAATGAAATGGTAAAGACAGAAAATAAGGAGCTTCTTGGTTCCAACCATCTCTGATGTAGAAGGTGGACTCTAAGCTGTAAAAATGCAAACTTGACAGTTTTGGCCTGAAAAAGATTTTTTTCCATTCGGTAAACAAAAAATGTTCTATTATGTAGCAAACTACTTAAAAGTAGTTATCTCAACTAATCTTATTTTAATTATTAAAGTTGTTCTAATTTTATAAGTTAAGTTGGCAAAACTTCAAATTATAGGTTTGAGGCCATAGCTTAATTCTTTGAGAATACTCCAGCAAGAGTGTCTATAATTCAAATTCTCCCACATCTCCATCACCATCTCTCCTGTTCTTTGATTTTTTTTGCCAGAAAAGAAATTTATCGTTTTCGTTTGAGTGTTGTATTGAAAAAAATATATATTCGTTATTATTCATAGATATACTCAAACACCATTGGTACCAGGGGGAGTTTGAAGTTAATTGTCTTGCCCAAAGAAACTTTGGCAAATGGGCAGAAAAACCTGGCAACTGATTCTACCACAGAGCCACATCCGTCCTTGAGTCAAGAGCTGCCAAGCTAATGAATCCATTTCAGAGTTGCTGATTGCTACAAAGTAACTGAAACCACAAGAGTAGTGACAACAGCAACAGGATTAGAAGTTGGGATATTTGCCCCATTTGGGTTAAAGCTGCGTCACCTGCATCAACACATAAGTCAACTTAAAAATATGAGACGATGCAGAGGTACTGACCTCTGATGTTTGTTGAGGCTAGCTTCCGGAAGACCTGAAAGTCACATAAACCCACGCTAAAGAAAAGCCCTTTTTTACAGCCTGGTACAAAAAAAATGTTTCCTGTCTGAATGGCTAATGTTGCTAATGACACAACCTGTACAGGGGGTGATTTTTTTTTCTAACTCTGCTGTTTAGATGTGAAACGTGAGTTCACCCAATCAGGTTCAAAGGTCAGGTCATGTGACTGATTGGTGCCCTGTAGCTGTTTGTATGGAGACTTATCATCCACTTCATTACAAAAGGCTGTGCTAGCTATTTGCTTCAAAACTCTATTTCAAAAACAGACAAATGACATCACAGTTTCTACATCGATGTGTTATAAAGTCTATGATGTTAACACACACATGAATGCAGTCGCCCTGTTTACTTTGTCCAGAAGGTTACCTTCAGAGGTAATGTTGAGTTTGATCTGGATTACAACATTTTAGCAGACGAGTGTGTTAAGTTTACAGTTAATAGAAAATGTGAGTTTAATGTTAACTTGCAAGATAAAATGTGGGGCAGTGTACAGTGAATGAGTCATTGTGCAAATTCCAAAGCAAAAGGTTCGCTCACTCTGCTGGAATTCTAATTTACATAACCACATATTCACCACTCATTATCCCTTCTTGAAGTTGTCACTCCAGTGTGTTCTTATGCCCAGTTGATGTTCTTCTTTCAGTCCATGAATGCAAAAAGATCATCAACAAAACCACGGCCCTACATTCATAGAAATGTAATTGCTTTAGCAAGGATCGCCAGATTTGGATTTATGTTACTTAAGAGGATGACAGATGGGATTGGTTACAAATCCAAGGCAGCTTTGGCTCAGTGCATTTCCTAAAGTGACAACATGACTGAAATATTGTCGTCTTCTGAGAAGTTACGGCATGTGAGATCTGACGTGAGGGAACGATAAATTGGAAGCAAATGCACAACTGTCAGTGCTTCATCTGAAACCTTTTACAGGGTCTGTGCGACAAGTGTGCAGAATGGAGCTTGTAATAAAGAACAATTTGATTCAACTTGAATACATTGTGTTGATTCACAGGTTTGTACAAATAACAATGGATGCAAACTCAAACTCATCTTGGTCACTTATTGTGTCAAACTCTTAACCCCTGAGTTCCCATCTAATTCTGGCCTATATACCATGCTATGCTTTTAAAGCTTATAACTGAAGAACCATTAGGTCACAATTCATCCCCTTTGAAAGATCAAAGCGTTTAGTTTCAGAAAATGACATATCTTGTTTCTATATGTGGCTTAAGTCCACATCAGGAAAAATACAGCTGAAACACCTTTTTTCTCTTCATTTTTGGACATCATTAACTTCAAGATGCTTCATGCCAGACAGGGGACATCCACCACATCACTTCTACACCGTGTCGTCTACATCTGGGTGAAATTTGAGCTTTCTAGGAAAAACTTTGTAGGAGTTAGAGAGTTTTTAGACTCAGGTGACCAAACACCAGCAGATGCCACATTTACAACAGTCTAGTCTGACGACTTTGCACAAACAAAGCCAGCTGCATCAGTGCTCAGTGTCTTCTTTGTAGTCAACTTTGTTCTCTCTTTGAAAAGGTTCGCCAAATATCCTGAAATCATAGCTCCTGGTCAAGGATTGTACCGCTACCGTCGTGCAGATGAAAATGAACGATCACACGCATTATAAAAGAGGGCTGTCCGACCTAACTTGCGTCAAATGGCTTTGTGTAAATGGTGAGTGTGTCTCGTGTGACTGGTCAAAGGTCAGCGCAGTCTGGAATTTAAAAAAACGACAGAAACTACAGAGACTACAGAAACTACAGAGACTACAGAGACTACAGAAACTACAGAAACTACAGAGACTACAGAGACTACAGAAACTACAGAAACTACAGAGACTACAGAAACTACAGAGACTACAGAGACTACAGAAACTACAGAGACTACAGAAACTACAGAGAGACTACAGAAACTACAGAGACTACAGAAACTACAGAAACTACAGAGACTACAGAGACTACAGAAACTACAGAAACTACAGAGACTACAGAGAGACTACAGAAACTACAGAAACTACAGAGACTACAGAGACTAGTGACTGCTGTGGGGGGTATTTCACAAGACCACAACCACAGTTACTTTTGCTTTGTGAAGCAGAGGGCACTTCCTGTATACATCAGGCTCTCCTGGCATCAAATCTCTGTGTATCGAGATGGGAACACTTCTGTCTTGTAGCCAGAAGTCGAAGGAAATAAAATATGCCAAGCTTTGCTCGATTCACATCGAGGAGGAAATGCTATAAGACTGTGAAGCTGCTGTTATTGATGAGAACGGACACAACAGACAGACAAACAACAACTTTTACAGGAGAAATTTAACCACTTGGAATAATTTGATGAAACAACACTTTTGATATGTTTGAACTCTGGATTCCTCTGGTGGAAAGGAGAGTGAATATTTGAGATGGGAGCTACAGACATGACTTCAGGACCCCACTAGAGGTGAGATGTCCCAGATGTTGTGATCCCTATCTGAGCGATTCTTTCACCAATTCTGTTTTGTTGGTCAAGTAAACTGTAAAATAAACTTAGCAACTGAAATGTGAAGAATCAAACCTTTATAGACGTTCCAATGTTTATACTTTGATGACGTCAGAAAAATGGCAAACAGCCCGCCAGCAGGCCAGTGGGAACTAAGGGGTTAAATAGCAAAGTGGAATTTTGTTTTCAAGTCAGATTCCAGCTCGTCTCTGTCAGCACTTAAAAGTGAAACCTCTACCTGTAGAGAGCTTCAGCGTTACCGTAGCTCACCATCCCCAGAGAAGAACTCGCCTCTAATCCAGGATTTGAGCCCACTTAGGAAGATGACAGATGGGATTGGTACCAAATCCCCTTATCCTCAGCCCAATTCATTTCCATAAATGTCAACATGCCTGGACTCTTGTAGTGGGACTCGTGGTTACAGCAGGGAGTGATTTGACACAGCGGTGTGTGAATTACACCAAAATATTGAACCCCCTAAGCATCAGTGTGGTAAAGCAGAATCTTTTCACTGCTGTGCAACATTAGAGGAATTCAGCAACAGAACACAGTGTTTGCTGTCAGCAGTTTGAGAGTATGTGCTTCGAGATAAAGTCACCTTAGACATGTACTGGTAAGAGATGTGAACCCCCCCTGCTGCACATACACATGCACATATACATGCACAAACACACACATGCACATTACAGAGAGGTGCATATGAACAAACAGTTGCTGAGGAATGCAAGACACACGTCAAGAGAGGTAATAAGCTTCACAGTGTGTGGCGGTGTCACACACACACTCTCACAGGGGTATGGATTAAAGGATATTAGGTGTCATATACACCCTCTCTCTCCCTGTCAAAGTAAGTAGAGGCAGCGCTAATACTCCCTCTACAGAGTAATACACATAATAGAGAGAGTGAGAGACAGAGAGGCAGATCATGAGACAGACTGACAGTTTGAATGGCCAAGAGAAGAGTGTGAATGGCAGACAGAGAGAAAGAAAGAGTGTTAGCACTGTAAGAGTTTCTTTGGAGAAAGAATGCAACCAGAAACTAAGGTCCAGTCTACATGATAACGTTTCATAAGTGTTTCATCTGAAAATGCAAAAAATATATAAAATCTACTTTTATATGGAAACACTAACTACGTTTACATGCAAACCATATTCCTGTATTAATCAGAATAATGACAATATTCGGATTGCGTAGGAGTCATGTAAACACCTTATTCCAATTGTCGTGACCCGAATAAGCTCATTATCCGATTATTAAAAAATCTGAATAAGACCCCTACCATATGGCTGTATTAACCTGAATATTGGGTCATGTAAACGCATTAATCGGAATATGCTCCTAAGGAAACTGCGTTCAAGGATGTTTTCCTTCTGCGCATGTTCAAAACGTCGAGGAGGCAAAAGTGTCTACACTTTCAGGTCGAGGAGGAAACGGTACTGTGGGCTAAATATGCGCTACAACACATTCATCTTTTTGTTGAGAATCAGCTGCTTATCACAGGAAACCGTCACGACTTCCTTCTCATTCATCCCCTTCATCCCCGCAGCTCCACAGTGGGCGGGCCCTGACGCTCGGTTTCTGCATGATGATTGGATGATCTGTCTGAGGGGGAATTTCTTTTTGATTGACAGCAGAATGAGCGAATGAGCGATCTTAAAGTTTTTACATCCACTGTAGCATTTTTAAAGTCTTTCATTCCGTTGTACTGAACTGATCCAGTGGCTACACTGAATCATCAGAAACTTCGTCTTTGTTTGACTACAGAAGAAAAGGAGGGTATAATTTACATACAAATAAACAAACACACTTATGATGTAGGCTGGGGAAAAAAATGAGCTTCCCCTTCTTGAAAGACCAGCAGCTGCCACTGATACAAATATTACACAGAATAGCGCATAAAGAAGCATCTACGACCAGTAAACGTAGTCACTGAGGGACTGAAAATGCTTTAGTGCGCACACCAGGCCTGTAGTTGGTGATCTAACTGTGGGGCTGTTTACACAACGACTGATTATCTGGTGTATATATTAAATGTTTCTTCGTTGATTGCAAAAATAGTGCAATAGATGCACATTTTGTTGGAAGGCAGTCCGCAGACTTAGCAGCACAAGCACAACACAGTGGTCTGCTGTTGTTTCTGTTGTTGTTGTCTAGTTCACACATGGCCATGCCACAATGACTACGTTTACATTACTGCTACGGTTTATTCAGATAAACCGTAGCAGTAGTTGTAGTAGACGTCTTTTAGAGGCGTTTTTTAAAAAAAACACTGTATTGACATTAGCACCAACTGGTCGGAGATGCTTGTTTATGCGCTATTCTGTGTAATATATCTATCAGTGCAGCTGCTGGTCGTTCAAGAAAAGGAAGCTCATTTTTTTCCCGGCCTACATCATAAGTGTGTTTGTTTATTTGTATGTAAGTTATACCCACCTTTTCTTTTGTAGTCGTTTTTGATAAAGACAAAATTTCTGATGATTCTGTATAGCCACCGGATCAGTTCATACAACGAACTGAGAGACTTTGAAAATGCTCGGGTGAATATAAAAACTTGAAGATTGCTGATTCGCTCATTCCGCTGTCAATCAAAAAGAAAGTCCCCCTCAGATAGATCATCCAATCATCACGCAGAGACCGAGCGTCAGGGCCCGCCCACTGCCCCATAGACCCCCAGAGACACTGAGCGTCCGTCTGTGTAAAACACCGTGGAGCTGCAGGGATGAAGGGGATGAATGAGAAAGAAGTCGTGACTGTTTCCTGTGATAAGCAGCTGATTCTCAACAAAAAGATGAACATGTTCTAGCACATATATAGCGCACAGTAGTGTTTTCTCCTCGCCCCAAAAGTGTAAAGACTTTTGCCTTCTCACCGTTTTGAACATGCGCAGACGGAACACATCCTTTAACACAGGATACTCAGGAGCATATTAATGCATTTACATGACCCAATATTCGGGTTAATACAGGCATATGCTCGGGGTGTTATTCGGATTTTTAATAATCGGAAAATGAGCTTATTCGGGTTACGACACTTGGAATAAGGTGTTTACATGACTCCCACGCAATCTAAATATTGTCCTTATTCCGATTAATACAGGAATATGGTGTGCACGTGAACGTAGTCAATGAAAGTGTATTGTGCAAAGCGGAGCATGAAGTCAGCATTTCCACTGAAAACTCTGGCTTGCCACTTATATGGCATCAATGGCCACAGTGTTTCAGAAAGTCCACTCTGGAGGCCATTTTTAAAACTTTCCGGTTACTCCTTTGTCAACGAGAGGCTGAAATGCAACAATGCCTTTAAATTTCACCCTAAAACCATTGTGTAACTAGCCCCGTAGGAGGAGAGAGAGACCCACAAAGTTTTTCATGAGCTACTTGAGCATGTAAAATGCAGGTAAGACACTGAGTATACAAGGTATGTGTTTCCTTACATTGAGGACAAATCCACAGTGTGTTTTGGGCAGAAAGATACGAGCACATGAAAGTCTCAAGCTTACAAAACTGATGTGGCATTTGGAAACATTCTGGGTCACTTGAGAACCACTGATCTGAAGAACTCTGAAATGATCACTTAAATGACTAACTTTTACAAAACATGGACATAATGATGTTATCCACTTTTTGTAAAGAGGTAGAATGACGCCCAAAGATGGTGGCCATCATGTTAGAAACGCTGACACCAACTCCCTGCAGTCCCTTTAAGGTGGTAAAAACACCCACCAATAGTTACTTTGTAAACTTTTATATAAACAATTCACCATATTAATGTTGTAAACATAGTGTAACATCCACTCAAATAGAAGAATTAACTCAGATTATGAATTAACATCAGGGTCAGAGTTTTCCGCTCTGTCAAAGTCAAATGTTGGCAGTTATGACTGAGAAAGACCAACAACCCACCCATCAATACTATAATCAAAACAGATATGCTATAAATAAAATCCATCCATTTTCCACTGTTTATCCTGGTCTGGGTCTCAGGGGCAGCAATGCCATCAGTGAACACCAGTGGCACCTGTCCCCAGCCACTTCCAGCAGTTCCTCTGGGGAGATACTGAAACATTCCCAAGCCAGCAAAGAGATTTAATCCTCCTAATGGGTAACAATGGGTCTACTCCAGAGACTCTTCCCAGATGGGCATGCCCAAAAATGAGATGGTTCAGGCATCTCAGGGGGCATTCGGTGAACGAATCTTTTGAACGAATCTTTTTACTGAACCGATTCTAAAGATTCGATTCACTAAAAAGAACTGTTTTGCCCATCACTAATTATGAGTTGGAGGAAGCTGCTGTTGACAGATTTTACCCTTCATAAACATGAAAGTTATAGATTTTTTGATACACAGATTTATTCAAAAACCATGATTGCCATGGTAATGCTCAGAAATTTTTTTGAGTTTATTGCAGTTAAGCTTCTTACTTTGGAATTTTTTTTACCAAAAAGCAGTTTCCAGCAGACAAACTTCCTCCTTCCTCCCTATAATGTGTAATAGTAGTGTTCCTTTTTGCTGATGCTCTTGCACAGTAGCTCTGGAGTGCAGTAGCTGTTTAGTTTCCCTATAACTTTTAGCCCTTCCTGCTCTTTATCTGGGCCTCTCTCTCTGTGCACAGCTGTCCTCCTCAGAGCTGCCCTTGGGCTATAGGTTTCACTGCCCAGGTGTGTGCCTCTAACTTAGTGTGTGTGTGTGTGTGTGTGTGTGTGTGTGTGTGTGTTTGTGTGTGTGTGTGTGTGTGTGTGTGCGATGTATAGAGTTACTCAGAGGCCCCTGAGTACAGCTGTCTCAGATCTGGGTGAATCAATGAAATGCAACACAAGCAGAAAGCTGACAATTTCTGTTGACACGCTGTCATTATACACTGATATTAATACTCAGCAGAGCGGCTGCTTAATAAAACTTACTGTCGAACAGCTTGACCCCAAAAAAGTGACACTGTGGTAGAAAAAAAGACTAAAATTTCTTATTGTATGATGCACAAGTTCATGAATGTGTTACACAAATGTATACACACACACACACACACACACTGTACATACGCAGTGACAGGATGCAGACACAGAGGCGACAGACGCTGAAACCTGACATCAGATGTCACCTTGTGATGTCTCTTCCTGCTTTGTGTCTGTCTATTTTCCATTTTCTCTCTCAGCCCCCCCTCCTCCATCGCTCGTGCTTTGTCGCAGAAGTTCGTGTTTCAAAGGGGAAAATTACCTTATTCATACACACGACACACAACACCAACAAACCATCAGTCATGCCCTTCAGTGCTTTATTTTTTTTAACACCCCGTTCCCAAACCTCTGATTCCCCTTGATAATGAGAAGAGCTCTGCTGCTGCCGCTTGGCTCTTCTTGCTAACAGCAGCTGAGAGAGGGAATGAGGTTTTTTTTCTACCAGTGGAAGTGGGAAGACCTTTACAAAGCAAGGGCATCTAGAGGAGAAAGTTGTACTAAGAGTTCCAGAGTTGAACAAAGTGCACTTTCTCCTCATCAGTTTTTTTTTAAGCTTCAACTTTATCTTCTTCTTTCTCTCTACATCTCTTTTTTCTATTCTTGCCTCCCGTCGTCTTCTCTTCGTGTACTTCTGTCTTGTCTTCCCTCTCCTCTCGCTTGTTCTCGGTGCTTTATTATTTAGCACCTGTCGACCAAAGAACAGAAAACCTTGTCATGCGAACTCTGTGACGTAGAGAGACTCGAACACACACTGGAGCCGTACCCGTGACGGAACCACATATCCCCAAATGCTGACGCACGTATTCCAGCATACTGTACACATGAACACGCCACACACACACATATACACGCACCCAAGTGTACACACTCCTGACATTTCTGATGCACATTAGCAAATGTGGAGAGACAGCCAGGCTGAATTACCACCACATCTAATGACTATTTCATGTCAGGAAGAAAGGAGGAGCAGAGAGAAGCAGACCAGGAGCTGAGGACAGGGATGGGATCTGCACAATCTCCTTTTGCGCCTTTTTTTCTCATCTCTTGTCAGTGACCCATGGGCTTATTAATAGCGCTGCTCTTTGACTTTTTATGTAATGGGTACACTGAAATGAGAGGGTGAAGGCCGAGTTGGCTCGATTTGAATCTCTTTCTGGTAAAAAATAAGTAAATAAGGACAACAAAAGAAAGGGGGAAAAAAACGTACAACCAGATCCGTAACTACTAAAAATAAAGCCTGAGGATGAGTCGCATGTCCATGTGAATCATGGTGCTATGTTATCAAGGTTAGGAAACTTGCTTTGTGATTTCTCACACCAGTCCATCCTCTACCCACTCCCACTCTAGTACAGTTTTCTCTTAGCTTGAAGCCACATCCCCAGTAATTTAAGCAATTTCCATCCAGGTGAAAGAATTAAATAGCTCTGACCACTATGTCAATTCATAATATATTTGAGTGAAGGTTAGACTATGTTTACAACACTAATATGGTGAACTGTTTATATAAAAGTTTCCAAAGTAACTATTGTTGTTTTTATCACCTTAAAGGGACTGCAGGACTTTCTAAGTGATCTTGCAAAAGTCTAGACTGGTATTTGCTTTTTTCCCCCTCTTCCTCCCTCTTGTACTCTTTTTCCTTATCTAATGAAACGGGACAACGCACACGCTGGCTGTCCCACAGTCCTCCCACTCCTGTCCTCCCCCTGATTTTGTCACTGTCTTTTTTATGTTTCTTGGACGGGATGAAACTGTAATGTAAGTTCACTTCTGTGCAATAAAAAAAAGAATCTTGTCATATCTAGATATATGCCTGATAATAATCCACAACTTCAAATGAGATTATCAGCCCTGAACTAGATTATTTCTCTGTGCTGACGCTTCGCCAGCAGACAAAGATTGATAGTGAGAAGACAGATTCGTGTTTTTCTGTGCTGAAACAATTTCTGGAATTTATTTAGTAGTAGAAGTAGAAACTGGAGCTGGACTGTCTCACAGAAAGGGGACAGAAGGGCAGAAGAAAGCTACACAGGAGAGTGATGGACCAGCCAAAGCTGATCACATGAGCTCGAGGCAAAATTACTTGCTAAAGGCTATAACACAAGCTAAAGGCTATAATACAAGCTAAAGGGTAAAACGCAAGCTGAAGGCTAGAACATGGGCTCAGGGCAAAAATACTTGCTTAAGGCAATAATACAAGCTGAAGTATAAGCTCAAGGCTAAAACACTAGCTCAAGGGTAAATTACCAGCTAAATGCTAGAACATGGGCTCAAGACAAAATTACCAGCTAAATGCTAGAACATGGGCTCAAGGCAAAGTTACCAACTAAAGTCTAAAAAAAAAAGCTCAAGGCAAAATTACTAGCTAAAGTCTAAAACACAAGCTCAAGGCTAAATTACCAGCTAAATGCGAAAACATGGGCTCAAGGCTAAATTACCTGCTAAAGTCTAAAACACAAGCTCAAGGCAAAATAACTAGCTAAAGGCCAAAATATGAGTTAAGCTGTTTGGGATGATGTTCATTCAAACCCACGTGTTATTATGCAGTCACTTAAATTATTATTATCACTTAAAACCTGAGAGTCTACTCGCAAAATGAAGAGCCTGGTTACATTTGCTCTCCTTGGTAGATGAGCACTGGTAGGAAATAACGAGGGTTCACTAACATTACACGTTACTTGGTACCAATATGTCTCAGAGCACTGGGCTGTTAGTCGCGCTAAATGAAGCATGCTAGTAAATTATTATTCAAACCTAAAAAGTATTGCTTATTGTTCCATTTCAAAAATTGTCTCAAACAATGGCGAGTGTTGAAAAGAAGATCCAATCGACTTTCACTTTCATTAACACTTTCAAAACAAATACATGGCCACATTTTGCCAAAGGGAGTCGCTGCAATCTACTTCATACAGATACTCCTTACAGTCACTTTATTAAGATTGCAAGATCAAGACATGTTCTGTGGTTTTTCATTACATTTACTTGGGGCTTTCCCATTGCAGCCTCTGATTGGTTGGTCTTATGACGTGACTGAGGGACAAGGAAGTGTTTTTGTGCTCTTAAGGTTTTCAATCTCCATTTGGCTTCTTTTTAATAGACAGTCTACAATAAGGTAGAGCTCTGAGCGCTGGGACAAACTCCCTTTACACTTGGTTGTTTGTATTTGTCAACCTGAAATAAAGAGCTTTGATTGGGGGGGGGGAGGGGGTTATTCAATGTCATCACTTTTTTAAAGGCCTGATCTGCAGGGACCTTGGAAAATCTTCTGAATAATGTGATTCTCTTTTTGCTAGGGTGGTAAAATGACTTCTTTTCATCTGCGAATTTAAAACTCTGCATGCTTGTCCGTCCTTACTATTCATACGATACAACACACACCAAGATCCTTTAACCATTCAGAGCTCAGACTGTTTGTAAAGCTGTTTCAAAAAGGTTTTTTTCCAACTTAGTGTGTATTACCATGTGCATGGTTATGTGGCCATATAAATTCATAAACAGCTTTTCAAACAATTAGATTTTGGATAATTTAGTCATTACAACTTCGTAAAATTGTTATTTGAAGCAGTAAAGACATGGTTCAGTACATGTTAAAGGAAAATCTTTTCAAGAAGCACATTCATCTTTCCATACAAAGTTTGACTTGTAAAAGTTTGGCCCCATATGTTCCCCAACAAATAAAACTCTAAAGCATTTTTGGGGTTTTCACGCCTGATGTATCTGGGTGAAAGTGTTCCAGTGACAAATTGTCATCTTTCCAAGTCTTTACAGCCTTTCTGGGCTGTTGGATGACAGGACCTCACATAAAGTGCACTGTCAGATCATAACACACAGCATGGGATGGAAGCAGCTTTACTTTTACACACTACGCTTCATTGGCTCTCAGAGAGGGCCCGCTTACTTGGCTGATAATTGTGCCTGTCATTTTTTTTTTTTCCATGCAGGAAGTGAGAATCAGTGTGGAGATATCCCCTGCTGTTCAACTTCGACTGCCACACAGGAGCAAAGCAGGACTGATGACAGGGTTTGTGTGTGTGCGTATGTGTGTGTGTGTGTATGTGTGTGTGTGTGGACCCTCTAATGCTGAAAAAGTGTTTATCTGTCTTGCAGAGATACAGTAGGAAACGTTGCTCTTACCTGACACAAGCTGGTTCCCTAAAAGTGAATTTTTACAGAATAAAATATTACTGTTGGTTGTCAGGTAAAGCCAGCAGCTACAGTTCTGCAGAAATAACTGGGTGATTTCAATAAGACCATGTTTAAGTGTCATATAGTCAATAGTCACACTTCTTTGGTTACATCAGTAAAATAAGAAAGCACGCAATTCTAAAATGCTGGACACTAGACAAACATTGTAAGAGTTTCCTGCCAGCACTGGTAGTTTCAGGTCCAGTTGGAGATAATTTTGTCAATGGAGTAAAAGTACTCAGGTATGTAGGTGAAACAAACTGTTGTTACATGTCACAGCCTGCTCTTTTTCCTCCGCTCACATACAACTGAAGCTCACAGGCCGAGCTCCCTGCAGAATGCTGGTCACCAATAATGAGTCTGGCTTTCATCCATCACCATTACTGTCAGAGGACACTGAGCTGTAAACGCACACAATGGCATGCAAGCAGAAACACACACGCAAACACACACATAATAGTCCAACAGAATCAAACCAAACATGTATGACAGAAGAGGCAGAGATGACGGCAAAGGCAGTTTTTTAATCATAAAACAAGAAAATCTGCGTTAGTTGGCTTCCATTTCAAAACAGCAGGAGGCGGTATATTGCAAACACACGTTTACCAGAGCACTAACTGAGAGTAGAAGAAGTCTGCCTTTGTTTACGCTGTTTTCAATGCTATTTCTTTCGCCTGTTCCTCCGCTCTGTAAAGTGTGACCACAAGGGATAGTCACTACACAGTTACCATGGTGATGAATCAAATAAATGCCTGTGTTTTCGCACTTTAGACACTCAAAGCTGCAGGTCTGCCATAATGTTGTCTGCGCGTCTCAGTTACAAATCTTCAGAGGTGCTTAACGTGGAAATTTTTGTTTGAGAGAGAGAAGTGCGAAGGGGGCGGGGCTGCTAAAATGACATCATTCGTCCGCACAGTGCCACACAGACCAGGCTTAAGAGATAACAGAGTGTAAAACTAAAAAGAAGGAGGTTAAAATCTGAGATGTAAGGAGGAAACAAGATGGCAAATATTAGTCCATACAAGTAGTAAATTAAAGCAAAGACTACAGATAATAAATGTCACCTCTCCCTTTTTTGTATCTTAAAGCTGATATAAAGCATGTTGTGCTCTGCGCTTTGAGCTGTTGCCATGTTAGTAGAACTGGAGTAAAACCAGTGGTTGCCAAATGCCAGTTTATCAAAACTGAACAGAATGTGCTCAAGGCTAATCATTAGCATATGAATAGATGAGTTAACCACCATGTTAACCAGACTCTGTTTGGAGCTGACCATACATGTTCATTTGTCAACGGAAGTGTCAACCATGACATTTTTAAAAAATGAATACTTTTGGAATACACTCAATTCACAAAAGTCAATTTTCTTCGCCAACAAAAAAGCAGCAATACACACTTTTAAACACAGCCAGGAGCACCAATCTATCATTCACTAATAAAATTCAAAAGACACAGTAATCTTCATGATTTTTCATAGTGAATTCACTTTTAAGTGCAAATTAATTTCAAATTGTTTGTCTCTCCTAATTGTACCTATCATTTTTATTTTTAGGTTTCTCATACCTGTCAAAATAAGAGTGGATAATAATGCTAGCTTCTACACATTCCTATAATTGCTTACAGAAAAGTTGGTATCGTAGTGTTCATAATGCCTTTTGCTCATTTAAGTAATGCTCTGAAGTTAAACTTGTTTTTCTTCCTTCCACTCCTTTTTGAAAATGTAAAAGAAGGTAATCAAGTGATTTCAAGTTTGTTTTGTTTTGCGTTAATTGCAAAGATTTTTTTTCTTTTTTGTATTTTTTATTTTTTTTGTTGCTTCTTTGTCTTCTTCTGATTCAACACAAAATTGCAAAGTTTCTCTGTTTTAACTCTGTTTGCTTCGTGTAATTCTTTAACATTTTTCAAAATAAAATTTTCATTCATTCAAACTGATCACATTTCTAACTGTCACATCTGTGAGAAATTGCTGGTCAAACAAAGCTCTAAAAAGAAAACTGCATTATTTAAGTTTCTTGCAAAGATATAACAGTTATTTTTCAAAGCTGAGCATGATACTAAAGCTGTTGGTGATTTACTTTCTTGGGAGCCAGCTAGTGGTGTGTGATACTGCAAAATTTGGTATTGATCCGATACCAAGTAAATTCAGGGCCAGTGTCACTGAAGTCAATACTGATACTAATTCTTTTTACATAGAGAATCAGCTTGTCAAGATTAATCAAAGTACTACACAACCACTAAAACTACTGTTTCTGTCCATAAATAAAAGTTAAAAAAACAACATATTTTTTCAATAAGAAAATAATCATATACTTTTATTTTTTCCCCTGCTTTGTTGTAGAACAGTAAATATGAATATTTGTGGATAACAACAATTAATTTATAATGGCATTTAAGATATCGTTTTGATCAAACAGCTTGCACATACTGACAGATTCACCATTACAGAAACATAAAAATATTTAGGGAATTAATAATAACATATTTAGCAGAGTGTGTAAAAGCAAAGTGAGTGAGAGGAGCACACACATGGAAGAGAAAGTGAAAGTGAGACTTAAGTATCAATCTTATCACATATCTCATCATGAGTATTGATCGATACCGATATATCAATGTTTTAAATCGATACGCCCACCTCTAGAGCCAGCCTCTAGTGGCCATTTACTGAACTACATACTGGAATTTTTTGTTGCATCATGTTTTCAGAATCTCAGAGGTTTCTGTCTAGAGTAAAGTCACGACCTCTGTGTTTCTTCAGTGAAAAGCTGTCTGAAACTTAATAGTCTGTTGTGATGGCAGTATAGAAATGCTTTAAAATAAATTACATGGGACAACCTGCTGTACATAACGCTTAAATCTGTTGAGTTATTCCCTCCTATATCAGTCCCACTTTAATGTATCCTTCCTCTCTCCTTGATTCTCATTCTCCTCTTCCCTATTCTTACTCCTTCCCTTCCTCTTCTACTCTTCGTGATTGGGCAATCCGTTTGACAGATTGCCAACATATTGACTGAGACTGCAAACGCCGTCATTTAAATGCATACAGCTTAGATATGTATGTGTGCACTAAAATGTGTATGTAAAATGCTGGAACAGACCGTCCCTTTGACTGTGCAAACAACAAGAGAATTTACATTTAAGGTGGTCATTAAAAGATACACACACACACACATGAACACACAAAACCCATGGCTAATGAGGGATGCACAGAGCAGTATATAAGCATATGGGGTCTGGAGCATGAAAGAGTTTGCTGTTTGAAGCTCCTTCACCCACACATGAGACACCAGCCAACTCTCTCCATAGTCCCAGTTCATAATCAGTGGTCACATCAAAGACAGGAGCTTTTACATCTAAGGGTGGATGGTAACTTTTATGACTGCCAAACTGAAACAGATTCAGGTTCTGACTTCATTTTTTTTTCCATGCTACTTATTCAAAAACTATAATGGGAATTCAGGCCATTAAAGCAACATAAGGTATGGCTGCTGGGAGAAATGTGGCAAGAATGGTCTCTGCATGTACAAGGTTTCCTTTAGTCCAAAAGAAAAACTTTACCAACATTGAAGTTATTGTACACTAACTACTGCTCAGCTACAATAAAACAAAGAAAATAATCTATCCAACGCTTTTACCATCTGGATCTATAAGCACAACCAGTCATTATACAAACCAAACCAATTGTCTTAACATACTGTTATGGAACAGCCCATTTACACTCTCTTACGTACAAAAATGTATACGTCCTTTTCAAACGATGTTACTGCCACTGCTTAAATACTTCCAAGTCTTCGAGTTTTTATTGTTATAATGGTCTTTTTTATGTTGCATAAATGCTGTGGTGTTTTTTCCTTATCCCAAACAGTGCCTCCACCAAAGGGCTGAGTTTGGTATTTCCTTTTTTTCTCCCTCTTCTTTCCTCTTGTACTCTGTTTCCCTTATCTAACAAATGGGGCACAGCATAAGCTGGCAAAAGAAACCTGATTCTCCCACTTCTGTCCTCCCTATGTAATATGTAACTGTATTTTTATGTTTTTTGGATGGGATGTAGCTGCAATCTCATCGCTCTGAAATATGTGCAATGACAATAAAGCATCGTATTCCTAGGACGCGGTGGTTGGTGAGGCCATTAAATACATTACATTTTTCTTCAAAAAGTTCTGCCTTTGTTACTATTTCCACAGTTTCCAGCTTTGTAAGCTTACAAACTCTATGGAAACGTGCAGAAATATGGATGAAATGAACATACAGCACGGACAGAAGGATCCGTCTGGGTAAATATCCTTCCTTAACTTTGTACATAATTGCGTTTTTAGCTGCATGCACGGCTGCAAATAACTGGCCAGTTTATTAACTACATCCTGAAAGCTAGGCAGGTGCAGAACAGAATATCAGGGGAACCTCCTGGAAAACTTCAATCCAACAAATTCAAATTGCCGATGCCCACTATGCATGAATATCAATAAACACGGCGAGTGGTACAGTGTGCCTTCGAGAAAGGCAAGAAAAAAGCGTTTTTAAGTGGATAAATGGACATTTTATCACAAGAATACAAAATGAACTAACAGCTGTAATCAGCTTTTCAATTGTCAAAGATAAACAAAGAGAAAGGGGAAGTCTGGCCACAGATGTTGAACAGAGTAAACGTGTGTGGTGTTTCTGAGCACATATCAGAAGACTTCAAAAATAAAATCAGAAATACGAAAGCTATTTTGCGGTACAAGAGCTGCAGCAATGGCCCCATAACTCAATGAGTAACTCGACAAGCAGTTGTTTGATGAACTCCAACATCTCACCACACACGACCCAGACACATTAAAGTGGAGAGCTGAGAAAACTTGCAAAACCAGCAGCAGGGAGCCTTACCGGCTTGAGACTGCAATTGCCTCCATTATCTCAAATTTTAACTAAAAAATTCAGTCTCCTAAATCTAGATTTTCTGTTTAGCTGTGCACAAACTTTTCCAAAAGATTTGTTTGATCCTAAATATCCACTGTCTCCACATATGTCTTGGACAGCGACATGTGAGCAGGATGTCCACCTTTAAACAGCCCAACAGGTGGGTTATCCTGCTGGTGAGGTCCACTACCATTGAATTTAATGCTTTTTGGGGGCATACCATTATACACTGCCTGGCAAAAAAAAAAGATTCCAACAAGCAAGGTCCCACACTCCAATACTTAGTTGGAGTTACAGCTCACATTCGCTGTGGCATTGCTCTGCTTCTGCAATGTCACAAGATTTATTTCCATGCTGTGTTGCATTAATGTTTCACCAAGATCTTGTTTTGATGATGGAAGAGTCTGACCACTGCACAAAGCCTTCTCCAGCACATCCCAAAGATTCTCAATGGGGCTAAGGTCTGGACTCTGTGATGGATGATCCATGTGTGAAAAAGATGTCTCATGCTCCCTGAACCACTCTTCCACTATTTGAGCTCAATGAATCCTGGAATCTTGGAACGTGCCATTAGAGAAGAAAATATCCATTAATGGAATAACCTGGTCATTCAGTATATTCAGGTAGTCAGCTGACCTCATTCTTTGAGCACATACTGTTGCTGAACCTAGACCTGAGCAACTGCAGCAAACCCCGGATCACAACACTGCCCCCACAGGCTTGTACAGTAGGCACTAGGCATGATGGGCGCATCACTTCACCTGCCTCTCTTCTTACTCCGATGCACCTAAGGCGATGGTTCCCACCATCTTTCCAACTCTGTAATAATGTGTTGGACAGTCCTTAACTCAATTTTAGTCATGTCTGCATCAATCTCCTTAGATGTTTTCTCATCCCAATGATTTGACCCTTCTTGAACAGACTAACATCTTTCTCCATGGTTGTTTAAGAAATGAGAAGTTACTCATTGCATCAGCAGCAGTTCAATAACTTGTTTCCAGTTGAAAGATAATGGCCCATGAAGTAATTACCCAATAGGAGGCTTGTACCTATTTGCTTAGTTCTATCCAGATGGCAACTTTTTTTGCCAGGTTGTGTATATTTTCTCATAATAAGTACAAATGATCCGTTTTCATCACAAATGCCTGGACATGCATACAGGCCCTGATCTAGTCAGTCATGGATCAGGAGGCCAAGTCGTCTGGACACCCTACACTGCACTTTCAAATCCTTCTGTATAATCGTAAGATTTTTTAATACCAGATGGGTTCTAATAATTTCTTCAGCATGTTTTCTAACAACCATTTTGGACCTCCTTTCATGGAGCATGTCAGCAGTAAGTCCTTAGTGGCAATCAGGAATCACTAGGCTCAGATGCTAAACCACTTCAATGTTCTCCTTTATTTACAGGCCTGAGCTCAGACACAAGCCCACACCTTGTGTTTTTGATTAAAATGTCAATATGGGGCTTTGAAATTCTTTTGTCTTTGTTCACTTGTTTGTGTCTGATTGAGAACCATGAAGACGGATTGTTAGTGTTCAAAAAGACCAACAAATAGAATCCAAGTTCTTCCCTCATAGAACAGTTATGTTGTGAGTATCTCTTTTCCAACTGGCTCTTTGGTGGGTGTTGACTATAAATTTCTCTGCACCACCTGTCTGCAAGTTTAGAAACTGTACCTCCAAACTTGAACTGAGCTGGTGAATGTTTTTACTGATATGCATCCAAAAAAATACTGTGTCCATTTACTGTAGATCAAAAGGTAAATGCAGCTGGTCGGGTAATACAAAGACAACACCACGACATGTAGACACTATTTAAACCTCGAATTTACAAGGAGGTGACGTATAGTTAAACTCTCACCTTTTCTTTCTTTCACAGGCCGGCCGCCCCGACACTGAACTAAAAATTTCTCGTTTCGAAAGGAGAAGGAAGCTGTTTATGTTTTTGTCTGGACTTTAGAAAGGTGTGTGAGAACTGTAGGTAACTCAACGTGTCAAATGTCTTTTCCACACCACTGGCTGACCCCCAGCCTCCAGCTAAAATACCTTTATCTGTCCATCTGAAAAGGCCATTTTACTAATGGCTGCAGCTACTGCTACATACCAAACATGCTTTCTGAACACAGTGTATGCTCATGGCTGGCTTGTGTTGTGCTGATGTGTTTGTGAGTGTTTACCTGGATTATGTGTGTGTGTGTGTGTGTGTGTGTGTGTGTGTGTGTGTGTGTGTTTGAATAGTTGTTGCTTATTTTCAGAGTCCTGAAACTCCTCTTTGGGTCAACACACTTGAGGTTGTCTCCACCTCTTTTGGGGTAAAGTTATTAACAGCAAATTGATGCTTTTTTTTTTAGATTACTGCTGTTTTTGGGAAACACTCACCCACCCCCTCACACACACAATCTATTCAAATTATATGCATTGGATTTTTGATGCATGCACCAACACAAGCACCATGCTCAGCTGTGCTACTCTTGAGTACACATAACAGTGTAGCATAACCATCATTGCAGGATAACATTAATGAACACTTCCACAAGTCTAAAAGTGAAAAAAAAGGAAAAACTAAGTGTGCATTTTGGTGTACGAAAAAAGGTAAAATTTCCAATTCCCAATCTGGGCACGTCTGAGACTTTTAAAATTATTTCCTCTGATTCTGACGTGTGATACAATCAATAGCAAAATGTCTTTGTTCCCCATCTGTCTGCTTGTTAGTGGGAAGAGGATGGGTTTCTAGACACACATGTGCATGTAAGAGCACACACACACACACAAACACACACACTGAGACACACCCATCCCAGTCCCCAGGTGCAGTTTGTGGAGATGGAGGCTCTCTGAAGGTGAACCCCACGGTGCACAGAGGCGAGATGCTGCGCTCTGTAAGCGTGTGTATGTGTGGAACGGCCCTTTCATGTATTCAGTTGTCTGCGTTTGGGACCGGCAGTCTTTGAGACAAAATAAAAACTTCCATTTCATTCTCTTACAAATGCTCTCCCTCAGTTGGGTTCCATGATGGACAAAAAAAACATTCACCAGAGTGAGATTGAGAGCTTGAAGAAAGAGGAGGTGTGTGTGGAGGATGGAGGGATGTAGCTTTTATCTGGAGGAGGGGAAGCCAAATTAGAAATGTGGCATGATCCCCCCCCTCCTGGGACTGAGTCAATTAGCCTGCCTGGAGGAGCTGCCAAGGGGCTGGGGGATGGTGTCGGTAAAGAGGGTGGTGGTGCTGGTGGTGGTGTTGGTGAGAGAGGAGGGGGGGGAGTTAGTGATGGAGATGGAAGAGGCCAAGGGCGTATGCAAGAGGGTTTTGATGGGAGGGGTGAAGAAAACTCACTGATACAGAGAGGACTGAACAGTTTGTAACATGACGGCGTGCCGGGCTTCAGGTGATGCAACATGAACAGGAACACAGTGAGAGAAAAGGTGAGGTTACAGCATTTATACACGGGGAGAAAACTTGTGGAAAGAACTTTGGAGCAATAATGTCAGAGTCTCTACCCAAGGGATGTCCAAACTGTGGCTGAGGGGCCAATCATGGCCTGCTGTCTATTTTCAAGCGGCCCCCAGCTCTCATCTTACCATGTGTTAGTTTTGTGTTCTAACTGTTTACATTTACACTTTCTGTCAACTGCTTGCAATAAATCTTAATATATCTGGTAACGTTTCACAAAGATTTGGGCTGTGCATAGGCAACTTTATAAAGCTAAAGCTCTGTACAATCTTAAAAAATCAACAACTTTTACAGCTGACATTTAATTGCATTTAGCATGATGCAAAATGTGTTTCATGAGTTGCTTAGAATTAAAAACAAAAAATAAAAAAACACACGAGATGACCATAAAACTGAATTAAATATATGAAATGGTCAAAAAAAGACAAAAGTTGAAGCATAAAATGGTTCAGAATACAGGATCAGAGATATTTGGGGTTTAAAGTGTTTTTATAATTGTCATATGAACAAACATGATAAAGTCCAGATCCTGATCCTGCCATAAAATTGTTACATATTTTTCCCAGGTTTGGTTTTATCTCAAAGGTCTGCAATAAGAGCACAAGTATGTTTGACATAACCATTTTTTTGATTGTTTGTTTGTTTGTTTTTTTCAGAAACCACTAAAGAGAAAAAGTTTTCCAAAAGAACGCTCATTTGTAACTTTCACTGTTCGTAAACATGTCCACAAGAGCCCCCAAAGTTTCCAATACGGCTCTTAAGGGAAAAAGTTTGGACACCCCTGCTCTACCTCCTCATAAAGAAAAGAAAGAAAGAAAGCAAAGTGAAAAGTAAAAAGGTCTTGAGTCGATCATGAGTCCCTGCTAAAAGCACCATAATTAGCCTGATATATGACAAAAACTGCATCGAAAGAACAAGGATCAAGCACTTGTCTCTCTGCAGATACAGCTCATCACATCCCCAACAGTTGTCAGTTCAATCCTCTTCTCTTTGCTGTTTTGCATCACGTTCATAAACATGCACTGAACCGTCACAAAGGACAAAACATTGGACAGTTTATATGCAGTTTACATGAGAGGAATCAGCCACAGTGAGCATTGAAGACACATTGGGCCTCATTCACTGATAAATGCAAAGAAATGTTCTTACTCCCTGCACAAAATAAGAAAACACACAAAATCACAGTCGGATTCATGATTCATGCATACCACCTGTTTTTGCTCACACTACCATGAGTATATTGATGAATTAGAACCATTGTAAATCGACAGGCGGATCCCTGCATCCTGTAATCAGAATATTACCACGCCCCAATTCATCTATATAAGGACATCTGTTCAGAGTATCAAGAGGAGGAGCCATCAACTACTACAACATCCAAGATGTCAGCGTTAACCACACAGCTCGTTCTCCCGGTTTTGGATACCGCTTGGGTGGACCGTGAGTTATTTTTGAAGGGGATAAGTGGCCTTTGGTCTGAAACAATTTTAGGAACTCTGCCTCCTTCCAGACTAATGAATTACAGTTGTGCCCAAAAGTTTACACCCCCAGCAGAATTTCTGATTTTTTGGCCTTATCTCAGAAAATATGAATGTTAACACAAAAACCTTTGAAGACATTCATTGACAGAAGCTGCACATTATACGTACTTGGACGTTCCAACATGACAGTGATCGAAAACACAAGCCCAAATCAACCTGCCATTGGCTACAGCAGAAGAAAGTGAAGGTTTTAAAGTGGCCATCTCAGTCTCCTGACCTTGATGTCATCGATCCAGTGGGGGGGTGAACCTCAAACCTGCAGTTCATGCAAGACAGCTCAAGAATTTACAGGACCTGGAGGCTTTTTGCCAAGAAGAAAGGGCAGTTTTACCATCTAAGAAAATAAAGACCCTCATCCACAACGACCACAAAGAATTTCAAGCGTTTTATTGATGTTAAAGGGGGGAATACAAGGTATTGAAAACTGGGAAGTTTAAACTTTTGAACAAGGTCATTTTTGAAGTTTCTGTTGTCACTATGATTAAAAAAGAGGGAACAATTTTTTTTCAATAAATGTCTTCACCCAACCACTAACCATGAGTGATAAAAAGGTTTTTGTGTTACCATTCATATGTTCTGAGAAAAGGCCAAAAATTTCTAGAAATTCTACTGGAGGGTATAAACTTCTGGGCATAACTGTTTATCTCAAAAAAGGAATGAAGATATCTAGAGAATTGAGCTACTCTGACCAAATGTATTTATCTTAGCTCTGAGATGGGCTTTTCATAATGGATGTCAATGAGGTCAATAAAGCTCTGAGGGCCTTAAGAGGACAGTCAGGGAACTACAGAATTTAGCCTTATATTTCTGTACAGCAGAAATCTGCCTAAGTTTAACAAAAAGAAGAAAAAAAAAGTCAGTGGGCAGTTTGATCCTGATCACCTGTTCTATCATAAATCATCATGGTATTCTTTTACATCTTGCGTCTCATTCTCAGTCATGAAAACTTGTGAGAAAGTAATTTAAACTAAAGAGAGACACCTGATACGAAGGATGAAAAACACTGGCATGAAGGGCTGTTAGTGAAGCTGACAGCAGCTGGACTTCAGCGTTGATCAGAAGTGGATGGTGAGAGGCTGGAAGTGCTGGCAAAACGCCATTTTTATGCCGAGGAATCATTTCATGGACCAGAGCCATCACTACTGCAGCAAATCACTTCTGGCAGTACAGCGAGCCTCGTGAATCAGCTTCAAACAAAGACTATCAACGAGGAAAAATTCATTAA
This sequence comes from Thalassoma bifasciatum, assembly GCA_008086565.1. NCBI lineage: Eukaryota > Metazoa > Chordata > Actinopteri > Labriformes > Labridae > Thalassoma > Thalassoma bifasciatum. The sequence continues at coordinate 263,419 of RPOG01000266.1, read as the reverse complement.
AGAAGCGTTGATCCTTAAAACAGACAAAGAAGAACACGTCTGTCTTCAATGAAATTATTTAGAAATAGAACAACACTAACACTCGTCGACATCTTGTCATCACTCGTCCTAATGTCCACGTCTCTCCTCTCCCTACTCCCACTCCCTCCCCCCCGTCTCGTTCCCTCCCCCATCGACTCTCCTTTCCCTCCCCCTTATTACTTCTCAATCCCAAACAAAACTTCCTCTTGCTCCCTTCTCCACTCCGAAATGTACTCGCAAAGGGTGGTGGTAAAGAAATGAAGGAAAGGGTTAATTCTTCTACAACTCATTTAACCTACATTTATTTAATTGTTAGTGCAATTGAATGTTTGTAAAAAAGGAAAAACAAATCTGACTGACAGACAGAAATCAAAGCCTTTTTTGAGTGACTGCCTCCTGTCGTTATAGAAATATCTGCACTCAGCGAAATTACCTGACAGACAAAAAAGAGGGGAAAAACACCTTTGCTGAAAAGCACCTGCAAGTCTGTGTCTGTGGAACATTGTTCATGAGTTTACCAAGTGAGATTTCAGACAAGGGCATGTGTGCTCAGTGTCATCATCAGTGGAAATTGAGAGTGGCAGCTGACTTGAGTGACAGGTTCAAAAAGAGAGAGGAGAGGAGCCTGTTCTGCACGCGCTCAGTAGCGTGTCACCAGTCAGGCCTGTGTCTCCTCCTTATCTGACAGCCACACTGCAGAACAGCAAAATCCCCGGCATAAGCCCCTCCAGCGCTCCTCTGGGACAGTGTGTGCATGTGTGTGTGTGGGGAGGGAGAAATAGACAGTTTCTTAAACTTTAAGTGTTATTGAGTGTGTATGTGAGTGTGTGTGTATGTGTGTGTGTGTGCGACAGGGACAGCAGGAATCTCGTTATTTTCCTATCGCTCTTTGAAAAGCCTCCTAATTCCACCTCACCTTCAACACTGCATGACCGCCCAAGGTGACAGGACCACTCCAAGTCCAAACTCAACACCCAGACACACATACACACCCACATGCACATACACACACACATACACACGCACGCACGCATCCACTAAGAAAGAAAAAAAAATCGAGTGCAATTACAGGTCATCCCAGCAAAAGAGGCCGTTCTGTACCACTGCAGGGAAGACCTGAGCACTGGAGGGAGAGAGGAGAAATTAGAAAGGACAGGAGGGACGTGTGCATGTTGTGTGTGTGAGGTAGGAGGGGGAGTTGATGGTGAGTCAGCTGAAGAAAAGGTAAGAAATGGTGCACAAAGAGTGTTTGAGAAATCTACAAGGAGAAGCATGTGAAAAGTTTTTGTGAACTTGTGGCTAAATTTTCCCATTTATGACTTGTGTTTGAGTTAAAGTTTTGTAATGTGTGTTTGTGTTCAGCTTTCTGGAATGGTGAGACTAAGGCCCCGTTAACAGGACAACATTTGACCCAATAATGAAATAATTGCAGCGGAAAAAAATCTGCATTGACACAAAGGCCCAATTCCAATTCCTTTCTTAACCCTCAGTCTTAACCCTCAAGCTCAACCCTCAATCTTAGTAGCCCTCAAAACCAAGTGTTAAGGGCTATCTTGTGACTTAGAAATGGGACACCCCTTAAATGCAAATGAAATTGTTGTGGACTGTCTGTCAGTTATTCCTTCGGTTAGCGTTATCAAAAAAATAATCCTTTTTTCCTTGGGATTGTTGAATTTTGTTTGGAGTTGTTTTGTATTTTATTTAACTTGACACAATAAAGAATATTTTGTACTACATCATTTTTAAAAGTTAAGAGTCAAAGATATCTCTTTTTGTTCTTCAGTTTTTATAACTAACAGTACAATTTAAAAAGTCTGGTTTAGAAATAACAGGAATAGGTGTTGGACTCGGGGTTTTGCCTTTTTATCCTATAATTTTGTATTTATGTTGTAAAATTTTGACTTAAGTCTTGGAATTTTTACTTTTTATATCAAAATTTAAACTTTTTTATCTCAAACATTGCCTTTATATCACAACGTAGACCTTTTATCTTAGACTTTTGTCATCTTGAAATTTTGACCTTAAATGAGAAAGTTTGGACTTTTTTCACATAATGTTAAATTGATTTCTTAAAATCTGACAGTTATTGACTTTTTGTCTCAGAATTTTGTCTTTATTTCTCAAAATGTCCACTTTTCATATTACTTTAATTTTAGAAGTCTGAAACAATTCTCACCTTCAGGTTCATTTTCATCCTCACATTAGAGTAAAAGCATTTGATGTTTCAATCGTTTGATATATATTTTTGTCACGTTTGTAAATGTTACTGTACATTGTGAAAACATCACTAAAGTTTGATTTAAAGAAAATCGTGAATCATATTGAAATCGCTATATCTGCCAAAAAAAAAATCGCAATTAGATTTTTTTCTGAAACCGTTCAGCCCTACTTGGTGGTATACGAAAACATGGCCTCACAATGAACATGCAAACTAGATGCAAGAGGAGCACTGGCACTTCATTTAGTTCACTTCATACCACTTCAGGGTAAGTATCAAATATCAGCTCTGCTTTTTGCAAATCTGGAAATCCAGAATCCAGAACACCAGTGAGATAATCAGTGTCAACCATTGGCTATTTCTTCACACTATGTGGGTCATGAGGTGTATGAGTGACACAGTTTTAAAATCTCCTCAGAACACCTCTCTACGGGAGGAAGAAAAGAACAGATTCATGAGGCTCACTGGAGGACTTGGATTAGTTCAAATGCGTCAAAACCCCAACCCTTTCAACAGCCTAAGTATCCTTTTCTATCCCAGGAGTGGGTGGGTGTGTGTGGTGATAGCACTCTGGATAAACAGTAAGAATTAGGAGAAGAGGGACTCTTTTCCAAATCAAGCAGGGAGTGTGGTTCTGCCATGTGCCAAAGAAATCAGCAACAAATCCAAACCACTGAGATGTTGGTTTTTGTCTCTCTCATGCAAGACTGTTCTTTAATACACAGGAAAGGAGGAACGGCTGGAACATGTTTCTCTTCAACATGAAGTCTGTAGATATTTTGCCAAGTAAGTGTAAACATTAAAGGCAAGAATTACACAGATAGGGAAATAACTTTGTTGACTTTGCACGACTTGTCATATTAAACACTGGACAGGTTTTCTTTCTCGATATAAGACCCACCCAAAACCATGTTTTAATGAGAGGTTAAATCATATTCAAGTACAATGATTTAAGACAGATCACTACAAGCTTTAAACACAGTTTGTGCTCAGTTAAACATTTGAAATTCAGTTTTTTAAAAGAATAAAAAAACATTTTTCCTTCCTCTGGAGAGACTTTAGGCCAGCCTACAGAGACAATCATTTGATCCTAAATCAGTCAACCCTTAAAGTCAGGTAGCATCCATCCACTCTCTCTGAAGAGTTCACTGATAGAGGACTGAGATTGGACCTGCATGTCCTCAGTTTAACCTTTACTTCAACTTTTATCTGATGTTTCAAGTTATCACCATCCTGTATCTAGAGCATTTGTGCAAAAAGCAACACTAACTACCTCAAGAACTTTGTCTTAGATATGCTGACATTACAACTTACTCTTGTCAAGTAGGGCTGGGCGATAAAGCGATCATAATATAAATCGCGATAGACACATGATCAATAACAATAGAAAGATAGAATGTTCGATAATGTCACTAGACTACGATAAAAAACATTGATCTGATCTGATCCAGAACTACACCTCTGCAACCTCTGGCACTTTTAAAGAGTTTGCTTTGGATCTTTTAGTGAAACATTCATGGAGCCAAGATCCTTTTTTGCTTCAGAAAATTAAGAAATATGCATCAATATTTCTCAAAACACTACTATTCTATCTATACTATTCAAACCTCTTTTTGGTTTTATGGATGGATCATAAATCGTGATTGTGAATATTCATTGCAGGGCAGGAGACGACGCTGATGGGCTAATGACATTAATTTTTAAGCTAGAGAGAGAGCTGTGCACACTCAAACAATGGGACACCAATGTTTGAGAAGTTGTTTGACTTTTACCGGGGGGAAAAGTTGAGCCCTGTCTTTCACTGAAACTCCATTCATTCCACCGACTGAACCCTGCGTTCCATATAAATCCATCCATTAATGAGCAAAGCAACATAACAAACCTGCAACGATGTGCGTGCTGCAGGGGCGCGTCCAGACGTTTTAGACTGAGGTGCCCCGACCCATTTATGCAGAAGTGGGCATAAATAATGTGAGCCTACATTCGATAAACAGAACTTATATTCACTTTTTATGTGTTAAAAATACAGAATTACAGGCTACAGCTTTAACAAAGAATAATAATAATCATGAAAGTGATTTTGTTTGGCCAATTTTGCCAAATCGTGTAGCAAGAGTTTGAACAGATGAATAAATGTTGAGTGTTTAAATATTTGTATATTCTACCATCATTGTTGTGTAAATTATTGTTGATTTGGGGAATGATTAACATCGACATGTGCGCAGTCTCTTCACATTATAACACTACTACAAATGATAATTTTCATCTAAATTCAGTCTTTTTTCTCCCAGCCCTTATTTTAAAAAGGTTAAGAAAAGTAATCAATAATTATCTATATCAATTGATATGAAACACTTATATTGTGATACACTTTTCACGGTATAACGGTCCGGGATCAAATTTTGCACATAGACAATAAATAGACTTTTTTTCTTTAACACATTTTTTTTTTTTAACAAGAGGTCATGTAGACAGTATAAGTTGGGAGACTGTTTCTTATTTGGATGAGTTTTATTCAAAGAGTACAGATCATAACTCACCTATGAGTAACAGAACATTTAAAATGGACAGAATAGTCATTTGATTTATATCGTGGTACATATCGATATCGACTGATGTGAAAAAAATTATCGTGATAGGAATTTTTCCCATATCGCCCAGCCCTATTGTCAAGGTATCAGATAATATTTGAAAGAGTTTCAACAGAATATCCAAAAATGCATTTGTGCACTGAAAAAACTGAAATCTTAGCGTTTATCTAAGTGTCTTTGCCATATTTTCTGTAAAAATGTCTTCTAAGTCTTGATATGATCCATGTTCACAACACCGGTCCATAAAAATGTCTCGTTTCAAGTTGTTATAAGGCAAAAATGATGTTGGAATTTCTTGTAACAAGGTAAAAATTCTGACCATGTGGTAAGAAAAGAGTTCCTTGTATGAAGATGTTCTAACTTCATGAAGCCTGACGAGCATTTTTTTTTTTTACCCAAATGGCAGATTTCTTACTCATTAGCAATTCAGACATAATTAGTCTTTTTATACCTTGAAATATGACATTTTGCTGCACTTGTGAGCTGAATGTGGCTCATACCAAGACTAAAAATAAGATATAAACACTTGATTGGATTTAAGTCTCTGCAGTGGTGTGTTTACCCATGACTCCCTTTTACCTAAACGTTATACATTTATATATTTTCACATTTTGTCTCTATTTCTCAATGACTTGATTTTAATACCAACAAACTTCGGAACAGAAAGTCAGAGCTTCATCTTTTGCACACTTGAACATTACCCTCCAAATCTACCTCCATCCCTCTTTCACTCACAAAGAGCTCTGCCACTGCGATTCATTTCCAATCATTTTCTCATCCTTTTGAAGTCTCTACACCTCAACTGGTGGTCAAGCTCACCCTTTTAAAGTTTTATCTACACCATCTTATTGTTCGACATCCATTAGCTACCTTTTTAACCAAGTGATACATCAGGGAAACTATCTTTGTTCACCTCAGGCTCAACTCTTTTGTTATGCATCCAACCATCCATCACTGGGTTTTCTTTATCTACTCATATCCAATTACACCTTAAACACTGCAGACCTATTATCCTGAATAGTGCAGTTCATCGCCTTCAAACTTAAAGTTCTTGCCATTTAGATAATATTCATACACAAATCTGTGTTATTTCACACATTCTGAAACAGTTCCCTGCTAAGTTTTATTTGGTTGCTATCAGTCTGACTGTTAGCACCTGCATGCTTAGCTCCAACCTTTTAAAATGTCCAGCTTTGTTTCATTTATTTGAATTCTTAATGTTCTATACCTTGCTGAAAGATCATTTGCTCTTTTATGACAAAGAAAGTTGAAGCTTGAGTTGAACTTTAAGTACTTCAAAGGTATTTCGACTGTATTTGACACGAAATGTATAACACATAGAAAGCATCACTAAATTGGAAAACATCATTCAAACACACAATGGGGTTGTTATTTGGGTCAATGACGTGACGTCCCTTTTTTGTGTCTGAGTGCAATATTTCCTTCCATCATGAATTGAGTATTTCATCACGTGTATTTCTTTATTCTATGAAACCTGTGTTATTTGAACACATCTTTAAACTATTAAAATATAACATGTTTTTTTGTGTTTTGGTTCCTCAAACCCCCAAAATGTCAGGTGGTGCAACCGTCCTGACAAGTATCCACAGTAATTAAACTCTAAAAATTGAATGTCAGTTATTGTAAATGGAAATTAAAAATACAGTGGCATTATTTTATGCTTGAACCTTTTTAAATAAAACATTCTTTGCAAATAAAAATAATTTTAAAGCTGTTGAGAAATTTAAAAAACTTTTGTCCCGTAATTTTCACCTTGTCAAATGTCAGGGTGGTGCAACCGTAACATTAGACTTTTATTTTAAAGTGAAGAGAATAAAACAGGAAACAGGAAACTGCATCAGCCAGAGGACCCCAAATGACATTTGTGACCAAGTGGAAAAGTTTGTAGATTTCTCTGAAATACTGATAAAAAAGGTTTTTTCACTTCATTGGTGACTGGAACAATTTCCATGTAGCTGGGCGGATAATTGCATATTACAGGAGAATCGTTCACTTGCGGATAAAAGCACCAAAATTGGCACATATACTCCTTAGATGTTGCTTTTTTGAGAAAACCATCTGGCCAAATGAAAATTTAAGATGGCCAACATTGAATATACAATAATATTGCATTTTGCCATAAAATCCTATAAACTTGTCCTATTTGAATGATCTTGGTGTCAAATTAAACATTTTTCACTATGTAGAATCCAAATTTGGACCCATGGACTTACTCAGTGGCTGCCTTGTACCATATTTCAGTCCTGGAATCCTAATATTCTGCTAAATATGAGGTTTACATTATGTCTGACTGGGGTAAAATGGTTGGTAGTCTATCTTAGTGTTGTTCAAGGTTTAGTGTGTGTGTGTGTGTGTCTGCCAAATTGTGTCTGAGTTAAAAAAAATCCCCTCAAAAAAACATGCTTGACTTGTCTGCGTTACACGTCTCAAAGCGCTCATCACCTTATCATGGTGGGCAGTTTGTGTGTCTCCATGACCCCTAGAGCTGTGTCGGCTGGAGTATCGTACTCAGGGTCACCCACGCCGAACAGCTCGAAGGGTAGAGACCAGACAAAGAGTGATCCCATGTGATACCATGCATTTTAGGTGAGTTAGACGTGACATGAACATCAAATTTAGCTGAGTATTAGGATTCAGGGACTGATATAGGTGTGTGCAGTGAGTACACACCCCCTCACTGCACCCCCCACCCCTCACACACACTAAACCTCTAACAACACTCTGGCTGTTTTCCAAACCGCCTACAACACTAGCGATGCCTACTACTTCGGCTGAAATTCAGTATTTAGTAGCAGTATGCGAAAACTTGCGAGATCTGTAGTAAACTACAAGTTCCCGGATGACCTACTGATCGGAGAAAATTTCTCAGTATGCAACGGACCAGTCTACCTGGCGTACTGTTTCCCACAATGCACGGCGCTAATGCTGTTTGTCAGTTTGGGGGCGCTCAGGTTGAGGTGAATTACTGACACCTACTGGAATAAATCAGCTCAACTACAACACAACAACAAAAATGTGAAACGGTCCCAGAGATAAAAGTGAAGTGACAGGAAAGAAACAGCTGTAAATCTGCTCACTTCATCATGAAAGAGCTGTTTACTTTTACCAAATTCATAAAAGCCCCTAAATCATTTATCACTTTTTATTTTACACTAACAGCCTACGTGGGTAATGAGGACGCAGTTTTTNGTTTGTCAGTTTGGGGGCGCTCAGGTTGAGGTGAATTACTGACACCTACTGGAATAAATCAGCTCAACTACAACACAACAACAAAAATGTGAAACGGTCCCAGAGATAAAAGTGAAGTGACAGGAAAGAAACAGCTGTAAATCTGCTCACTTCATCATGAAAGAGCTGTTTACTTTTACCAAATTCATAAAAGCCCCTAAATCATTTATCACTTTTTATTTTACACTAACAGCCTACGTGGGTAATGAGGACGCAGTTTTTCCACCAGCTGTAAAAATAACAAGTCAGTTGGTTTCAGATTTATTTTCAATACACGATAACTTTTGGTGCAAGATTAAAAAATTAAATATGGCGATTTTGCTGTATTTTATACCTTTACAAATATCAAATTGGGACTTTTATCTCTCCCTGAATTTGTTGTTTTTCTAAATGAATTAAAAATGTTCCTTGAACCACTAAAATAATGAAAATACCATAACAGTTCTCAAAAAAATTACAACTTCCTTCACATGCTTAATTTCATTTATTTATTTTCCTTTGTATCTCATTGACATCTAATTTAACTTAACTACTTTTATTGCTCCTGTAACTTCACCACTGATTGAAATGGTGAATTAATGACTGAAATGCCAAATGTACTCATGGTTTACTTATGATGAAATTAAACATTAGAAAAAAATCCATCAGTTCCACTTCCTGAAATCCAGAGTAGTATACTACTTAACAGGTCCAACAAAACAGTCATACTACATGTGGAAGTAGCAGGTAGTAGGCGGTTTGGAAAACAGCCTAAGACAGACTACCAACCATTGGACTCGAGTCGGACATAATGTAAACCTCATATTTAGCAGAATATTAGAATTCCAGGACTGAAATATGGTACAAGGAAGCCAGTGAGTAAGTCCATGGGTCCAAATGTGGATTCTACATAGTGAAAAATGTATAATTTGACACCAAGATCATTCAAATAGGACAAGTTTATGGGATTTTATGGCAAAATGCAATATTATCGTATATTCGATGTTGGTCATCTTGAATTTTCATTTGGCCAGATGGTTTTCTCAAAAGAGCAACATCTAAGGAGTATGTGTGCCAATTTTGGTGCTTTTATCCGCAAGTGAACGATTATTACAGTTATCCGCCCAGCTAATGTCAGGTGGTACAACCAATGTAATAATGTGAAATGTTATTTTAACATCAATAATAAATAGAATAAGTGTTTATTTTCTTTACTTTGTGTGTTTTACTTTTACATACTCAGTGAAGTCTGTGAACTCTCTATGAACGGTTATTAAAGTGTGTCTTTTTTATTGTCCTTGTATATTTATATAAAAGTATATAAACCAACCGCCACCTGACATTTTTGGGTGCTCAAATTAAAAATACTAAAAAATAATGAATCTAGAAACTTTGAAATGTTGGTCAACTACTGAAATCTGTTAGAAAACTTATTTCTTCACTCAGAAATATGTTTTTTATCCATTTTCAAAGAACTTTTTAAAAATACGTTTTTAGACCCTCTTTTTGTCATTGACCCATTTATCACCATGGCAGAAGGAAGAAACAACAACAGCTCAACTATGGTGTTCAAACTAAGAAAAAAAAAAAATCAAGATGCTGAGATGAATTTTCCAATGCTGGCACCTCTAATCATCTTTGTCCACATGTAGCCGGGTATCTTCAAACACAAATAACCCTCCTCATTCATTTTTAAAAATACTTTTGTCCACACTTGATCATTTACAAAAAATAGAATGTCCACATGTAAGCGGGCAAATCTATTCAAAAGTGCGGCATTTTTCAGATGTGAAACTTGTGCCAGCAAATCAGAATGAATCTTCATCATACTGTCTATTCAAACATTTTAAAACATGGCACTGGGATCTTTTGTTTGGACCATCATAGAGGTTTGTTCCTCTATGTAAGTAATAAGATGATCTTGAGGAAATAAGAAGGCAAGAAGTAAGTGCATCAACGTTAAATTTAACATGCACGCAGCATTGATCGCCATAGCATTGCACATGTGTGATGTCAATGGCTTTTTTTGTTGCAGGGTGTGGCATTTGAGACCCAAAACCATAACATTGGCGTTCCCAAAATCTTCACATTGGCTGGAGTTTTCAGAGAAGACCGCTATTATAGGCGTAAAACTGTGGTTTTAATGTGGATCACAGGCTAAAACATATGGAAGTATGTGCAGTTTCACAGCTACAGCTACATGTAGACATGTCCTAAGAATCAGTATCATTAAGCAGTTCTTTAAGTTTCTTGTTATGTCCCCTGTCAGAAACCAGATGCTAGATTCCTCCTGATTTTTTAACAATTTTCTAAATTAGACATATCAGTTGTAGAAGGAAGCGGGATTTCCTACAGACATCCACCAAACGAGATTGGCCTAGTTAAGAAAAAGAAAAAGAGAAAATAATCAGGTGTAAAGAAATGACTGATGAAAGGAAAGAAACTTGTTCACCCAAACTCAACTTTTTTTCAAGTGTGTACCAAAAAAGTCAACTGAGGAGGGTGCTGACATTCTGTGAGCAAAAACCCATCTGAGCAGGTAGAACTCAGCCTCCCTAAAAAACCTCTGTCTGCTGATTATCACCAGCTGAGGAGAACATCACAGCTGATTCTAATATCTGCTGATTAGAGAAACAACCTGAGGACTGGGTTTCTTCATGTCGAACCATCACATCTTTGACATTTCTATGCAGAAATGACTGGACATGGACCAAAAGTAAATCCACACTTTCATAGAAACAGAGGTTTCAATGGCTAAACGTAGTCTCATTAAGTACAACATACTGTATACACAGAGCTCAACATCTTCACACACAAACACACACATACACATTATACCTTTCATCAGCGTAACTACAAATTCAAGGGCAACTTTTCACCGTCCTAATCAGAAGGATCAAAAAAAGGAAAACAAAAAATGAATAAATGCAAAAAACTAATAAAAGTTTGATGCTAACAGTCTTTTGCTTTTTATTTGAACGAGGGAACAACCTCCGCTCCCCTCTGTCCCCTCAGGCTATATAGGAAAAAGTCAATATTTCAAGAGAGCCGAGAAACTCATTAAATATTTCAAACAAAGGAAAACTGACATCGCTGCCCAGTCTCGTTTTTTTACTCCTGGTACCTAACCTCCTCACCAGTTCTCTGGTGTTTATCTTTCTCCTCCTTCACTGCACACTTCTTTCAGCTAACACAGAGCTAACACTAACCATCCGATGGAAGATATTTCTCCTGTGGTCTCAAGAAGCTTAGGGTATTGTGTCATACTTTTCAAAGTCTTAGCCTTGCACATTTGTTGGCGACTTTCTGCTGACCCGGTGGTTATTCCAGGCTGAGGGAAGGGTTATGAAGAAGGTTAATGGGTTTTCCTGCAGAGGAAGGGTTGAGATAAGGGTTAATGGGTTTTAAGGTGTGGCAGTGGATCAGTGCGTAGCCACCTTAACCGTGGAGTTACCTTGGGTGTTCATTCATCACGAGGCAATCAGTGGCACCGCCTTGAACCCACAGGAGCTGTTAGGTTAAATAAATGTCCACTTTGCTGCTGTCTGATGTAAAGTGATTGAACACAATGCAACCTGTGACTGCAGGGTGAAAGCTATTACATGATGTTGTCCTACATGGTCCCTGACTGTCCTGGGTGAAAGCATGCGATGGGTTTTAAACTTGTAGAGGCTTAGTGGAAACTAACATGCAATGATAGCAAACACTCTGGGTAGTCCGACTTCCTCCCACAGACCAAAAACGTGCCCACGTTAGGTTAATTGATTATTCTAAATTGACCGTAGGTGTGAGTGTGTGTGTGAATGGTTGTTTGTCTCTATGTCAGCCCTGCGATTGACTGGCGACCAATCCAGGGTGTACCCGCCTCTCGCCAAATGACAGCTGGGATAGGCTCCAGCCACCCGCGACCCTGAATAGCAGGATCGACGGTATAGAAAATGGATGGATGGATGATAGCAAACATAGAGTAACATAAATTATATAAATAGGAAAACTCCAAAGTTCTGACTTCAGCTTTTCTACAATTTTTCCAACAAAAATAAGACATTCCAAAACCAATAAAATAATCCCCAAACCATTTCTGTCTGTCTTAAGTTGGTAGCCAGGTAAGTGGATAATGTAAAGATGGGTAGTAATGAGGGCTGAACGATTCGGGCAAAATTAAGGCGTAATGCCAGCTATCTTGATATTGATACAATAAAATATGACTCTGGGTTTAGAGAAAACTAAGTATTTTTCAAAATAAAAGCATAATAATATACCAGGATGTGGAAAGTGGGGTTAATTGATTAGAGCACACTGTGAGTCATCAATATTAACAGAAAGTCACCAATAATCATGTGACTGTCTGAGCTTTACATGCAGGGTGAGCTGGGAAAATCTACATTATTGATATCTTCTATCTATCTGTTTGGATATTAATATCTTGAATTTTTATATCTCCACATCAATGCTATAACAATATATCTTTCAGCCTTAGTGGTAATGCGCATCTCCCCATACACTATTTCCTTACTTAGATAGGAAGAAGGCTGTGGTTACAAGTGCTGGACATTTCATAGCAATTTAGATTAAATCACAATATTCTAATTGCGGGCAGTGCAATATTTCTTAAATCTGAAATGTGTCTGAATATTGGATACATTTTTTGCAGTAGATGTATTATGCTCCACGCCAGCGATACTCAATCCTGGTCAAGCAAAGAGCCACATTTTTGTGGTGAGAAATGGCAAAAACAGCAGGAAGTTGCATAAAACTAGGTTTAAGGAGGTAGAAATGGTTAGAAAGAAACAACAATTTGAAAGAAAATTGGGAGAAAACTTGGGAAAAAAATCAAAAAGTAGGAAAAAAAATGGACCAAAAGTAAGAAGAGCAGGAGTGAAAAGTGAATGAAATGGCCCAAAAGCAGCCACAAGTAGTTTAAAAAAATTTCATGGATTTTTTGTCATGCTGTAATTAATATTTATGTTTATTTTAAAAAATATGTTCATTTAGCAACAAATAAGATGGGGCACCAAAAAATATTCACACCATAAATTGCAATACACGTAAAAATAATCGCAGTTAGGTTACTTTTTCAAATCATTTAACCCTCGTGGTTACCTACAGAACAGTTACCTCACCATGATGAAAAAGGCCCTCAATTAAAGCACAAATTAGCAGGTTCACGTTCTGGGTCGGGCTGGCTTTTTGAATAGTTATGTTTAAAGGGACTGTCTGAGTGATCTTGAAAAACTCTCATATCTAGATATGTAACTGATCATACTCTACAAATTAAAGGAACTGTGAGGACTTTTTTAGTGATCTTGGAAAAAGTCCCATATCTCGATATAGATCTGATCATAATCCCTAATTTAAAATGCAATTGTCAGCGCTGAAATAGGTTCCTGCTAAATGCTAATTCCTAGCCTCCAGATAGGGACTGGATGGGTCAGATCGATTTACGACAAGTCAAAGTCTCTTTGACATCAGTGCCGGCTGACAAAGTTTCGCAGTGAGAAGAGAGATCTGTATTTTTCTCTGTTTAAAACGATTTATTGGATTTATTTAGTCGTGATGGTGAACACTGGAGCTCGACTGTCTGACAGAAAGGGTCAGACGAGCAGGCGAGCGCTAAACGGGAGAGTGATAGAGCACAGGCTAAGGCTGAAACACGGATGCAAAGCAAAAACACAGGCATGTTTGTGATAATATTCATTCCTGTCCACATGCAACAGTTATTCTGCAGTTACTCTGCTTGGTAGATGAGCACTGGTCGGACATAACCAGGATTCACAAACATTACCCACATGTCTCAAAACACTGGGCTGAGCAACACTCGCCGGCTACTAAACTGCATTACCAACTTACAAAGTTTGCGAGTTGTCACATTTCAAACAACAGAGCTACGCAACTGATGATAAAAACATTACCATGTCATATTGTATCCGGTAAAAAGTTGTCGCAAATAAAGAAAGGTAGAGTTTAAAAAAAGTATCTTCTTAAGAAGATTGAAGGAAAAAAAAGATCTGTACTCATCTTTCAAAACAAAAACACAACAGATTGCATGAGTTGTCTGGGTAGCTACAAACCATTTCAAACATATTCCCACCACAATTACTTTAAATAGAAAAAAGGCGGTGGTAAGGATAGTCGGTAGTGCTGCTGTTACCTACATAAAAGTAACCTGACTGTGATAAGAAAGGCATTCAATTGAAGTCCAATTTGTCAGATTTAAACGCTAGATGTCGGACTAACTTGTGTAATAGTTATACGTTTAAGCTAGTTGCCTCGTAAGTGATTTACCAGCTGATATAATCTTGCCAAAGTCACAATCTGAAATGATTTTTCCTTTGTAAATTTACTACTGTATAAACTTTCTTTCGAGAAATGATAGTGGACCTAACTCTGACTCAAAAATGCCGTCCTACAAGGTCTTGTCCGGGTCTAAGTGTCTTTTTCTGGATTTTTGTGTTTTTAAGTAGCACATTGTACATACAGTACTTTTTGAAGTTGTTGTTGGACACGAGGAAGCTAATGCTAGGCTAATAACTGTACCTAACTGTATCACTGTTCAGTGTTATATGAAGTATCCTAGATAATCAGCAATAAACCTTAACACCATCTGTTTGGTTACTGATTTGGGTGTGGTAACAAATGATGCTGAGTTAGCATCAAGCACTAGCTACATAAAGGAGAAACTTGTCTTATTTTTCCACCATTTTAATTCAATTTCTTAACACAGCAAAGACAAAGTGATATAAATCAGAGCAAGATGTCAGACTCAACACCTTTTTTCTTTTCACTATGAATTAAATCTACGGAATTCTCCTTTAACAGAGTAATCTCAGAAGTAAAGGTCCATATGTTGTAAAATTCTTTTAAATTTTAAATAGCCAACAAGCAGAATTCAGCCCAGGTTTCTTTTCAAACCACTGAACTAAAACTTACTAGTAGCTCATGATGTTTTAAGGTAAAAGATGAAAGAAGAAGACGGATATTAGCATCACAGTTCTAACAACAGAAGACATCTATCATGTCAAACCTTGTCCAACCATCCATCACATGGAGAGAACACCTCATTGGAAAGATAAATAAAGGGTTAAAGTATAGTTCAGTGGTATGGTAATGGAGGGGTTACTGCGCAGGTTAAGGTGGGTTTTGGGTGGAGGGGTAATAAAGACCACTGAGACCTGGGATTACAGGACTGAATAGGTGAGATGACAGACAAAACACACACCTGCCTGCTTGAAAACACACATATACACCCACTCACACAACAAGACCCTCAGATGATAACTGGGTATTAGAAACAAAAGCAGATGCTACAAATAGTATGAAAGAGAGCAGATATATTTAAAGCTTTTGTAAAGGCAGGCAGACGTATTGTCATAAAAAAGGACGAGAGAGAGAAAAGGGAAGGGTGGGAGAGGGAATGAGAGCAAAGCAGAGTGGCATGGGATAAGCCTCTGTCATTAGTTGTGGGATTTAAGCGAAAACCTGCAGAAAAGGCAGAAGTAAATGAGATTAGAGAACAAAAGTGGCAGAGTGTGGCAGGATGGAGGGAGGAGGGAGGAGTGGAGGGATGAGGCGCACAATAACTGCAGGTGTAAAGGAACCAAAGACTTCTAATCTTCTCTGTATCCACTGGTTCCTTTATTCACCGATGAATTATGCGCTTTAAAATTCCTAGAATGCTTCATTGTTCAAAGATTTGCTTTAAAGCATTGAAAAGTGGCCACATTTCAAAGCTTTAAAAACATGATTTTGGTTTGCAGAAGTAAAAAGTGAAGTGACAACAAATAGACACAATAGACTGTTTCTGACTAAGGAGACGTTTTCATTATAGTTTGGGAGGGTTTAGGGGGTGAAGGTGACCACATTGTAGTCCTTTACTTTGTAGGTTCTGTCTGTGAGAGGGTGTGCGTGGATTTGAGAAAGAGTAAAAGAATAAATACGTTTCTTGAGTCACCCACTGATCACAATCCAATGAAGAAAACCCTGTTTCACGAAGAATGAAAGTATAAGAAGGTAATCTTTACAGGTGTGTAGGACGACACGACAATAATGTAAAGTGTTCTTTCGGTTGGATTACTACTTGTGTCTATACTTTGATGTTTAAGTCGTCCGACTCTGTGTAAGTCTCGTCGTAATCAGGTTGTATTTGTGGATGTGTCCCAAAAGGGGTCGAGATGAATATATCTCAGAAACTTCAGTCCAAACCTCTTAATAGAGGACAGTTTCTAAGAAGCCTTATAAAAAAGAGAGAATATGACTGCAAACAAGGCACACACAGTCATACATTTCACTTTCACACCAAACTACTTCAGTGTGTTCCTCAATAAATTAAAACCTCCAATGAAATATTGATCCACGTGGAAAAAGATCCAGACAGTAAACAGAAATATTAAAGCCACAGAGAGTCTATTAAAAAATCAGAATCTCACCTTCATCAGCAGCTTCCTCTGCCTCAGCCCCTCCTCACTCTTTCCTCCTGGCAGGTGCCATCACGGTCAAATAGTCCACAGGAAAAGGCTGGAGAGGGCTATTCTCTAATTCTCTCTCTCTCTCTCCCTCTTTCTTACACTCCCTCTCTGAGTCCTGTTCAGATTTGTATCACCACGAGAAAAGCAGCATGTGTGTGCGTTTCTGTTTGTGTGTATATGTGTGTGTGTGTGTGTGTGTGTGCACAACTCCAAAGGTCCCGGAATTCCTGAGTCCTGCGCTAAAGAGCGAGCGTGGTTCAGCTCCCTCCCTCTCTCTCTCTGCTCTCCTTTTCTTTTTTCCTCTCACTCCCGGCCGGGCAGAGAGGAGGGGAAGACAGTCAGGGGGTGGGACGGAAGACAGAAGCTGCTTTCAGTGAACTCTTTCTCTATCTTTTCCCTTCTTTCTCTCCCTCTGTCTTTCTCTTCTCGTCTCTTTCTCTCTGCCTAACTTTTACGCTCTGTCTTCTGGCTTGTTCTGTGTGACAGATACTCTTTCAGTGCTCCGCCAGGCGTGAAAGCAAAGCTCTCTCTGTCAAACACACACACACACACACACACAAACGCGTGCGCTCACACACACTCATGCACCCTCCTCCCTCTGTCAGCGCCACTCCCTCTGCCACACAGTCCAGAGGTAAAGTCACTCCCTTGCTGTGTCACCCCGCTGCAGTGTCTTTCTCTTGTTATGGTTCAACATGCTTTAGAGCTGTGTGGATTTATCTGTCTGTGTCTGAGCCAGCAGTATTTTAAAGCTGAGCTAGTTTTGATAAGGATCAGGGTGAGAACGGGATGAGACACTTTCGTCGGACTTTGATTCTAGATCAGCTCTAGTTCCTGATACAAAGCCCAAACATTCCCCTAAACCACGAACACCATGTCACTATATTTGAGTTTTCTACTTATTTTATTGTTAACTTCTTTTGTCTTTCCTCTCAATAAAATATTTATGTTGATTCAAGCAGATGACGTTCAGATTTTTACTTGGTGTGATTAAAGGTAGGGTTTGCAGGATTTCCCTAAAAAATAAAATGTCAACTCTAACAGGATAATCCTACTCAATTGGCATCTCTGGACTTAAATTCATGTGTGTCAGTGTCTGTGTTTGCCTCACCCTCTTGTAGACCCCCTTCCTCTGCTGTTTTGTTAATGTTTTGGTTGACTCAGGACGTTTCTGGGCGGAGAGTTAGTGTGGTTACGGGTGGAGACCAGCCAAACATAGCGCGCCATTGCGCAAGTGACTTTATGTGTTGATGATAGCAAGTGGGAGAAGCGGCTACTTTAGTGGCCATGACACAAAGAGAAAATAATACAATATATGCAGCTTACCTCATTTACCTGACTTCCTGCAGGTAAATGAGCTACCATTTAACCATGCTATAAGCTACGATCAGCAGTGAGCATGCACTGCCACTGGCACTGAGCCACGGAATAAGAGCCTAGTTTGGATGTTGGAAGAAATGAAACTTAACTAAAATTTCTGCATAACTTGCCTTTAAGCTTCAAACTGCTCCAACTCAATATAGCAAAAATTTTAAATAACCAGGGTTGCAGCATTAAAAATGATAAAAGCGTAAGGTTCAAAACAAAAATGTTCATCATTTTATAATTTGAATGCTATTCATACACCACAGTTAAGCTGCTATTAGGGCAGCACAATATTGAGAAAAGGGTGACCTTGTGGTGTTTTTATTCCCTGCAATATACACTGCCTGACCAAAAAAAGTTGCCACTTGGAGTTCACGAAGCAAATGGGTACAAGCCCCCTATTGGATAATTACTGCATGGGCGATTATCTTTCAGCTGGAAACAAGTTATTTAACCCCAACTTATGTAATGAGTAACTTCTATTATTTAAACAAACATGGAGACAGACACATCCTGTGGTTGTGGTAAAGTGTCAGTCTGTTTAAGAAGAGTCAAGTCATTGGCATCAAGCTGAGAAAACATCTAAGGAAACTGATGCAGAAATTGCTAAAATAGGGTTAAGAATTTTCCGATGCATTATTACAAACTGGAAGGATGGTGGGAAATTATGACTCAGTATGAGCAAAAACAATCTCAAAGGCATTTTTTAAGTATTTTTTTTAACTGGCAGAATTGGGCTTCTGTACAAAGCAGATAACCACTGTGCCTTTTGCAGACTCATACTACTAGAGATACCAGCATTAGTAAGAACTGATGGACATTGTTGATATGAATATGAAACTTCTGAAATGCAAAATACAGCGGAAATTAAACCAGATTACAAAAGAATGAAAATATCAAGTTAGTGGTTTGACAGCCTTTAAAATAACACACGTGGTTGGCAAAGTTCGATCCCAAAAGATGTCCAAGTTGATTTAATTTCTTTGAAACTGTTGTAAAAATAAGTGGAAGAATAGAAAGATACTTCTCCCTTGCCTTATTTTTTGACTATGGTGAATTATTATTGGGTTGAATTGGGTTTGAAGAGAACAGATTCGTCTTCTTCAAGCAATATTGTCAATCTTTTTACTCTTGTTTTGAAAAGAGGCGGTAAAATAACCAAGTTTGACTCCAAAATGTACCAATAAAGTTTTGTTAACAGAGTTTTTAAAATGCTGTTTTCAAACACAAAATGACATAATTCGTTAAATCCTCACTGTCATTGTTTCTTGTCTTTTCTCAGTTTATATATAAAGTTAATATCCATCTAAAAGCAGAAATAGAAACCATTCTTTAACACATGAACATGCTCTGTGATAATGTTACACAATGTCTGTGCCTGGCTTATATGTTGTGGTTAAAGCCGGGGACAGACTGTGGTTATGGCACATAAATTACGGTGATGGATCGGTGAGGTTTTGGTGACTGTGTTATTAAGAAGACAAACATTAATTTTGTGTCTGCCATGGGACACAAACTTCGGTCTCCGGCTTCAGAGACATGAAACATGATTGTCAGCCAATGAGGGTCAGACTCTTTTAGCCAATGCCAGGGTTTGGTTTGAAAACAGTGCAGTGTCTAGGATTTCTATCAGGAGGACTTTGTAGATTAAAGCAAGTTATTTTTTCATGTTATTTAATGTGAGACTCAAAGTCAGAAACTCTACTGTTCGTACTTCCTGTTCTGTTAACCTCTCATCTTTGCTCCTGTTAGTGTGTCTGTGTTAAAACAACAGTAACACAGAGTGAAGCCAGAGCTGTAAGATCACTTCCAAATGACTGGTTGCATTATGGGTAATCAAGCCTGCCTCCTCCATTACAACAGATTAGACATGGTTCAAAACTAAACTGTAGGTATGTTTCCCCAAAAGCAAAACCTGATAGCAGGAGTCACACAGCAACAAACTGCTGCATTTAATATGAAAATTCAGAGAAGAACTGGACCTTGTGTGATGCCGTAGACAGTCACTCAAACAAAGATCTACTTATTCTGGGGGATCCTTGGGGATACTCTAAGGCTAAGCCCAGACACCCTGTAGAAAAAGCTCATTTCAGCTGTTTGTATTCACAATTGTGTTCTTTTGGTCACTACTCACAGCTCATGACCACGGGTGAGGACTGGAACATAGAGTAAACAGTAAATTGAGAGCCTTACCTTCTGGCTTGACTATCTCTAAACTACAACAGACTGGTATAGCGTTCCAATCACTGCCAATGCAGCCTCCATCTGTCCGTCAAGACATCTTTTTACTGAATACAATGCAACAAGGCAACATATTTATCAACAGTTACATGGTGCTGTTGTTTGAAGCACTACTCACAGCCTGGTGCCCTGTATCAGTACTGTGTAACTTTTGTGACTCCTGGTTCTTTCCTACCAGTGCTCATCTACCAACTACAACCTCACCAAGCAGAGCAAACATAACCCGTCTCTTCATTTTATTTTTAAACTCTCAGGTTTGGACAGGTCACAACAGTATAAATGTTGCATGCGGGTTGGAATGAACATTATCACAAACAACTTAATAAAGACAATGTGATAAAACCCAAACTGTAAAAACTTGTTAACAATGTAACAAAACTGCTAAGCCTGAAATCTAATTAAATGTAGTAAAACTAAAACATAATAACTGACCTAAAATGGAAAAAGTTCTAACGTTTGGGGCCTAGGATAATTTTGATATTCATCTGTAACGCGATTGACATTATTGATAGCCTCTTAGGTTTGAACAGAACCACAGCAGTATAACTGCAGCATGTAAGCTGGAATGAACATTACCACAGACAGCTTTAAGCTTGCGTTTTAGCCTTTAGTCCATGCTCTATCACTCTCCTGGTTAGCTTTCTTCTGCTCTCCTGTCCCTATCCTATTGGCATTCAAATAAATGATATCCAATTTCTACCAAGTCTTATCTGGCAAATGCTACGAAATACCTTGCTCCAGTTGTGATGGTTCCTTTGGAATTAATTATCTTCATCTTCAAGCGAGTTAATATAGTGTTTTTGAACATAAAAACACAATCACATCATTCACATATGATAGCATACTGTTATTTTGTCAATTATCAGTGTGAGATTGTGTTTCATTGTCTGCTTCTGAGAACATTATGTCTCTTCCTACGTGCGCCGCTGCGGACAACTCAGCTGTTCTCTCCCGTTTTACCATCAGTGCACGAAAATGTCAGATTAAACAACTGAACACAAATTACAGAGCAAGCATTTTCTATGTAGTAAACTACGATTTACAAGTACAAAGTCCTTCTGAAAACTCTGGTTACCAGTGAATAGCCGAGCAAGATCACTCAAAATATGGAAAATCTGTGGAAAAGTTGAGCGAGAATGACAGACATTGAGGAAACGAGATGCCAAAAAAAAAAAAAAAACCTCAGTGACAATGCAGAGAATGCTTGAGTTGGCTGGGATACGATGTAGATAATAATTGAAAAACCAAATCTACTGATCAGTGCTGCCATATTCAGTCAAGTCGGCTACTTTGAGTATGGAAAAGAAAAAGTAGTGTAACTTGTTGGCTGAATCTAAGTTCAATCTGAACAGCATTAACTATAAACTTCATATAATCAGACTTAAGGGCTGTGAGGAAGACAGACCATGCCCTTAATGACCATCCATCAACGTAACAAAAAAACACATCACCCTGAGCAACCTTAAAGAGGCAATTCAATATACGGAATATTTGAACTTTGAAAGAATTATTTTTGGTCGCTTAAATTCATCACATTCTCCAAATGCCGGTATATGTCTGCCAGAACAATGTTCATTCATCGAGACTTTCATCCCCAGGTAAAAAAAAAAAACAATGTATAAAGTGTTATCTTCATTTTA
The DNA here is from genome assembly GCA_008086565.1 of Thalassoma bifasciatum. Taxonomy (NCBI): domain Eukaryota; kingdom Metazoa; phylum Chordata; class Actinopteri; order Labriformes; family Labridae; genus Thalassoma; species Thalassoma bifasciatum. Next base: position 241,650 of record RPOG01000266.1, on the reverse strand, counting down.
GACGTCAAAAAATGTATTTGCGGCTCCCTTTGTTTTCTTTTTCGTGGGAATCGGGTCAAAATGGCTCTTTGAGTGTTAAAGGTTATCGAAGGTGTTCGGGTAAAAAAACTCCCAAGAGAGTTCACTGGTCACTTTGTCTCGGACTAAGTCTAGAAGTAAACTTTCCAACTACAACAAAAATACACAAGAACATGAACAGACTTCACCTAACAGACAAGAATAAGAAAAGATTAGAAATAGGGGTTTTTTTGCAAGTTAACTGCTTTGTAAGTAAACTAAGTTCAGATGAAGTTTATACCTGGCCCTTTTGTGACTGATTAACTTTAACAACTGCTGCACTCCATTCGAATGGGTTTTTCATACGATGGGAAATACAGAGATATGGAGACGTAGAATTTAAAGGGAGTGGACTGATAAAAGGAGTCAGAGACTTGAAGCAACAGAGACCATTAGAAATTGGGAGAACACAAAGGAGGGTGAAAAGCTCAAGCGTTTAGGACACACTCAGTCAAAACTTAGTCCTATTTCAGGTTTTTGTAAACCAGGCCTCAGACAGCAGGGTGCCCGACAGTATCAGTGACGCATACACACAAACACATGGCCGTGTAAACACTGCAGATGGCACATTCACACTCACACACTGATATCCACACTCACACAGGTACACATGTACACCCACGAAACACCTGCCAGTAGACTTCAGGGTAATCAAAAATACATGCAAGAAAGAAAAAAAAACACACTTACACAAACCCCACAGATACACACATCAACACACTGCAAGCCGCCTGTCTGGCGTCTCCCTGGCACCATCCAGACGGCCATCTCCGGAGGATGCAGAGTTAGCCAATCACAGCTGCCAGTCAGCAGCTTTCATTATCACACACACAGATACAGGCACACACATGGTAGGTCCATGGAGATGGCAGACTGGGAGAAGAAGTGTGTGAATGCATGTGTGTGTACTGAATCTGCATGTGTGTTTCATGCTAGCATGACAAGAACCAAACAGAGGAAATAAGAGAAGAATGGCCCAATGAGACAGCATCACACCACAATAAAATGACTGCAGAAAAAAAAAATTTAATCATTGTTGATCAAGGAAAAAATTGCTTGCTTCATTGGCAGCTATTTGAGTCATTCAAATCGAGTGTGACCCGCCTTTTGGCTTGCAATATCTTGAAATAGGTCTGGTATTTGCTTTTTTTCCCTCCTCCTTCCTCTTGTACTCTTTTCCTTCGATTGAAACGGGGCCCTCTGCATGCTGGTGACCCAACAGTTCTCCCTGCTCTTGTCCTGCCCCATTGTTATGTGTCTCTGTCTTTTTTATGTTTATGATAGGTTGCGCTAAAAAAGGTGCGGCGAATAAAGAGAATCTTGAATCTTGAAATGAAATTAAAATCTGGACTTGGGCCACCGGCTCGAGGGCGAACCTCATGATGCACGACGTAATCCACTAGACCATCTGCGCCCCAACTAATGAGCTAATTTGACAAGACATAATAATAAAAAATCATTGGGCATCAAAACCATTAATTCTGATTAATTGCTGAATTTCTAGTTATTTGTGATTATTTGCATCTTTAATTGTGTAGTATGAAATTCCATTATTTTGCATTTCAGAACGAGTCTTAAAAGTGTAACCTTTCCTTACAGTCAGTATTGTTACATAAATGCAGCCATCAGACTAAGGTCATAGCTCAATGGTAAAGTCACAGCAGGGGATCGAGTTTAGTCTACATATGCATGTGGAGAAGAGAATTAGACTTCAGGCTGAGAGCGTGTCCCTCCAAGTCTATAGGCAGTGCTGTGTCCTTTTTTGCAAAGCGAAGCAGTGTGCTAGTAAGTCTGGTTTCAGTTTATCTGAAGAGGAAACAACATTCTGACGACGATGGTTGAGATGGATGCACCGGTAGCTCTTCATGTTCTTATGCATGCATGTGCCAGGATGTTGGTTTGTTGTGTTGGAGCGCAGCCACCTCGTTAATCATGGTTAGGGTTGTCACAGTATGAAAATTTAAGCTCACGGTTATTGGGACCAAAATTACCACGGTTTTCGGTATTATCGCGGTATTTAAAAAAAATATGTTCAATAGCACTGATAGACCTAAACAAACTGAAATAGTTAAAAACAATCTAACAGTGTTGATTATATTTCAAAAATACAGGGAAAACCTTATCAAAAGTGCAATTATTAACATCAGAGGAACAAGGGTTCAGCATGTAAACAGCTGTTTTCGCCCGACTGTACAGCAGAAACACGTTCTGTAGAGCAGATTGCACCAAACAAGAAAAAGCCTTGAAACAAACAAAGCATCCGATCATTTCAAAATAAAACACCATGTTCCTGCTCCCAGCTTGAGCCGACACTTGAGAACAAGTAATGTAAGGAACATTTCCAGTAGTCGAAATTTTACAAATCCAATAAATTCAAGCTGCTCTTGTGCATTTTTAGACGCAGCTGCATAAGCACATTCTTTTCTGTTTGTTTGCTCAAGTGTCCATCAAGTGTTACCGTCAGCGTTTTTACCGGGGTTTACCGTAACACCGGTAACCGTTACACCCCTAATCATGGTTATCTACCTCCTCCTCGGGCTGAAATTTGCTTACACTCAGCGCAGAGGCGTACTGGGACCCACCAATTTCTGCCGAATCTTACCGTAGTCTGATGGCAACTGCATTATCTATGTGTTGATCAAACTACGCTTTGTCTGTTCTCAGTTGGACGAAGCCGTTTACACGCATTTGAATTGTCTGATCTCGTGCTGACGAAGCTCGTAGTCGGATTTCTTGCGTACTAATTGGGGAATCACATTAGTGCGATGTTAAGTACTTCATAATCTTGACTTTTTTATGACTCAAACTTTATTGGATAATCTTGACTTATGATTAAACATGGAAAGACTTGCTGCATTACTAAACCAGTGTGGTCAGGTAAATGAATTCCAAACAGGAAGTGCAGGCTCATGGCTGATTTCAGCACAACTACAGCAAGCTCAGGGTTCTAAACAACTAAAAGCATTGTTAGGTGGCCTACTTCATACATATAATACAATACATCAATGTCACCTGATGTGTGATTTTTACTTGTTTTTATTTGTTTACATCTAGAGATATCCTAATCCATCAACCAACTTCATATTCATTCATGTCTAAACAATAAAATGGGAAATTCACAAGAGGAGTTGATAATGGGAATCAATAAGGAATCAGATCAGAGAGCTGAATCATAAGGGCATTGGTATCAATAAAATCATATCACTACCCATCCCTATGAATTATGGTGTGCGGAAGGGGACAAAACAACATGATTAGTGACATAATACTCTCATGCCAACAACCTCAGATACTGGACAAATTCTCATAAATTTCAGGGTTTTTTGCACTGAATCACACCCTGAAAGATTACTCAACTTTCTTTTAAGTTTTTGTATGGGGGGGGTTGAACTTTTTTTCCTTGAAATGGTTTAGTACACGCACCAACACACGGCAACTTAAAATTTTGTTCCTCCTTTCTCTTATGACTCCTTGTTCTCTCCTCACCTTATTCATATCCCATCATACCCCACAGGGGACCATTCCATGTTCTGTTCTTTAATTCATAAGGCTCATTTGTCTTTGTGTTTATATTAGAAATTTGAATTTAAAAATTAATGACAGAGACACAGCAGTGAAATGGATTTAACTATTTGAAATGGCATAATCTACATAACTCCTGCTGTCTGTTTACTCTGGAGCAGTTGTTTTGGATTTCTTGGAAGCTAATTGTAATTTTGAAGGCATAAGCAACCATTTACTTCTTTTAGTGCACTTAAGTGTACACAGCATTACACTCCTGTTGCTAAGAGTTACTGATGGGCAAAGCAGTTCTTCTCAGTGAACTGAATCATTAGAATCAGTTCAGTAAAGTGATTCGTTCAAAATATTGGTTCACCGAATCGTTCAGTACTTCTCCGCAGCTCCACCTGCCAGTCAAAAGTTAGTGAGCTGCAACAAGGCCAAACACTCAGTTTTGCTCGGGATTGTTCTGAGAATGGCAGGTGGTGAATAAACCTGAGCTCCAGTTCAGTGACTGAGCTGTGTCTCTCTCTCAGTCAGTGATTCGTTCATGAACTAAATATGTATTGAGACCACCATAATAGATTTTGAAACTGTCAGCTGAGTAAATATGGACGTATAAGCCGTTTGCAAACCATCAGCACCTATAAAAAGCACATATATTTTTGCGACACCTAAATATTTACTACTTCATCAATTTTGGTGACACAAGAGGGAGATGTAGGGGCGGGCTTGAGCGACACAGGACTCCCAACAGACTCTGTCCTGGTTGTTGAGTCATTACTATCATTGACATAAATGGGTGGGTGTGTGTGGGTGGGGGGCTTGGGCGGCTCTAACGATCAAGGGATACAGAGACAAGAGAGGGGAGCGCAACTGCAGTTAATATATAAACTAATCTCTTCAGGTAAGTGATTCGGTTCAGTTTGTTCACCCAGATGATTCATCCATTTTGAACGAATCGTCCATGAACAACCCATCACTACAAAGGGTGAAAATTCCAGAAAGATGTTTACTGACATTGCACCAATAAAAGCCCCTGATGAAACACAGTCAACCAGGAGAAATGTACAGAATTGGTGGTACACATACTAAAATATATTAAAACAATTTTATTTTTATTGCTGTGAATTTAATGTGAGACTTTTATTCATCAAATTAAAATATCCTCACCTGGCTCCTGTCTACAGTAGTTTACATTATTATGTGTTTGTTTCTTTGGGATTCCTTCCATCTTTACTGCCTTCCGCTCTTCCCCCCTTTTTTTTTTCTCCAACACACAATACACTTCCGAGCACTTCTCTGCGTGAGTGAATGAAGTTTCTCACATAAAGCGATATCTGATACCAAACAAAGGAGCTGATAAGCCTGTAAAACACCCTCTGATGTCACAAACCGGACGCAACCGTGTCAAAATGTCACGCTTTGCTGACAACATCAACAGCTCCGACACATATTTTTCCACTTCAACAACAGAAACACACACACACACACACACACACACACACACACACACACACACACACTGCAGTTCTCTTCCACCAGTCTTTGCCCCTGCGTGAATACTGGAATCATCTGTTTTTGCTGGGGCCTTTTGAAATTTTGTGGCTTATCATTTATTTATCACTTATTGATTTGATTCTCCTGCTCTACGAGCACACACACTCACACACACACACACACACCTTTCCCCTCACTTTCTTTTCACCATGTGGGAGACATGCTCTTGTCTCTTTGTGTTGCCCTGTTTCACACACAAACACACACACACACTTCCCCGTGCTGCCTCCATCCTGTCACTGCTAACCTTTGCTCAGAGGCGCCTGTGGTTTTCCTTTCAATTCCCTCTACCTTTATCTAAGACAGCCTCGCCCCTAAAATCCCTCCACCTCTTCATCCATCCGTCCATCAAAACTGCTTCCACCCAACTCTTTATGACCCCACCCATCTTTTGTCTCTTCTCTTCCATCTATTTCTTCTTTAACCCTTTGACTATGGATGTGTCGGCGCCAACACATTTGCCCTTAACTCCTTAACGGTTCACACAATTGGAAAAATTGTAATGGTTTCTGGAAGCTGAGACGCTGCTCTTTCAGTCAATATGTGGTTATTACGGTAATTTCACTCAGGTATTTAAGGAAACCCGTGAATAGACACACAGACGGTTGAGAGGGAGACATGGAGAAAAGACAGCAGAGTTCGTCCACAAATGCTAAAAAGAAGAACCTTTTGGGTTAAAAAAAACCTCCACTGAAGTTTCTGCATGACTCTGAGACAAAGGAGCATCGTAAAGAGCAACTTCATGTGAGAAAAGGTAACGTTTGATGGGATGAATGAAGCTCTCTCTGGATCTAGTTTTACTTCCTTTTATGCGTAATTTGATGCCTACTTTTTGTGGTGATTCTTTTGGAAGGATGTACCAAGTCTTATTTGTAAAATATGAACGTATTTCAATGCTCACGCACGTAGAAACCTTTTTAAAATGGAGAATCGTACTGTGCTTGTACTGAATATGAGAATGTGTGTGTTACGCATCGAGCACAAAATAGCACATGACGTTTTTCTGCGGTCTCAGAAACATGTTTCAAGTCTTATTTTTGCTTTTTGAGGCTTGAATTGTTGCCAATCTTTATAAATACTGTATCACGCCTTGTTTGTACTGTACAATAGACGTGAGTGGCTGAATATCTTTCTCCTTTACTTCCAGATTAAGTTTTTCTGTCAAGAAGAGGAGAAAAAATCCTTAAGTGGCTTTTGTGTAAAGAGAAGGACAAGATCTGAGATGCTGGATAATCTAGTGATGCTGTCAACACCCCCGTTTATACAGAATAAGAGCAAACAAACTCATTAATGTTAGTTTACATAGGTTTGTTAATGTTCCAATTTTCAACCTATCCTTTAAAATTTATTTGTTGTGTTTGTTTGAAGTGTTTTTTCTTCACTAAACCTCTATCATACAATTCTCTGTTTGTGTCTTTTCCACCAGATATTGAAAGTTTAAATTATTGCAGAAAAATGGGCCTATACACTCACTCACAGGACATTTTTTGACCATTTCATGGTCAAGATAGACAAAATAGTCCAGGCAGGCCTTTTGGGGCTCAGGTGTTAAGGGGTTAATCATTTGGTTTCATATTCTGACTTCTTTGCCTACTTTATGGGATCTCCTCCCTGTAGAGTCACCATCTCTGTAATCCTTCTCTCTCTCCCTCCCAGTCTCCAATTAGTCTTTGTGTCACTTCTCCTCTCTCCCATTCACCCTCTTTTCCTCCGCTGTAACGCTTCCACACCCTTTAGAGCCAGTCTCTTCTTATTCTCCTCACACAACTCTCCTGAAATTCAAGTCTCCATATTTCAATCATTGGTAGCTCTTTTATAAAATATTGTTGACGAAGAACCCCCCCACACACAAACGTGCTCCAGCACACATCTCACCCTCCCTCCTTCCCCTCGTCTATCCTTCCGTCTCTATTCTGTTTGTTCAAGGCCTCTTTTAACGAAGCCAGTCTCCTCCCAGGTCTCAACAGGCTATTGTCAATACTGACGTCTGGCCTCACACCCACACACACACAAATACACAACACAGACACAAATACACACATGGATACACACACAAATACACAGAGTCTCATGATGTGTGCAAAAACACACAAACCCACAGACTCATAAACATCTACCCGACAGTACACATGGTTCCCTATAAAGGTCTCAGCCTCCTCTGTCCTTTGTCCTGTCCTCTAATCGCTCAGTTTAGCCTTTGACACTCCCTCACAACACACACACTCATGCACACACACACATAAACACAAAGGAGTGCCAAGTTCACAGGTCTCCCCTGAGCTCTTTTTTTGGCCTGTATTCATTGATTTAATTCGACAGGACATTGTTTGAATAAAAAAGGGTCAAACTGATAACAAGTGATTTGCGTTTTGAATTTGTTAAAGATACAAACTGCTAGCGGAAGCTTTGTTCTGAAACACCCACAGTTTTATTTAAATAAGCACTAGGACAGGTATTAGTAAGATTTTATCAATATCAATGCCCTTATCAGTTCTGCATCTCGATCCAAGTCTTAATCGATTCCTTAAGTAGGCTATAAAGGTTTTCTTAGTCAACAACATTTTATAGTTTATAAATACATAAGTGTAAAATTGGTCACTGAAACTGGATATCACTGGACATAAATAAGTAAAAATAAGTAAAAATCACATGTCACATGATGTCGATGTATTGTTTTTTTTTCTGAGTTCAAACTTTAAATACGCTGATGTGAACAGCATTAGTCTCCATAGCCTGTAGCTAACGCCGTCACTCACCAGGACTCGCTCTTCTCCTCTGGTCCTCCTCGCTCCTCAGCTCTCTGTTCTCCTTTACCCATAATTCCTCCTAATCCTGCCCTGTTCCTGCTCTTCATCTTGTCTAAAAGTCTCATCATTTTAAACCTCAGGACCCTCATATGCATCAGAATTCATATTTTTTCCTCTTTGACAGCAGCAACAGTCTGATCCATGTTCATGTTCACGTTAAACTGAGGAGTTTTCAGCAGTTTCTCCCCTTGATGACGTAACAGCCCAATGCCGGTTTTTAATGCAGAAGTTAAAAAAAGCGAACTAAAACGTCTCCAGCAAACTCTGTGGTTCACTAATTTCAAAGATTTCTTCGGAACATTGTTTTTGGGCATCTCTCCTATGATTTTATTCAAAGTTGTGTTTAACCTGCAATATGCTCTTTAAGGCAGCTTGCCGCTTTAATGCATTAATTTGTCACCTGGGAAAAACAGTCAAATAAATAACCTGCATCTCTGATCCACAGCTCTTTTATCCACCTGATTTAATATTAAAATAAAGCGGATCACTAATGTGCTGATGTTCACAGAGATACCATGTGACAGGACATGATCAGAACTTTCAGGTCAATTTTGTAATCAACTTGCTCCAAAAGGCAACTCAGATCTTTCCTAATGTGTTGTTTAAACATCAATTCATCCCCTTCATCTAATTCTCTCTCACCCTAAACTCATCCTCCCAAAGCAGCACTCCTGCTCATATAAATATTTCACATCCTAAACTTAAAAAGGCCTGTTACTTTACACTTCAAAGACCCCAGTGTATGAATCACTCACACTTACACACACACACATGCACACAGAAAACACAAACACACACTCACACCAACAATAATAATGCACTTTTATGAAGTACATTTAAAGACAGGAGCTATATTTAAACTCTCACATGCAAACACACACATTTGCAGGTGGATACAGGTAAATAAATCAAACATGCGTCACATTGGTGTGCACAATAGAGGGATTAACACACACACATTCACACTACACGTACACGCTGCTATAAACTGCAGACCCGGGACTGACCAGGGAGGGGTGCAGGCAGATACACACACCTCATTAAAGATTTACGTCATGGGGATGAGAAGAGCTGATAGATTCTGCTCTCCAAAACACTCCTATAGCTCCCTGCTTGACCAAAAAACACATACAGCAAGAAAGTCTCATGTTTATTAATGTAAATATCAAAAGAGGCCAGATTATCACCTTGGAAATAAGTGAGGTAAACTGAACAGGACTTAGCCAGACATTTCAGGCTAGAACAGATAAATAAACAAAAATAATTCAACCAAACAACAGGAAGCACAGTTTGACATGACCTGTTACATTAGCACAACCCGTTTCCTATTCACACACTGCATTAGTAATAAAACCCAAGAAGCAGATTCTATTTTGTTCTCCGGGAAATGAGTGTCATGGTTTACGGGAGGCCAAACAGCCCGGAAAGAATTCATTTTTCCTCACGACCTGTTATAATTATATGAAATGATTCAACACTGAAAGAACATCACATTGGCAGATGCTAAACGAGCAAAAGTCTCCAGACGACCAAAAAATATCTTTTCAGTGACAAAATCAACCCAGTCCTTGTATTAAAACAGATTTTTGGTTGGATTAGAACGTCTTGATGAAAGCTTGGATTCCTTGACCTCAGATTTTCTCTTTAACTGTTCTTTGTTCAATATGACTTTTCACCAGATGCAACTTGACGAGCTAAAAGGAACTTTTGAAAGCTTTTGTTATGGTTGTTTGAAACTGGTTGAATGAATGATGACCCCATAGCAGAGCAGAGGCAGAGGAGGCAGTTTAAGGGATTTTATTGAGGTGATGTGAAGGTGGATGTCCTTGATGGCCTCAGTCACAAACAGTGCATACAAACAAATTTGTGCCGAAATCGTGCGTATGAACGTTTTATGCACAAATCTGTGATCCATCAATATCATCTTTCATGAATTTCTTTTTACTCTGTGAACGAATTTAAAACCTCCTTAGACCATGCGTACTCACAAATGATGTATCATGAGTCTCCTAAAAAACTTAAAACACAGACTCTATTAACTAAAAGCATGACATATTAAAACTGCCTTCAGTGAAGAAAAAAGCCTTAACCCTGTGGTGCATAGTGGTCACTATAGTGGACACCTATTGAAAAGTTATTTACTCCAAAATTCAATGGTGATGTGGTGGAAAAATCATATTAGCCTGTGTCAAGATATTTTTATTCTTCTTAGGGCCTGAAAAACGTTTTCAATATTTTTTCCAATATATATTGCAGTGGTTCCCAACCTTTCCCAACTCAGGGCCCACTTTAAAGTCTCAAACACTTTCACGGCCCAACTCCAATCCCTGAAATACAGAGGCCAAATAATGCCTTTTTGGGGCAATTTTTTTTATGTATACATGAAAATTTGAACATGTTTAACACACAGGATATCAAACCTGCTGGGGTAAAAAAGAAAAATAACACTAACTTTAAAAATGACTGGCATTTATTAACAATTTGTCCAATCCAAAACCTGAAAAACTTGACGGTGTTGTCAGATTTTCAAGTTTCATAACCTACAACAATCATTAACAGAATGGAAAGAAGAGAGAAGTTCATCAACGTCACCTTGATTCTCATGTCCTCCTTGAAAATTTACAGAAAATCAACCGGTTGCTCACACTCAAGTGGGTAGAACATAAAAGAAAAAAACCCCCACACTATTCTCTGTTTTTCCTGCCTTTTTTCCACATTTAAAAAATTATTGTTTGTTTTATCTGTATGTAATTACATCCCCACTCACAGACACACATAAAAATTATACTTTTTAGAAATGATTTGGTGGCCCACTTCCAATACCTTTGAGGCCCACTATGGGGCCACGACCCACAGGTTGGGAATCACTGATATATTGTAAATACATGTATATTTCAAAATGTTATCGGCAAACATTTGAAGGTGAAAAAGCTTATAAACTATAAATTATTCAGTGTTAAAATGAACGAAAGAGAGTTAAAATGTTTCGCAAAGCATTAAAAAAAGATTATTCATGAAATTACCACAAAAGAAGAGAAGTAAAAAAAAAAGTCATATTTACATTAAGTTCACACTGTTTCATGTTGAATGCTCAGTTACAAATATTTGAAAAAAACTGGAAAAAATTATTCACGCCTTAAGACGAATAAAAACACTCAAGGGGAAAATCCTGACACTGACTTTCATAATTCATGTATCAGAGGGTTAAATACAATTCAATAATAAAAACTGGGAATTCACTAAATGTATTAAATAACCATGAAAGTGATGCCTTTTCACCTTTATCATGTTTATAGTATTGAATCTTAAATTAAATATTTAGTTTACATTAAAACTATAATAATGTCCATATTAAAGTCTCACATTTTTTACGTTAATTAAACAAATGAACACTTTGACAACTACTGATGACAATAAAAAAAATCTGGTTAAGATATCTTATCAACTGCCTTCGTAAAACACTTTTAAAATTGTAAAGAGACTTTATTGACGCCCTGTGTTTTCTGCCAAAGCTCACCATGCTGTATGTGACTCCTCATCTGACAGCAGCTACAAGCATATAAAATGTTTTTTTGATTTTGTAGATGATAAAGATGCATCAGTGTTCCTTTCAGTCTATTTTGGGGCTCTAAAAAAAACATCCAAAAATAACAATAGAAACATTTTGTTTGGTATGTTTCCTAGCATTTTCACCCTCTCTAATATCAATAGGAAGGCCCTCAGCATGCGCACAGCATGTTTTAAGAGGTGCAAACACTCAAAATGTTTCCTAATGGGGTGGTAAAATAAAAAAGAACAAAATTTCAAAGTCTAATTTATTGCTTTTTCTTTATGAGGAAATCTTGGGAAATCACTGGTTATCATCTAACATCGCAGTATTTTGACTTTTCACAGCATCCTGCAGTGTATTATTCAACACTTCCGTCCATGACTTCATCTTGCGTGTGCTGTTGGTATCTCAAGTCCAACAAGGATGGAGTTAGAGTCAAGAGGCAACATCTGAGAGTGTGTTTTTGTCTGCATTTGCATGCAGATGTGTGTTTATAAAGATTAATAAAGGCTTTACAGTTCTCAGAGGATGTCTATGAGGGTCAGGGGTTAAAACATATCCAATGTGTTCTCCAGACTGTTTCCCTGTTTGCAGCCAAATGCCTGGACTTCAGATGAAAAGCAGAACACTTCAGACCAATTTGTGTCACTTTCCAACAGATTCTTGATTCATACACTGATTTATAAAATAAAGACTAATTAACATGAATATCTTTGGCGTATAAAGTGTATTATCTGTCATGTACAAATCAGGATTTTTCTTATGGTGCTTCACAAGACTTTCCAACCCAACCACTCCTCATAGTTACTCATTTCACACCAGAGTTCTTCACTGATGGTTGAGGCTGCTGTAAACTCAGACACCATCAGTATTAACCAATCACATTCCTGTATATTCACAGCTGGGATCAACTGCCAACCTGCCAACTGAGCGATAACAAACTCTACAAAGGAGCCACAGCTGCCCACATTAAGACTTCTACCTTTTCAAATTCAGCTATAACAGAACAAGTCTTTTGACTCTGTGATCAAATATCTGGAAAATAAATGATGAGTATGCTTTAAATGATCCAGACTATCCAGATGGGTCAGCTGAATGTGTACTGATCTAACTCTTGCATCAAACCCCTGCTCTCCCTTGTGTCTAAAAAGTCAAAACATTGTCAAAACTGTAGACCAATAATTGGCCTGGGCCGATTCTCTGCACCAATACTGACACTGTGAGGCATATCAGCATCAGCCTGTTTCAAATATAAAAACAGTCAATAAGAGATCAGTTTAAGGCTGGGTCACTTTGGCTCTTCTGCAGCTGTGCTTCTGTCTGCAGTCACAGAAATGCTCAACCTGATCAGGAAGCTGAGAAATAGCGCTTAGAAATAACCTATTGTGGCACTGATATTCTTATTTAAAGGCGTAGAATACAATCAGGCATTTATCTAGAGATGAAACTTTCTCAAGGCCACTTAAGCCTCGCTTCCACCAAGCAGATCGGTTCGGTTCGTCTCGGTACAGCACGCATTTGTGGCGTTTCCATAGACTAAAAGCGGGACGGGTCCCCAAATAAGCGACCCGTCCCGCTCCACTTTTCAGTACCCTTCTGTTGGGGTGCCAAGCCGCTCCAAAACGGCCTCAGGGGTGGGGCTATAATCACTGCAGTACGTTGATTGGTCAAAAGATCGGTAACTTCCCGTGCAACAGCGGTAATAAAGAACGACGCACAACCCCGCACACAGCCTTTCCTGAAACAAAGCTTCATTGAGTTATGGAATAAAGAGCCACATGCTGATCACAAAGTAGAAGAGTTGCTGGATGTCCTCCATCTTTCTCTTTGTTTACAATGCTGCTAATTTCTTTTTCCTTGCATTTATTCGCGAGGTACACTGTGTAGCACTAAAAGCGCTGCAGTGACGTCACGCGTTACGTAGCTGATGCGGCTCTGGACATCTGGCCCATCAAGCAGTGTACGGTTGGCTGTGGAAACACGCACAGGATCAGGCTTTACTGATCTGACCCGTACCAAACTGTACTGATACGTACCAGACTGCCTGGTGGAAACCAGGCTTTAGACAGTCCTCACAGTCACATAGAGGTTTCAGAATACAAGGCAAACAAGAGTAAGATGCCAACTCTTAACTCCTGCTAACTATGAGATTATCTTTCCTTTCCTTTTCCCCCTTCCCTTTTAATAATTTCAATGAAATGATCCACTGAAGCCTCTTTTCTTTTTTGTTCCATGATAGGTAAAATACAAGTTTGAAAACCAGGGCATTTCAAACTTAGATATATCATACACTGCAAAAACTGAAATCTAAGCAAGTCATTGCGTCTTATTTGAAGTAAAAAAATATTGTGTTATTTTTCTTGATATGAGCCACATTCACCAGACTAGGTCATAAAAATTTAAGTTTTTCAAAGACAAAAATTAGGTCTGACTTGCTTGTAACAAGTAAAAAAAAAATCTGCCAATGGGATAAGAAAAATTGTGAAGTGAAGTTTCTTGAAATTAGAAAGATGTCTTAATACAAGAAACTTTTTTCTGATTCCATTTGCCGATTTTTTGACTTGTTACAAGCAATTCAGACATTATTTTTGGCTTTACATAACTTGACATAAGACATTTTCATGGACTTATCAGTAGAATGAAGAATGTATCAAAAATAATTAGATACATTTTACTTAAAAATGACTCGCATAGGTTTCAGTTTTTGCAGTATAGGTAGCAAGGACTAACATATTGGACACAACAACATGTTGGATAACCCTGAAACAGTTTTATGTGGAATTTCATTAACCTAATGACCGAACACACTCTTTGACTTCAGGGCCTTGGCACTGGAAGCCCAGGATGTAGACTCACAGGTAGGACTGTATGACAATAAAAACATAATCACAATATATTTTTTTCACAGCATCTGATCTACATTGTTATCAGGAATTTTTGTATTTTAAAGCTGCTATTTTTACAGCCCCTGTACCGAAAACTAAAGAAACTAGAGATTAGTTCTACGTTATATTGATACACAAAGTAAATAAAATAAAATAAACAAATTTACCCAGAAGAATAATGAAGACTCCTCAAAATGTAAATATGATCATCATTGAAACGAAATTGTGCGTGTAATCGTTTTTCTCGTATTTGAATGTTGCACATGCAGCGCAATGGCCTCTAATGCTTTCCCCATGTTTGGTCTATTAAATACGCTCACAGCTGCTCATGGTAATCAATTTGAAATTTATCACGATCATGAATTCTAACCATATAATTTGTTATACTTATTCAATCTAACTGGTATGATAAATGTTCTCATTGTCTATTTGTACTGCAGTAATACAATGTTTTACTTTGTATTGTTCTAATAAAGCTTCATACTTGAAGATACGTAAAAAAACATTTATTTATACCAAATTTACACTTTATCTCTTCAAAAAGCCTCATGTTGTTTGGGTTCGGAGGATTCAAATCCTGCATTTTGGCGAAACCTTTTTATGACCATGCCTTAAATACAGCATCTGCTCTACCTGGTATAAAATCCTGGTTACCCCATAATGGACAACTAAGATATTTGGTTCTTTAATAAACCTTTTCACTTCAAACCAAACCCCAATCATGTTTTAACGATTACATTGGTTGTATGTTTCATTATATTTGGCAACGTGTCAGAGTACAAATATACTTTTCTTTTTCTTTTGATTCAAAAAGTTTCTTTGTTCCTCTCTGTTTGCTAAGAGTTATTCTTTAAAATTTTTAAATTAACATTTTCATTCATTCATTCATTCATTCTATATTCATGAGGGTAAAGGCAGCAGACTGCCCTTTATTGAACATAGAGCTTGGTAATAACTGGTTTCCGTGTGATGTGTCAATCATAGACTGTATAATGAGTGGACGTAACGACATTTGGCTCAAACTGAAGCCTCCAGCAGATGCCCCGCCCCCTGGTGTCTGGCTGCAGTATAGGTCATTAGCCCCGCCCCCTGGTGTCTGGCTGCAGTATAGGTCATAAGCCCCGCCCCCTGGTGTCTGGCTGCAGTATAGGTCATAAGCCCCGCCTCCCCATGTATTCCAGATATGAGTCGGGAAAACTTTAAAAAATTACGATACCTCGTAGAAACGTTTCTCTCATCCTTACTCTAAGGTAGTATGACGATGTCATCTGGCTGCATGGTGTTCTGGTGTTTTTTTCCTGAGAAGTTAGTTTCTCATTAGTTATTGGACGTTAAAAACCACGATATAAGTTTCGTTTTACGATAGTTGACAGCTGCCGTTCGTGAGCAGTTTTTATCGGGGATATAAGAAACTTCAGGAAAGAGCCAAAAGGAGACTAAACCTTCTGAAGAAGAAGAAATAAATATTTTTATTTCTCTTTTTTGCTCCGCTCCACCGGAAATTCCCTACTGTGCAGACTCTGGCTGCACAATGGCGGCAAGAGAAACGGGGTTTTTTGGCTTCAAAAACGTAGAACGGTGACAGGCGGAAGCACGCTGTCCATTCTATATACAGTCTATGGTGTCAATAATGTAATATAATTGTTTCATGCTTATTATTTGCTGTTTTCTATCGGTGTCAATGTCTCTTGATACAAGGTAAATTCCTCTGCAGGCATAAAGAGTTTATTTCCTCATCGTGTTAGTCTGGTTCAGCTCCTGGCAGAAAGTGTGTTTGTCATTGTGTTTCTCTGTGTTTGATGAAATGTGGACAGTCATTGAGGTAGACTTGAGTTGTAATCTCCTGAGCTCAGCCTCTAAACGGCTGAAAATACTGTATAATATCATCACATTCACTTTAAAAATAAGATGTTCAAAAGCTTTCTTATCTTCATATTACTGAAAAGGGTTACTGAGTCAAAGTCCCTTGTGATAAAAAGACTCAAAGACTTAAAACATCTCTGCTATCTCCAGGATTCTTCTAAAGCCCATTGTTGTTATTGAAAAACTTTCAATTTCTTTTCTGACCAGTCGGAAAGTTTTTCAAGGTCGGCACAAACCAAGTCCATTTTTCTTTGTTCTCCTCTCCCCCATGGGCTGGAAATATATGCAGGAAAAAAATGTACTGGATTTGTGTGTGTGTGTGTGCTTGTGTGTTTGATGTGTGTGTACGAGTATGTGTGTGTTCTCACACCCATCAAGCAGGTGCAGTTGCAGTGCCTAATAACAGTCAAGCAGCCGTCTGTCAGAGCCTTTGTAGGCAGATAGAATGAAGCGGAGCTCAGTGGTGTGTTAGACTCATCAAAGCCTGCCAACGCTGCACCTAAAACCGTTTTACTGCTCTGAAGAGCGCACAGCTGGGTTGATTGGAAAACCACCTGACCTCACCAAGTCCTGAGTGTGTGCCTGCATGTGTGTGTGTGTGTTACAGCCCCAGATGTGAGTGACAGGTGGCAACCGGAAAATATTGCGTGCGTGTAGACTGGGAAATGATGTTGTTTTCCTGAAGTGTGAGTTTTGTGGTTAGAACATGTGCTTGTGTGGGTGACTTTGCATGTTGTATATGAGCCTTTGTGTGCGCAGATATGTGTGTGTGTGTGTGTGTGTCATTGTTGTGTGCGTAATTGCCTGGCTGGGAAATCCTTGACTTCCTGACATTTGAGCCCACGGCAACTTCTCTCTCCCTCTCTCCTTCTTTTTCTCCGTCTGAGATGGGACACAGTCATCCACGAAAAGAAGACAAAGGAAGAGAGAGCGTGATAAAAAAATCTAAGGATGCAAAAGAGGAGAGAGGGGATGATGTCTACCCTCTGCTGAGGTCTGGGCGACTCTCCCAGGACGTGGGGTAAACCAAGAACCAGGTCCAAGAGCCACGAATCCTCAGTCCAGGACTGAGTGACAAAGAACCTTAAATGAAAACACACACTGCAAGAGCAAAATAGATCCGAGAACTCAAACCAATAGAATATTTTACTTTTATAATGTCAGAGGGAAATAGTTCTGGTGTTTTGGGTCATTTTTTTCAACAAGTAGTTTCAGTGGGGCGCAGATGGCCTGGTGGATATGGCCGCACACCATGAGGTTCGCCCTCATGCGGGTGGCCCGGGTTCAATTCCCGCCTGTGGCCTGTTTCCCGCATGTCCTTCCCCACTCTCTCCCCCTTTCCTACTCTATCCACTGTCCTCCTCTATCGAATTAAAGGCAGAAAAGCCAATTAGCAAAATCTTGCAAAGTAAACTTGGGGAGAAAAATCCAGAATAGGGTTATCAAGATCAAGCAATTTTAGGATTAACGCGGTTATTAATAGACACGGTAGGTTATTTGTGACAATTTTTAGAAGCCACGATTACCGCAGAAATCTCTCGCATGAGGTGCAATCAAGCGGCAACCTCCGGTCTGAAAAAATGAGACAACACGGAAGTGCTATAAAGCTGCTGTTCCTCTAGTGACCGCTTGAGGCTGGCTCCAGAAGCACCGGAAGTACTGTATTAGCAGACGAGAAAAAGGCCATTTTCAGAGCTGAAATCGGCGTATTTAAAGCCTGGTACAAACTCTGTCTCCCATCTGGATCGTTAATTTTGCTAACGGCACACACTGTGAGGGGGTGAATTTTTTTCTAACTCGGCCGTTTGGACGATATTAGGATAGAGAGCTTACCCAATCAGAGCCGCAGCTCAGATCACGTGACTGACGGGCGCCCAATAGCTGTTAGTTTGGGCACTCGTCACTCGTCCCATTTCCAATATGGCCGCGCCCGTCGTTAAGCCTCAAAACAGAGCTGCAGTAACAGACGGGTGACCTCACGGAGACTACGTCCATGTTTTATACAGTCTATGGGTGCAATGTGAGAACCATGAGCTGCGCACACAGAGGCTACTGTCTTAGGAAAACAATGAACATGACTGACTAACTTTCTGTGATGTTGTACGATCAAAACTACAATAAAGCAGCATCTAATCCCCCATTTCAGCGTGTTTACCTGCTTCAACATGATGTCTCTATATCAGAGTTTGGAAAACGTTAACTGTCAGTCTGAGGGTCTTATTGGGAGACATGATTACACTGTAAGTCTTCAGACTCATTCACTGAGAGCTGTCAGCTACTGCAGAAACACACAGTATTGGAAATGGTGCATTTGATTGATTCACCCAGTCTGCCCTGTTTATGGAACAGCTACTGTGGATGAGTGTCATTTTTCATTTGGAGAGTTTAATTTCACAGGTAAACTCTGTGCCATGATTAGTGCCGTAATACAATATGTATGATGTCAATCCTAATATTACCTAAAGTTTTAAAGATAATGATTCCAGTTTGAGGAGAAGAAGCATAAAAGCGGATGTTTTTTTGAATGTGAAAATTTTCTGTGGAATTGTGTGAAATTAATCCTAGAAGTGCCAACAATTACTTAAGTTCATTATTGTTTTGTATTATACTATTTTATTTAATATAAAGGAGCATTGACCTGTTTTATGTTAAAGGACAATGAATGTTTACAAGTCCAGGCATCATTAAAGATGGTTTAAAGGCAAAAACTTAAAAACACAGTTGTTTGCTCTCATACCCTTGATAATCGTGAATAACCATAAAATCGCAACATCTCCTCTCACAACAATTGTGATTCAAAAATTGAAATCATGATGACTCTAATCTAGAATTAAAGTCCCATGGGGGTATGTCACAGCCGCCACATGTGCACAAGTTATTCCTAACGGTGAGATCTGGCTCAACAAGAAGCCACAACCTCCTATTGGCGCCTCACTTTCTCATTCACATGCTCTGAGGCTGTGACACTGAAAATGTGTGTGCATTATGGTCCTGATCCAACATTGCACATAGGAGCAATTCAGGTCTGCATGTTGGTGAAAAAAATCGACAACTTTGGTTGCCTCCTCCGGTCACGCCCATTGGGTTTCAAAAAATTCTTTCATAACTTTTCATCATCAATGCATCCAGTATACACAAGTCAAATTGAACACACAATATAAAGGGGTCAATGACAAAAAGAGGGTCTAAAAACTTATTCTTAAAAAGTTCTTTGAAAATGGATAAAAAAATATATTTCTGAGAGAAGAATTATGTTTTCTAACAGATTTCAGTAGTTGACCAACATTTCAAAGTTTTTAGGTTAATTAATTCTTAGTATTTTTAATTTGAGCACCCAAAAATGTCAGGTGACGCAACCAAATATATGAAAATATATTTATATGTTCCTGTTATTTTTTCTGTGTGAAATTATCGGCAAGTATCTCTCAAGTGTCTGTAGTGACTCATACATTTTCATTTTGTGTGTTTCATTTCTTTTATTTGTGAATAAGATAAATAATTTGATGTTAAAATAACATTTCACATTATTACATTGGTTGTACCACCTGACATGGAAATTGTTCCAGTCACCAATGAAGTGAAAAAACCTTTTTTATCAGTATTTCAGAGAAATCTACAAACTTTTCCACTTGGTCACAAATGTCATTTGGGCTCCTCTGGCTGATGCAGTTTCCTGTTTCCTGTTTTATTCTCTTCACTTTAAAATAAAAGTCTAATGTTACGGTTGCACCACCCTGACATTTGACAAGGTGAAAATTATGGGACAAAAGTTTTTTAAATTTCTTAACAGCTTTAAAATTCTTTTTATTTGCAAAGAATGTTTAATTTAAAAAGGTTCAAGCATAAAATAATGCCACTGTATTTTTAATTTCCATTTACAATAACTGACATTCAATTTTTAGAGTTTAATTACTGTGGATACTTGTCAGGACGGTTGCACCACCTGACATTTTGGGGGTTTGAGGTACCAAAACATAAAAAAACATGTTATATTTTAATAGTTTAAAGATGTGTTCAAATAAGACAGGTTTCATAGAATAAAGAAATACATGTGATGAAATACTCAATTCATGATGGAAGGAAATATTGCACTCGGACACAAAAAAAGGGACGTCCCGTCATTGACCCAAAGACAATTGAAAAGAAAAAAATAAACTGTAGTACTAGTTTATTCAAATGTGTATCATATAAATCGACAAATTCCAACATTTAACTGAAATTTGTGAACTTCCTTTTCAGAATTCACAATGGTTGCATGAGACCTTTCTGTAGTCGTAGGCACTATCTTTATAGAAAAAAAATTCAGGCCTGTAGACAAAAGTAGTCAGAGAGGTTGCTTTTTTTAATTAATTAGGGATGCTGTGGTGCACGTATAGGCACGAATACACTGGATTTATAAACTTTTTGCTGTGACTGAGTTTTGAAGCATGTTTCATTATGGCTTTAAGCACATTCAAGGCAAGGAAATTGAGGTGAATGTGGAACAAGAAACTATAAAAATAATCCTTAAAATTCCAAGAATGCTGTTCTGTTTGGGAAATTATTTTGAAAATACCATCAAACCAGGCTTGCACAACCACGAATAATCTCACATTAACATCTCACGTGCCAGCAGCATCTATTCATCATTTCCCTCCATCTCTAAGTCAGAACCTCCTGTTAAAGGGAGGACAAGAATCTAGGAGTTTCTCTGAAAGGTAAACATCCCCAGCTGAACATCCCTCACTCCCCCGCTCACTTACAGAGAGAAGGCCTCTCTAATTGGATAAACCTCCCGTCCAAACTGTGAAATCAGTAGCTTCTGTATCTAACTTCACCCTGCCCCTGTGCTTACAGTCATCCCCCAGATCTCTTATCTGTTCTCAATCTTCAGTTTTCCTCTCAGCTAATCCTCTTAGCCTTCATTTCCCACAAACGGTGCCTCTCAGCAAGTTGTCTTCCAAGAGTTACTACAGCTTTTCTGAGCAACAGCACAGGAGAAACAAAGTTGAACATTTGGAACCAGGACTTCTGCCTCTATAGCTGTTAGGAAAGGCTAAACAAAGCACCAAACATACACACACTAACCATCCACTGTATCACAAACACCTGTTCAGCTGCTCATTCACTCAAAATCACATCAGCCAATCAAATGAAAGCAACTCATCCGTTGAAACTCAAACTGAGTATGAGGAAGAAAGGCGATTTAAGAAACTGTACAGTGGCAAACTGATGAGCCACTGGGATTCTCACACATAATGGTACCAAAAAACACAATAAACACACAACCTTGAAGCAGACAAAGGCTACAGCAGCAGAAGAGCACACCCACAGGTCGGCCCTCCTGTCAGGTAAGAACAGAAAACTGAGATTATAATCCACTCTGGATCAATAAAACTGGACCATACAAGACTGAAAAACACTGCCTGGTCTGAGGAGTCTGGATTTCCGCTCCACATTTAGATGTCTGGGTCAGAATTTGGAGTGAACAACATGAAAACATGGCTCCATTATGACCTGGATCACCTGCTCCTGCTTTTGTTAAAGTGTGGGGGAGATTTCCTTGGCCCTTTAGCACCAATTGAGCCTGATTTAAATTCCACAGTCTACCTGAGTATTGTTGCTGACCATGTCAATCCCTTTATGACCAGTGCACCCATATTCTGATGGAGTCTTCCATCAGGGTAATGCTCCATGCTCAATTACCTCAAACTGGTTTCTTGAATATGACAAAGAGTTCACATAACTCCAATGGCCTCCAAAGTCACCAGAACAGGAGATTATCATCATAGATGTTCAGATTCAGAGTCAGATTCACTTTATTGTCATTGTAACAGGTGCAACAAAAAGGTAAGGTGTGAAAAAGACAAACAAGATATACAGTACAGGCCAAAAGTTTGGACACACCTTCTCATTCAATGTGTTTTCTTTATTTTGTGACTATTAATGAACTGACTGACTTCGTTTCTTAAAGTAATGATGGCCACTGGTTTTTCTTTAGTTAGCTGATTGGTTCTTGCCATAATATCAATTTTAACAGTTGTCCAATAGGAGCTGTTGGCTGTGTATTAACCTGACTTCTGAACAACACAACTGATGGTACCAACCCCATTGATAAAGCCAGAAATTCCACTAATTAACCCTGATAAGACACAGCTGTGAAGAAAAAACCATTTCAGGTGATGATCTCTTGAAAAATGCCAAAAGTATAAAAGCAGTAAAGGGTGGTTATTTTGAAGAAACTAGGATGTAGAACATGTTTTCAGTTATTTCACCTTTTTTTAAATACATAACTCCACATTTGTTCATTCATACTTTTGATGCCTTCAGTGAGAATCTACAATGTAAATAGTCATGAAAACAAAGAAAACGCATTAAATGAGAAAGTGTGTCCAAACTTTAGGCCTGTGATGTAAGCATTAAAAAATAGAAAAAACTTTGTGTGAATAAAAACACCAAATAACAAGAGGGATTAAATTAAATCAGGCAACAAATCTGAAGCCGCTGCGTGATGCTTTCAGGTCAATATGGAGCAAAATCTCTGAAGAATCCAGCATCTTGTTGAATCTATGCCATGAAGAGTTGCAGTATGTTTGATGGCATACAGCAGGATTAAATTATAGACTGTACAATAAATGTAGCGTAGTCTCTGCTATGACACTCGCATGTATCTGAAATGGAGTTTTGAAGCAAAATGGCATGGCCATATTGGAATGGGGCGGATGACAAGTCGCTATACTCACAGCTACAAGGCACCTGTGAGTCACGTGAGCTGAGCTCTGCCTCTAATTGGGCAAGCTCGGGATTTGTAAAATCTCCCCAACTACTGAGAGAGAACCCCCCCCCTGTACAATGTGTGCTTTTAGCAACACTAGTGATCCAGATGGGAGACAGACTCCAGTGGACACTTGATAAACAGCAGATTTTAGCACTTTTACATTGTCCTACATTTTCAGACTGGAGGTTGCTGCATGGGCTCAAACCAGTACATGTACGGTGTAGCCATAGACTGTATAATGAGTGGACATAACAACGTTGGGCTCAAACTGAAGCTTCCAGCAGATGCCCCGCCCCCTGGTGTCTGGCTGCAGTATAGGTCATAAGCCCCGCCCCCTGGTGTCTGGCTGCAGTATAGGTCATAAGCCCCGCCTCCCCATGTATTCCAGATATGAGCCAGGAAAACTTAAAAAATTACGATACCTCATAGAAACGTTTCTCTCATCTTTACACTAAGGTGATATGACGATGTCATCTGGCTGCATGGTGTTCAGGTGGTTTTTGTCTGAGAAGTTAGTTTCTCATTAGCTATTGGACGTTAAAAACCGCGATATAAGTTTCGTTTTACGATAGTTGACAGCTGCCGTTCGTGAGTAGTTTTTATTGGGGATATAAGAAACTTCGAGAAAGAAAGCCAAAAGGAGACTAAACCTTCTGAAGAAGAAGAAATAAATATTTTTATTTCTCTTTTTTACTTGGCTCCACCGGAAATTCTCTACTGCACAAACTCTGGCTGCACAATGGCGGCTAGAGAAACGGGGTTTTTTTGGCTTCAAAAACAGAACGGTGACAGGCGGAGCCACGCTGTCCATTCTATATACAGTCATTGGGTGTACCTCATAAAGTGGCTGCTAAGCTTTATCAAAAAGGGAAGGCTAAAAAGCAGGTAGATTATTACAAAAGAAGACGTGCCGGATAACTGGAGGCTCGACCTCCCATATTACTTTTAGAGACGAACAGTCAAGCAGGAGAAAATAAATGTTGTCAATAAATAGAACAGAATAAGCAGAATAAAAGTAAAACATGCAAGAAAAAACAAAGATAAAACAGGAGGTTAAATACCAATCACCATGAGTCATTAACATTCAAAACCTTGTCATTATTTCCCATTATTTGAGTTAATGTTCCCTTTAAGCTGAGATAAGCTCATAATCCTCTCAACCCCACCTCCTCCCCCCACACAGGCTGATAAATATGATTCAAATGTGTGAACAAGACCTTCACGTTCCCCTCCACCCTTAATGATTTCAACAACATGTGTTATCTGTGTTTCTTTCACATTTTGTAGACTGAACGGCTCTGCTCTGCTCATTGCTGTTCACCTCTTTATCTCCTCCACTCCCTCACTCATCCACCCATCATATCACCGTGGACTTATTCTGGCTATTTAAACAGATTCCTTAAGTTGTTGTTTTACTAGAAAATCAAACCAGACATTTTTGCAGTGATTTAAACCTGTTCGATACACTCAAGTTTTTCAAAGCCAAATCATATTGAGCTTTTGCTTTAAAATGAATAAAACAAAGAAGCAGGAAATCAGTAGTTTGGGCACAAGATGTTTGTTTTTGTGAGAAGCAGATGCAGTGAGGACTAAAGATGTCTGTTACACTGGGTGAAAATGGTAGATAAAAATGTTTAAACAGTACATGAAATGGATTTCCAGCAAAATGAACCGTTTCAGACTCTTTTCATTCTGTCATATTCATTTCATTCCACACACTCGTCCATTTGTCATTTAATTCCCACTCAGTTACAAGAATGCATTCAGAAATCTGGATATTGAGCTGAAACATGAACCAAAAGAATCAAACAGACACGGCTCTATGTGAGGAGCTTCATTTTCAACCTAGCTTTAGTTTTCAGCTCATTTCCTCACCTGCACCAATTTCTGATATGCGTGAAAAATCGTGAAAAAAGTGAAATATCTCAGAAAGTAATAGTGAAACTGATGTGAAAAGTCATAGCGCAGTAGTCCTGAACGAGCCGGTCGTTTTGAAGTTTTAACGGTGAAAATTGGTTGAAATTTGTAGAAGAAGAAGCGAATAAAAAAACTGGGCGGAAGAAGAATAAAGAATTTTGACACAGAAGAACATAAGCTGTGAATGCCTTGCTGCATTCACAGCAATTAAAGCACAGCTGACCACGGGCATGGAAACAGCTGGCATTCCCCTTGAAAATTTAGTTGCTTTTCTGAAATATTCCCTTCCACAGACAGTTGACCAATGATGAGCTAACACTTGGGGGTTTCTCTGGCTCCAGCTTTGAGCCAGAAGAAGCTCCTTCACCCAGGAGTTATGATGAGTGAGTGATGTCCCTCAGTCCTTTCCCTGTTCCCCTGTTTACTGGTTCAAAGCATCAGCACTGAAGCAATGTGGACAATGACATCTGTCTAAAAAAGGAAAGGACATGACAGTAGCTGTGACGATCCATTTAACACTTTATGTCACTCTTTTCTTGTAGCCACAAAGTGTCCCAGCAGTTAAACCTCCCCACAGCTGGGACATTTTTCTCACCAGCTGCTTCACAGACCCCGGATACCCTCTTTAACTCTTAAACTACCGCCTCCACCAAATGGTTTAGCACAGTTTCAGTTACTAATCGTCAATAAGGGGGAGTCCCTAACTTAACTCAAACTGATTCAACCATCTCTACCATTTGCCTCCAAAACTTTTGTTTTGTTGCACAATTAAAGGCATACAAATGTGCCTTTGTTTTGCACTTTGTTCGTTTTTTTCCATGCAAAATAAATGTTTTGCACAGTAGCATCCAATCACAAGTAAAAATGAATGTGAGAATTATTAGATATTGCACTTAAGTCAAGATAAAAAATTTGCAAATGCTGTTTTTCCTTGTTTCATGCAGTATTTCCCTTGGTTGAAATAACAGTGCTCAATGTTTTGAAGCATTCTCACAGAAATCAAAACTCTTCAATGCCCTGGATATTTAGGAGTAATTAATTTATTTCTAAATTAGCATTTTATGCGACTTTTTGCTACTATTTGTGGTATTTGTAGGAAATTTCATACCACGGGGTCGAGGAAGATATTTTAAAAACTAAAAGGTTTGCTGAAAAAACAAAGACAGGTTGGTGGTTATTACTCACCCGTTGCAATAAGAAATGCAAGCAAAAGCGGTTCCTATTCCTTTTTACTTAGTGGGGTAGTTAAAGGGTTAATGAGAGAAAATCAGCTTCAGAAATCCATCCCATACCAGCAAAAAAAGTGCAGCCTGTGGCAAAACGCTCCTATCGTGACACCTTAAGTTGAAATCCTGAGTAATATCAGTCAATAAGGGTTTAAAAGGAAACTTATATAAAAGAATGTTTGTTTGTTTTTTGAGGAAGGGTTGACCCATTTTTTCTTCCCATGACTTTTGACCAAATAGAAGTTTAATTATGTGTTCTTTTCCAGACTAATAACAACACATGTTTCTAACTTAACCTTGGAACCATCCAGTTAAGGCAATCAACTAATGAGCATCTTAATGGAGTATTCTGAAGAGCATTTGTTGATACTTGTGCTGGTCAAATAAACTCACCCTTCCTTTTCAAAGCTTTGCTCTAATTCACTGAGCTCTATTGCGTGTAGGTATGACGGCAGAATCTAGAGCGTGTTCTGCTTTAACGTCTGCTGTCTGAAGGAAAATAAACCTCAAGAGGAGTTAAAACAGTTGCAATTAACATGATGTAGCTTTTTTCCCTCCTGAGTGAGGTTATGGAAGTGGAAAAGCAGCTGAGAGAGCCAGAAGTTCGTGCAGTGCCAAAAACATATTTGTTTCATTTCGCTGGAAAAAATGCTTGTGTGTCAAATTTTCAGAGCAAGAGCTGACAAAAGTGTATCTTAAAGAATCAGTCCCCTGAAATTGTCTGTCTCTGGTCTGCACTGCAGCATCTGCTATTCCACAACGGACAGATGCTTCACTGATATCCATAAAAAACAAGCTTCACTTTGAGATAATGAAACCAGGACTTTACATGGATGGTTTGGGTTTCTTAAAGAGGGGTTGTATGAGGTGGCTGTCAATAGAAAGTGTGCTACATGCAGAGAGTAACAGTCAGCCAGGGGCCTGTAAGGTGAAGACTGTATGGAGGGTAAGCTATACACCACTGTAGATGGACTGGAAACACTAAAAGCCAGGGGACATAGCAGTGATAAAACAGGCTCTTTAACATACACAAAGGAAAGTCCTTTAAAGAGGGGGTATCGTGCTTTTTTTAGACTTTACACTGTCCCTTTGGTATTCCCCGTAGTAGCTGTATATGATTTATAGTGCAATAAAATCCCTATTTCTCTCATACTGCTGTTTTGGAAGAGCACTATGTCAGCCTCTGTCTGATACACTTCCCTGAAGCTACTGTCTCTTTAAGTCTCTCCGTGCCACAAACCCTTGACCCTTTGATTGGCCAGCCCTGGAAGCCTGTTAGGGGCAGAGATACAGGCAAACTTTGGTGTTCATAGACCAGCTTTTTGATGCTTATGCCATGAACTCATCAGTTCAGCAAGTCTTGCCAAACTCTTGTAAAGACATTACGCCATTTCTTAAAACAGGCAATTTTGAGTGGTTTAACAACAACAACAAACTTTCAACGAAATATGTATATCTAGCAGTTTAGCACCCTCTCTATAAAATAGTTCACACTTAAGTGTTATCTAAACCTCTGTGTTGACTCTACAAGAACTTCATACTTCTGTGCAAATGTATGAACCATAGACTGTATAAAGAATGGACAGTGTGGCCTTTTATCACTGTACTGTTTTGAAGCCAAAATAACCTCGTTACTGGAGCCGCCATTGTGCAGCCAGTCTGCGCAGTAGAGAATTTGGGTGGAACTGGGTGATAAAAAAGCAAGAAACATATTCATCTTTTTTCTTTCAAAGCTCAAAATCTCTCTCAAATCTCGTTTCTTATCTAAAATTGAGCATAATGTGTTATTTTCACAATTGGCCATATGTTAAGTTGAGAGCCAACAGTTATGGTGTAAAAGCCTGCAAACAGTACAGGCCAGAAGTTTGGACACACCTTCTCATTCAATGGTTTTCCTTTTATTTTCATGACTATTTACGTTGTAGATTCTCACTGAAGGCATCAAAACTATGAATGAACACATGTGGAGTTATGTACTTAACAAAAAAAGGTGAAATAACTGACAACATGTTTTATATTTTAGTTTCTTCAAAACAGCCACCCTTTACTCTGATTACTGCTTTTATACTTTTGGCGTTTTTCAAGAGGTCATCACCTGACCACCATACAATTCCAGCCCTACTCAGCTCGGCTCGGCTCTACTCGGTTTGGTTACCTTTTCCACTAGCCTGAGTACAGACTCACGGTGGGTGTGGATCTTATAACACAGCTGCGCTAAAGTGCTGCGCAGAAGTTTGTGCATGTCATCTATAACGCGATACAAACATAATTTTGTACTAACATATGTGCCACCGTGGTCTTTAAAGGAAAAAACAAAGCTTTCAAAAGATTTCATTCAAGGAATACAGCGGCTCATATTGGGCGTCATGACAACAGAGGTAAACAACAGCCTGGTGCTGCTTCACGTGGAGGAAAATGAAGGAGCTGCTTCCTGACATTAACTCTTCCCTGGATCCAGTGAGATCACTTTTATTTTTGATTTTTGGGCCTGATATACCAGAGATTTTTTGTTGATCAATCATTCTTCTTTGAACTGGTTTTCCTTTTTGGTTCCCTGTGGATTAATGGACTGATTGGTGCTTAAAGACTCTTGTGGCAGACAGATCGCTCCTGTGCCGACTAACTTTGATTTAATTTAAAAGAGTCTTTAAACCAAACTATCTTTGCTGTTAACTTCTTTTTTGTTTAAAAAGGACTTTTAACTTATTTAGGAATCATGAAGGTGCATTTTAGAGCTGTATTTTGTGTTCATCCAGTGTCGTTCTGTGCCGTCGGGTTTAAATGTCATTAAAAACTTGTCGCTGACTTATTCGTTTGCCTCTTGTAAGTGATTTGTACTGAGTCAGAAGCTGCAGAGACGACATTCTCTGACCAATGAGTGACCGGCAGTCCGTCGTCGTCACCTTTCAGTATCGGCTTTACACGCTTGGAACTCGCTTGTTTGTTTCTGAGTGTTCGTCCCCCGATCTCCTCAGGAAGTGAGGCTATCTGTCACAGTGATATTACTTCCTGTAAGAGTGTGTGTTGACCTTTTTGGAGGATGAGTGTTAAAGCTGTCCTGCATGTGTGAGTGTGTATGTATACATGTATCTGCCCCGCATACCACAGAGCTATTATGACACAACGGACTGATAAGCCTGGCGCTTGCAGACCAAATACGCTCACACTGCAGCGTGGGAAACACAAATGTGTGTGTGTGTGTGTATAAAGCTGTGTGTGAAATCCTGAGGCTATGCTTCATTATTTTCCACTGTCAAAACCAAATTGTCTTTGTGAGCATGTGTGTTACACATCCTCATACACTTCCCATCCTTTGTGTCTTCATGCTTCACTTCATTTTACAACTGAAGTAAATGTCCCTCTACTTCAGTACATGGACACAAATATCTTCATGGCTGTGTGACTGTGTGTGTGTGTGTGACTGTGTGTGTATGTATCACGGTGTTACTCAAGGACACTTAAATGCTGATAAGTGGAACGACACAACAGACCCACACCTTGAAACCTTGAACGTAGTCAGACACAGTGTCTCTCACACTAACAGATAAGAAATACAACAATGCTCTCAGTGCAGTTAAAACTCACGCTGCTTTTTAAAATAACACACAAACATATTTTGAATCTCAAAGTGAACACTATATTAGATTAAATCCACATATCTTCACACATTGCACAAATACATAAGTGCTCCACTGTTCCCGCCCCATTTCCTCCTACTCTCTCCATATTTTTTAATTCTCCTCCCTCCCCCTCCATCTCCTCCCTTCCTCCATCCTGTCCTTGGCTTTTATCGGTCCCTCTGTGCTCCGTCTTTTCTTATATCACTTTCTCCTGCCTGCTCCTTCTCTGTGTCCTGTCCTTGGCTCTCGTCCCTCTCTCTCTGTTCTGTCTGTTCCTATTATCGTCCCTGCCTTTTTCTATCAGTCTCTTCCCTACTTTATCTCCATACATGAGCCTCCTGCAAATAGAGTTCACTGCCTGCTGATATATTCCACTTAAAAAAAGGACGTGTATTTGTGCACACGTGTTGGTCTGTATAATTCAGAAGAGGGAGATAAGGGGAATCAAAAATTCAAGCAAGGAGAGAAATGTCTGCACAGAGTTGTTGGGATGAGGTAGACTTAGTTTTCAGATAAAAGTTAAACCCTTTCTGGACCTACAAGCAAATAAATGATTTGAAAAATGGCTTTCTTGTATTAATACTATTTTTCATTATTACTTTCTTCAGTGGCAAATAGTTCTGTGATAAGACACCTGGTGCTCTTCATAACTGTTCTGCAGAGTGCTGTGTTAAATGTCGGTTAAAATTATGGATCGCTCAAATTTCTTAGTAAAACACCATTGATGTCCCATTCAGAATTTTGATTGGATCGAGATGTTAGAAAGTAAAGCTGCACACCTGTTGTTTTGTATTTTAAAGTGAATGGATATTAAAAACAGTTACTGAAATATGTCTTGAGCTCATTAATTCTTAAACTTAGTTTATCTAGTTTTGATGCTTAAGAATCCTCATCTAGGGCCCTATGATTTCCGCGTTAACGGAATCGCAGAATTGGCCAATTAAAACGGAATCTACTGTTAAACATGGGATATCACTGAAATTGACATGTTGTGACTGAAGTACTGTCATCGTGAGGAGAGGGCCTGTTTGTCTGGGGAAATGTTTCCTGGGACCGCTCATTTGTGGCACCACCCCTTCATCCCCCATGGCATAGACATATAGAGATAGACGGCTCATTGACTGACGCTTTCTATTGGAGCGGACGTATCAGCGTGGCCACCCATCTTGGGTAGGTCTCCCGTACGCTTCCAGTCCATTTATTAAACAAAATCTCACACACACACACACACACACACACACACACACACACACACACACACACACACATATACAATCATGAACCTTACACACACAAATAAGTATTCATGAACCTTATGTACACATCAATAGAAATTGTTTTATTTACCTTATGTACACAACAGGGTCAATGACGTGACGTCCCTATTTTTTTGTGTCCTAGTGCAATATTTCCTTCCATCATGAATTGAGTATTTCATCACATGTATTTCTTTATTCTATGAAACCTGTGTTATTTGAACACATCTTTAAACTATTAAGATATAAAATGTTTTTTTGTGTTTTGGTTCCTCAAACCCCCAAAATGTCAGGTGGTGCAACCGTCCTGACAAGTATCCACAGTAATTAAACTCTAAAACTCATGACGAATGACGCTGAGGCAATACCTTATGTCATGATCGAAAGTGGGCCGGTCTCACACTCCACCAGGACTGAAAATGAGTCCCACTCCAGTCCTGCTCTGATCTTTAGAATGATACTGATAATTGGAAAAATAGTTCATCTTTTGTTTTTTCAGTTTTCTGTCTTTGTTTCCTCAATTTCGGTTTTTGGTTATGGTGAAGAGTTTTGCTTTTGGTGCTTCTCTGATAAAAGAGTCTTTAAAAAAGGGACCAAAAAAAAGGGGAACAACTTTCAGTTAAAAAAAACTTTTGTTTTCTTTTTTTTTATTTAAATTCTATCCTTTTCCCTTTAAGTTTTAATTCTATGAAACTGCAAGTCTTCAAGCAGGGGACACAGATTGAGCTTTTTCCCCTCTTAGACACCCCCAAAAAGCCAGCCAATGTCCTTTATACTTGTGCAACTTGACTTCCAGATCATACTATAATCAATTCTCTCATACCAAGCCAACAAAGACAGAAAGACATTTAAGAATTAGCAGTGCTTACATATAAAGTAGCTGTTACTCTTCAGCATTTTATGCTGTCCAGCTTTGGACTTGACAAAAAAGCATGATTTTAACTTCATTTTTTCTCAGCTCTCTTGGGGATAACTGTAACATTGTTTAATGAAGTTTAAACAGACAGATGAACTGAATGTTTAAAGCAGTGGTTCCCAAACTTTTCCAACTGTGACCCCCAAAATGGCAGGGTTAGAGACTGGCGACCCCCCCCCTGCTGTGGTACGACACTCATGGACCAATCCAAAAACAGACAAAAACTAACAAATAACCCCCGAGGATACTTCATTTAACTAATCAGTAGAAAAATTTACAGACTAATGTGCACTTTGCTGTGTTCACTGCATCAAACTTCAACAAAGAAATGTGAAAAACAGATAAAACATTTCTGTTTGCATAATTTTACATTATCTTTCACCCCTATTTTTGCTTTGATTCTTAAAATAATTAATAAAATATGGAATTGTTTATAGTTTTCGATTTTGGGACACATTCCGCGACCCCCCAAAGGGTCCAGACCCCCACTTTGGGAACCACTGGTTTAAAGAATGGCACATTCTGTTTGAGGAAAGATATAATGGGATGAAAATTAATGGCAGGACAAGAAAAAATATTGAAATTTAACGGACCGAATGAAAGGCCTGATGGTTCTCTGCTTCTAGAAATTGAAAACATACTTTCAAGATTATATCAGTTTTGAAAAGGAACGATCGGGGATTCAAATGATCCCCAACAAGCTCCCTGTTTATGCCCAACAAAAAGGGAAAACAGGGAGCATCTGGATCGGGGATTGAGTAAAAGAGCTGGAGGGAGGGGAGGAAGGTAGAAGCTGGGTTTAAATGGTGAAGGGATGGAAGCAAGTGTTGGATGAATGGGGATTCATGGAGGATGGGAGGACTTGAATGTGTGCATATGGGATAAGAAAGTGACCTAAAGGGGAGAAAACGGATGCCAGACGGATCAGATGAGAGATTTGGGGGGAGAGGATCGGATCGAATAAGAGATTGAGACAGAAAAAGAGAGAGAGGAGGATAGACAGTTAGATATAGGATAGGGAATAGATATCACCATTGTTAGAGACTGTGAACTCGTGCCAGACATGATTTAAGCCTGGGCCAAAAAGCCCTAAAGCATGGGTAAAACCCTATGCTGAAGTCTGTGCGCTAAAGGGATGAGTGGGCGAGTTAGTTAGTGAATCAAGGGAGAAAGAGGAAGAGATGAGAGCTGGGGGGGAGGGAGGGGGGTGGGTGAGGAAGAGGAGGAGGCAGGTGAGGATCCTGTTAGGAGGCTAAATAGGCTTATGTAAGGGCCCTGCAGAGACTGATGAGAGTCATGGCCATTAACTTCTGTTTAAATGCACACACACACACACACACACACACACACACACACACGCAGGACCAGTGACATGCTGGCCAGTGTCCCAGATTTCCCCCATGTGTATGCACACAGTCAGACAAAGGCCTGGGTCTGCAGACACACTCTCTGTAAACACAAGCTGAACTGCTGATACAGAGAGACGGAGCTAGAATGGAAAATAAATCAGAGGCAAGATAGAATCATAAGAGGCAGATACAGCCATGTATGGATTAAACCGCAGCCTCAGGATTTACATTAAATAAAGTCTTGGTTTGGCGAGGAAGTTATCGTCTGTGTGGCTTTAGATTTAAAATGTGTATGTGAGGGTCAGAGCTGAGGCAAAGAAACCACAACAAACAAAAATGGCTTTTCTTACATGCCAATATACTTATTTACATCTAAAGTTGAGTCAACTTTTGGAAGATCCACCACAAAGATTTTATTAAAGCACAGCAGCTATCAGAATGGGACAAAGCATTAAAGCAGCTTTTATTTATGGAAAGTTTGATTTTTTTGTTTCTTGCTCTTAAGCAGCTGAAGTCATACAAGGTTTTGGTTTGACATGACAAACAAAAACAGAGAAACTAAGTTAAAGTTGCTGTGTACTTACTCTGGTTTGCATTATTTTCTTAAGTTCTCAACAACAACAACAAAAACACTGCAGTCAAAGTAAGAAGCTGTGGTAATTTTTGGCAGCATTTAATCCTAGTTTTTCTTTCTGTTTTTTTCTTTTAAAGCTACCACTAAGAGTTGGTAGCTTGGTTATGAAACAGATTGAAATGTCTGCTGATGCCTCCATGACCCAAAGTCAAACAAATACTTCAGCTATACAATTTCATGCTTTCATTTTCCAAAACAAAGATTCACAGAGAGTGGTTCTTTGTTAAAGGCACTGTGAGGACCAAATGGAATCAGTGGTGTTTAATAGGAATAAAGACTCCATTTCCCATGAGCACTCACACCAACTAGCACACAGACATGACATTTACCAGTGCATGTATTTATTTGGAAAGCTAATAAATGATACGCACATCTTTTTAACTTCTCTTTGCTCAAGACAACTTTTCAAAGGATACAAAGTGACAAGATTGTTTATTAACACTTGTGAAAGCCGGCTCCCAACTTTTTCCTTTGTTACTCAGCTCTCACTCAGCTCTACTCACTACAGAACTATGATTTAATTGATATTATGACAGCCAATCACATGTCAGATTATAGGATCATACAATTAAGACAGGAATCCCCAAACTATGACTTTTCTTAAAACCCTCAGTCAAACGCCTTCACTGAGTCTGAACTTTAAATACAACTCTTGCTATTTTTGAACTGGGCTTTTTAATCGCATTTTTAGTTTAAACAACTGAAGAACAAAAAGAGCCATCTTTGACTGTTAACTTTCAAAAACAATTGAGTCCAAAATAACTGTTTTATGTTGAAAAAGATAGCTGAAATACAAAAACAATTTAAAAAAAAAAATTAAATAAGCGATAATAAGAAAAACGAGATTCAACAATCCCAAGGACAAAAAGGACTTTTTCCCCACAGTTTTATACTTAAACACGTGTGTGTGTGAAACAGCTGACACTAAAGATTCTGGGTCAGTCAGGAGCAAAAAAATTGCAGCTTTGGCGATCACATGATCATCATGTCTGAAATCGCAATTTCGATCAGAAAAAGATAAATCTTTCAGCCTGAGTTACTACTACATCATCTTAAATCAGTCACATCATTTGGACATGCCTATGTATCAGGCCACTTTAGGGGGTTAACAGCCTCCATTGATTGTAAAGGTCATAAGGGCACATCAATAGAAATATGAGTCTGTTTCATAGCGAGTGAAAAGCTCACAGAAGTTTCACACAAGAGGATCAATAAAAGCGGCACAGAGGACTGTGGGATGCAGTCTTTCAACTAGGTGCCTGTAGATGAGGAGGTCTACGTCCTTTGCCCGGAGGACGTAGTACTTTCTGGGGTGGGTAGGGCGTGTACGAGACAAACAGGGAGAGGGGAGTCCGTCCTCCGACGCCTCGTAGTTCTCGTCCTGATGGTCTGACTCCTTGTCGAAGAAAGGACAAGCTGTGAGACTGTTGAACTCTGGTGGTCCCCTTTAGTTGAATCCAATAAAACTGAGGTGCACTTGAAGCTAAAGCTAACAGCCAGTTAGCACAGCCAAAGCTTTTTGACTTAGAACTGGAGGAAACAGCTGGAACTAAATCCACCTTCCTCTGTCTTTCCCTTCAAGTTAGTTTCAAACACCATGAAGGTAATCTGTACAATAATCTGTTCAGAAACAGTTCAGTTTGCCAAACCACTTCTTGGATGGAAGTGATCGTTTCCTGCAGTTACGGCTGGTTGCCTGGCAGCGTCGTGAATCCAATACCTATCTCTGCATCATGTTTTGCACCATTAGCGGTAAGTTGTCTGTCTCTTTTCCATCCATCCGTCTAATTTGTTTACAGGAGTGTATTACTGCCTTACAGGGTCGCTCACATGATTACACGAGTCCGGTTCTGTTCTGTGACAATTCAGAGGCAAACAGGACTTTGACATCTGAGCGGAAAAATAAATGACTTGATTAAAAACGGTTTATTTAGTTACG
Organism: Thalassoma bifasciatum; assembly: GCA_008086565.1. Lineage (NCBI taxonomy): Eukaryota > Metazoa > Chordata > Actinopteri > Labriformes > Labridae > Thalassoma > Thalassoma bifasciatum. The sequence goes on along the minus strand of RPOG01000266.1, from coordinate 205,813 downwards.
CTGTAGCTGCACAACAAAATATTTAAACAAACGACCGCTGCAGTATACCGAGAGAAAGTTTCCATAACAGAGGCAGACACCAACATCTTTTCCAGATCAAGTTGCTCTGAGTCAAACACACACGCCCAACCACACGAACAGCAGCTCAGTCAGAGTCCAAATAGTCAAAACAGAAGAGAGTGATGTCATCTTGTTGGCTATCAGAAAATGCTTTTCATTAGCTGCTGGTGTCTTAAGGTGGTCCGTGTGAGCAGCAGAGGCTTAGATCATTACATCACACTCAATCCTTCACTTCTATCCTTTATTCTTTCTTCTTTTTTCACTCACTAACACACACACACACACACATCCTGTGTTTACCATCATGAAAGATGTGTAGATAAAAGATGGGACAGATCACGGAGGGAGAGTAAAGAGCCCAATAATAGAAAAACCTGGTGTTGTCATGTGATGTGAGCTCATCCTTTTATAGAGCCAAACCTGCTGACACTGATGTCATCTGCTGATATACAATAGGACCCACAATGACAAACTAACACCACTGACCTGGCAACAAATAACAAAGTAAAACTCAAATTACACAGGCGGAGGGGGAAGTCTTCATTTTACAGCTGTAATTTAGGAGCGTGCAGTCTGTATTTATGAACAAGGGAATTGTTTTCCAAAGCTTTCAAACAAGAGGAGCTGTTATCAGACCTCGGTTTTGGTGTCTGTGTTGATCACTGATGAAAAAAAGCAATAAACATCCAAAGAATACGACAGACAGCACACACCACTGCAGAGCAAACCAGTATTTAGTCAGAGCCACCCACTCCATTCTTGACCCATGAGACCGTCCTTTCTGCAGCTCACTGAGGGAACAATGATTCATTCAGAGACATAAAGTGTCTGTTTATCCTCTCACTGATGCTCCTCACACGTTTCCATTAAACACCAATTTACATCCCTTCATGTCGGTAATTTCCTCAGGGTTGTTCTTGGCCTGCCTCTGTGTATGAGTGAGTATATGTGTGTGTGTGTGTGTATTGAAGCACGTGTGTCATATTAATTTCGCCACATAAAACAGAAAAACGCAGCCTCGGCTCTGTAACAAAATTCCAGATGACAGGTTTGCGACTTCTTAAGCGGAGCCTTTAACTGCTGTTTCCTTTTGGAGTTTGATAGGCGGGAAGGTTTTGGCCGAAGCCCAAAAGGAACACCAATCGTTGCCTGTGCTGTGGTGTGATCCTTTAATGAGCTCTAACGAGAGCCAACACTTCTGGATAACGTCGCAGTGATTTTTAAACTCAACATGGAAAGTTCATCAGGTGAGCGTGATGGCAGTTTTTCACCACAGGAAGTCGGAGAGCTACAGGAAGGAAGGCAGCAGAGTTCTTTAGCAGATCTGGGATTTATAGCTCTATTAATAAGCCTTCTTTGAAGACAGAAAACTGTAAGACCTCAGGGTCGCTCACTCTTACTTAAGATAAAATATCTCACTGAGCATCTTATGTCATGGCTTACTGTTAAGTTCTGCTTGTCTTTTGTTTTTTATGTGGATGTTAATTCTTCTGTTAAATTGTCATTTCTTCTCGTGATTGTTTCAGACTTTCTCTTTCTCTTTCTCTAGTGTGATTGATTCCTCTAACTTTCAAGTATTTTTCTCCAGAGCATAGAGTCTGGTACTGCGTCTTGTGTGTTCTCTCTGCTCCGATTGTGTGCCCCACCCTGATTGGTTGCATCTGTGTCTTGTATGTCACCTGTGTTTGATTAGTCTTTGTTTCTCTGCTTTCTATCATTGTCAGTTTACTGGATCTTACCTGCATCTCTCCCCCTGCCTTCTCCAGTATTTGTTTGTTTTTTTTGCTTGTGGATTTTTATTGAATCCTGATTTGGATATTTGGAAAAATTTGGGGCATCAATGTAGGGCCTAGTGTCAGAAAGCTGGGTCTGTGTCAGAGGTCATGGGTGTTCCAACGGGACAATGAACCAAAAAATACCTCAAATAGCACCAAGAAATGGTTGGAGACAAAGCACTGGGGAGTTCTGAAGTGGCCATCAATGATCTAAATCCCATTGAACACCTATGGAGAGATCTCAGAATTTCTTTAGTGAGAAGGCACCCTTCAAATCTGAGAGACGTGGAGCAGTTTGAAAAAGAAGAGTGGTCAAAATTCCATCTGAGAGGTGTAAGAAACTCATTGATTGTAATGTTATGCACATCAAGGAGATAAACACATTCATACCAAAAAAATTTATAGTTGCAACAATTTCTGGGAGAAATGGTGCATTTTCTAGAAAAATCCAAGGAATGCCAATACTTTCATCCATGACTGTGTAAAACCAAGCTTACACATGACAGAACCAAAGCAGATTCACAAGGAGCAAGAGAAACTCAAGATACATGCACAAGACCAAAGCACTGATATGCAAAACACAAGAATGTAATTTCACTAAAACAAGAACTAAGATCATTCAGTTAAACCTCTTTTTTAAATAGTGTACACCAAGTAAAAAAACATTGATGAATGAAACATGACATTGCTGTTCTCCTCATGTATTGACACTAAAGTCTCAGGTGTTTCAGGGTGACTGTGCCTGATGGCTTTGCTCATCTCTTGTTATTGAGGGGTTGATTGCACCTGTGCACACGTTCACTTTTTTCTTTAGGAAAATTTGCTGCTTTTGAGCATCAATCCAATTTATTCGGTTTCACTATGTGTAATTTTTTGAAACTCAACCCTACTGAAATTAGGATTTCTACTTAATAATGTTACCATCATGAAGCTTCGTTGCATGATGGTGCTCTTGTATCTCTCGCCTAAATAACACAAAAAGCTAGAAGTCAACAACATGTTGCCTGTCTCTTCCTTTGAGTGTTTAGAAACCACGGCTTTGAAACAGTTCGGGGAATAGTTACGGAAACCAGGAACTTTCGAATTTTTAATGATCCAGAGCTGAAATGAATCATTAAAAAACAAGAAAATGGTTAACAGTTTTTTTTTCCTTTCCGCCGTTCTTGAAATATCTGTCTTGATGGTCATGTTGCCCAAATGCATCCCTTTATGTTGGTCCGTGCTGTAAAATATTTTTCAAACTTCCATTTCCTGGTCAAAAAGCTGCTCAAGGCTGCTCAAAATGTAAAGAAGAGGCAGAGGAAATTTCTGTCACACTGGAGAGACTGTTGTCATTGGCTTGGATACAATGCAGATAATAATCAGGTTTTTTGCCAAATCTGCCGATAACACGCAGCCAAATAGGTTATCTAATCTAACAAACTATTCCACTGGTCGAGTAGTCGACCTCTTCAAGCACATTGATGGCTTCAAACCCAAACCAATAAAGAGGGTAAGGTAAACATTGTAAGTAAGCTGGACAGTGATGGTCAGTAATGTGTGGCATTAGTTTTGGCTGTAATTTAAGGGGTATAGTCATGCTTTTATGTTTAAAAAAAGGGTCTAATGTGACATAAAATGAAAGTTTATCGCTACTTTTTATAATTGGCCTTTAAAGGTAGGGTCTGTCGGAATCTTGATTACTACTTGTGAACACCACATCTAAACTGGGCTCCTCCTCCTCCTCCATGACTCACTGCCAGTGTCAGTGTATGCCTTCAATGTCCAACCGTGGCTATGTGAACACACTCATCAGCCCAGTGAGCACCTGCAGCATTGCGTGGTAGAGACTCAAGAGCTGTATACCTAACTTCCTGCAGGTAAATGAGGTGTTCTGCAAATATTGTATCCTTCTTTCTCCTTGTTACAGCCGCTATCATAGCTGCTGAGGATAGTTTCTTCCACTCGCTGTCATTAACACGCAATGTTCCATGCAAACTGTGATTGGCTGGGGTTATCACGACGACTCTCCACCAAGAAACACCCGAGACAACCACTGACATACAGGAAAAGGAGGGGGTTGAGGCAGATACAGATACTGACATACATGTATAGAGGCCCAGAGATGATTGAGCAGGATTATTCCTGTAAAAGTTGATATTTTATTTTTTACGAAAATCCTGCAGACTCTACCTTTATTTATGAATAGAAGACATGAAATGCAAGGCAGTTTATCTGTTTACCTCTGTTGTTATGCTGGCCAACGTCAAGCTGCTGCATCTTTTTGATTAAAAAACAGTTGTTTGAAAATACTCATAAATTAAAGCATGATATTAAAACTACTTGAGGTAAACTAATACCCAGGTGCAGGTGCAAATCCCTGGAGTTTTGTTACCTTGTTTCTGAATGTGAACAAGGTTTCTGTCCATGTTTGGGATAATTATCAGTCAGCAACCTTTAGCTAACCTTTCTTTTCTCTGTTTCACCCAATCAGACGTCTTCCTGGTTTCTTTCCATCAGCTTAGCTTCTTTGTCTCTGCCAGTATTTTCCATGATGTGAGTGGTGCTGCTCTTCTCTGGAAAACACCTACTCAGCAACCTCTGCTTCACCCTTGTTTTCCCTTCATGTCACCCAGTAATGGAAAAGGAAAAAACAAAGCAGCTTAGAGTTTCTTCCTTCACAACAATTTCTATTGTCTCACCAGAAATTCAATCTATTTCAAGAGACTTTTTGAATTTTCATCCTCTTATTTTTGCTGCCTGGCTTTTCTACATGACACTGACGAGTGAGGGCAACAATAAATCTGTGCAGAATTGTTGGCGCGGCCTCGTCACAGTCCTGACACAGAAATGACCACGACTCTGCCCCTAATCTGTGGCACTTTGTTGCTGACCTGCTTCAGTAGTTTTTCCATCAGTGTAGAATTTGTCCTGGCTCAGCAGCTTTAACAGATCCCTCTCATCTTTCATTCAGGTGGAGATGTTGCACAAATCCTTCGCAAGGGATTTAGTTTTCCATTTGCACAACATTTTAAGAGAAAAGTAGCTCAGACACTGGATGTTTCAACGATTTGTTTTCTGACAGGTGTTTGGTTGATGTTCCTCTACGGCGTCATTTCTGTGCCAAAATTCCGCTGGCATAAAAACGTGATCAGCGTGCAAAAAGACTACTCTCTACACGCTCGCAGTCACATTCAGTGTCTTCTACACTTTCGAACAGTTGAGTTATATTTGATACATGCCGATTCAAGTTCATAGAAACATCTCTTATAAAGAAGCAAATAATTTATTTTGGTGTTTTTGGTCCATCAATCAAAACAGGAGATGATCACAAAAAGAAAACAAAATTGAAATATGTCAGTATTTCCTTCAAATATTTTATACAAATGTCACCTGATTGAGGTGTAATCAGATTCAATGGTGATATTTTTCAAATCTAAATAAATTAACATTTCACATTCATTCATAACTTTAAGGAAAGATTTTCAAATTATGATGTACAAAATGTAATTTTTGTGTTAATCATCTTTAAATTCTTTAAAACTAGTTAATTTTTTTTTTCAAAACTTACCCTGCTTTTTAGAGTTTAAACCATAAGTCAGATTAACAGGACGCTTTTTTTTTTTAACACAGTGAATGCTGTTCTCTATGGAAGCTCGTTTCTGCCAGTTTAAAAAAAAAAATGGATAAACTTGATTTTCTGAGAATTTTTTTTGCCCATAAAAAGTCGAAATATCTAGATAAAAGTCGAAATTTCGAGTTAATGCGGTTGAAAGTTTGATATAAAAAGTCGAAATTTCGAGTTAATAAAAGCAAAATTTTGGGATAAAAAGTGGAAATTTCAGGTTCTTTGTGCTCCAGCTCCCTTAGTTCTGCCTGAATCCACACACTCTTTGTGCATCCCCTGAGAAGGGCTCCATCAAACAAATTACACAAGAAAGTACACAAACAGCAGCCTGAAAAACTACCGGTCCCTGGAGGCATATAACTTTTACCAAGTGGTTTTGTCGGAGTTATGCTTCATCATAAACTATCATGTTCATGTAAACTAACATGTTCACAAACGTGCCCTTCCATGCAGTTACAGTGGGCAGCGAGGATTGTACCATCCCCTTAACTGCGACCCACGAAGCAGCCACAGCTCCTCAGTCACAGGTCTGGTGCTGATAGTTTGTGATGAAGCATAACTCTGACAAATCCACTTGGTAAAAGTTATGTGCCTCCAGGGACTGGTAGTTTTTCAGGCTGCTGTTTGTGTACTTTCTTGTGAAATTTGTTTGATAAGATAAGATAAGAGAGAGATAAGATAAACCTTTATTAGTCCCACAGGGGGAAATTCCAGCTTTACAGCAGCAGCAGGATACAAAAGAAACATAGAAAGATTTACAATGAAACTATAGGTAATAAGAATAAAATAGACAATAATGTATTTATGTTAAGTTAAATGTTCTAATTGTATACATGTTCTAATTGTATACATTTTCTAGACCTTTGTCATTTTTACAATATATAAGAAAATCGGTGTATGTACAGTATAGAACAAAAGAATGATGGATTTGGAGCCCTTGAAGTAAAACAGATTATTGTACACTGGAGAGGTTTTTGTTGTATAGTCTAACAGCTGCAGGAAGGAAGGACCTGCGGTACCTCTCTGTCACACACTTCGGGTGGAGCATCCTGTCACTGACAGAGCTCCTCAGTGCAGTGAGTGTGTGTTGGAGGGGGTGAGGGTCTCTGTCCATGATCGCGGACAGTTTGGCTGTAGTCCTCCTCTCCACCACCTCCTCCACAGGCTCAAGAGGGCATCCCAGGACCGAGCTGGCCTTCTTTATCAGTTTGTCCAGCCTCCTCCTGTCAGCTGCTGTGATGCTGCTCCCCCAGCAGACCACTCCATAAAAGATGGCAGAGGCCACAACAGAGTCATAAAAGGTCCTCAGGAGTGCCCCCTGCACCCCAAAAGACCTCAGCCTCCTCAGCAGATAGAGTCTGCTCTGACCCTTCTTGTAAAGTGCAGCAGTGTTTACAGTCCAGTNATGATGGCGTCGTCCACTCCGATACCAGTCTGGTACGCAAACTGCAGCGGGTCCATGGATGAGCTCACCAGGGGGCGCAGGTGAGCAAGGACCAGCCGCTCCAGGGCCTTCATGAGGTGTGATGTGAGGGCCACTGGTCTGTAGCAGCTAGGGTCCTTTGGGTGGGGGGTCTTAGGCACTGGTACCACGCAGGATGTTTTCCAGAGGCATGGTACCCGTCCCAGTTTCAAGCTCAGGTTAAAGATGTGACCAACTATCCCACTCAGCTGGTCTGAGCAGGACCTGAGCAGTCTGGGACTGAGGCCGTCTGGCCCTGCAGCCTTCCTCCTCTTCATCTTCTTCAGCTGGTTTCCCACCTGGAGAGGTGTGAAGGACAGGTTGGTGCAGGGGGGCTGTGTGTCCTGGGGTGTGGATGGGGGGCTGTGGGGAGCAGTGGGGGGAGGGGCCGGGGGTGGTGAACTGGTTACTGTAGTGGGGGAGGTGAGGGGGGGAGCTGGTGAAGGTGAGCTGGATCTTGGAGGGGGGGAAGTGCGGGGAGGACTTGGGCAGAGTGCTGGGAGAGGGATGGGTGGGGGTTGCTGCAGGATTGTCACAGCTGGGGGAGGGGCAGACACCTCAAACCTGCAGAAGAAGGTGTTAAGTTCATCTGCCCACTTCTGATCCCCGGCTGGCTGGGAGTTGGACTTCTGGTGGCCCGAGATGGTTTTAAGGCCATCCCAGACTCCCTTGGTGTTTCTCTCCTGCAGCTGCTCCTCCATCTTCTTCCTGTATCTGTCCTTCTCCTCCCTGATTTTCCTCCTCAGCTCCTTCTGAACAGTCTTCAGCTCCTCTCTGTTCCCTGACCTGAAGGCCCTCTTCTTCTCCTTTAGAAGAGCCTTAATGTCAGGGGTGATCCAGGGTTTGTTGTTGGAGAAATACCGTACTGTCCTGGTGGGTACGGTATTCTCTACACAGAAGTTTATGTAGTCCGTGATGCTGTCCGTCAGGTTATCGATGTCCTCCCCATGAGAGTCACTGAATATANCCCCCCTCCTTTCCTCTTACCGCTGCTCTCTGTCCGGTCTGCCCGTATGAGGGAGAATCCATCCAGCTGTACGGATGCGTCTGTGTGCTGCGCGCTGAGCCATGTCTCCGTAAACAACAGCATGCTGCACCGTCTGAACTCCTGCTGATACCGGGTCAGAGCCACCAGTTCGTCCATCTTATTGGGGAGAGATCGTACATTCCCCATGATGATGGACGGGAGAGTAGGTCGATAAGCTCTCCTGTTTTCCCGCGCAGACAAGGGTCGTGCCGTAGGGGAACAGGAGGAGGCATTGAGAAACCCCTATAGTCCAGCGAGGAGGCCGGCGTGTCGACACAATGCGTCCCGGTTGTCGACTAGGGATGACATTTGTTACCCTCGGTAGCGACGAGTGCCTGGGTGTCTGTGCTTCTCTTCACGTTTTTTACTACAAACCTCACCGCGGTCTTTTATTGTGCTTAGTGTCTCTGGTGAGCCGAGGTTCCATATGTCCACAAATGATAGATGGACAAAAGAAAGATAGAAACAAAGAAAAAAAGTTTGAAAAAACTCCGTGGAGTTCGCGGAGCTGCTGTAAAAGGCTGCCGTTCGTTCAGCGCCGGAAGTGATGGAGCCCTTCTCAGGTGATGCACAAAGACTGTGTGGATTCAGGCAGAAGTAAGGGAGCTGGAGCACAAAGAACTCGAAAATTCCACTTTTTATCACAAAATTTCTACTTTTATCTCTAAATTTTGACTTTTCAAGTGCAAAAACAAAAAATCTAAGAAAATCAAGTTTTTCAAAAAATTTTTAACTGGCAGAAACGGGCTTCCATAGTTCTCAAAATAAACTTGATAAGCTATTGTTCTTTCAGTTGGCACATGCTCGTTCATGCTGACACACTGTAACACTGTCCTTCCGCCATGATGGAACGGATTGGTGACGCTAGTGGCAGCAGAGGGATTATGGCATACTGTTTGGCCCTCATGATGGAAATAGTTCAGAAATGGTATGTGGGCACTTTTTGTGTATTTATGAGGTTTTAGAATTGACTTATGGCTAAGTCCCGCCCTCAAAAGCAATGAGCCAATCACAGTGCGTCTAGCCATTCCCGTACACTCCATCATTCTCTGCCCAGTAGCCCATTGAAATGCATCGCAGCAAGTAAGTTTCTGATTGGTTCTACGATTTTTTTCTAGGTTCTTCTTAAGTTTCAAAATGTTCTTACTTCTCATCCATAATGCACATGCTCAGGACTTAATCTGGCCTCTCCTCCCCATTTGGTAGCACTGATCTGTATTTAACAACATATCAACATGTTCCCCCAGTTTTCACACTTCCTCTCCACCCCCCCTCCTTCAGGCAGCCTCCCTGTGTTAGAACAGTAAACCTGCTCCATAAACCCTCATGGCTAAAGCAGATGTCAGTCTGCTCAATCCATTAATGACCCTGAAAATGAAAACCACCTTTCTTTTCTAGGAATATCCCCTATTTTGTTTTTTAAATTTGACCACTGTATTCCCAAACCTGCGTCCTTCCAAAATTCTTTCTGTTTGAGACAATTGTAAAGTTATGGACAAAGAATACACATCAGGGGAGACAAGACCTCATTGTTGGATTTTAGAGGGACATAAAGAAAGGTGTCTTAAGCGTCACAGCGGAAATTAATGTCATTCCTATAATCTGGGCTTATGTCAGTTGAAAGCACCAAGGACTGAAAATAGAACCCTGTGGAACCTCACAGGTTGGGGGAGGGGCTTAAGAAAGGGAAATGACCTCGTGTAATTGTTTATATCTATGTGCGCAACAGGAGCAGTACAACCCATGACCAGGCGCTATGATTTTATAATGCTTAGCAAACCTTTTCACATAGAGAACAAAGTGGACTGCAAAGAGGACACTGAGCACTGATTCAGCTGTTTTTTTTGCACCAAGTCATCAGACTAGAATGTGAGGACACATCTGCTGTTTGGTCACCTGAGAAAACAAACTAAATAGGCCAGAATTGGGTGGGAACTAAAGGGTTAAAGGTCAAATTTCTTTTTCAGACTAAAGTGAAATATACTGCTGAAATATAACTTTGACACTGATTTAGCCAGTAAGGATGCTAGGCCATCAGAATGGAGCTTTGATTGCCTGGAGGAGTAAACTTAAAGGTGGGGTGTGCAGGAATTTTTGCTGCTGTTTGTAAACACGACAGCCAAACTGGGCTCCTCCTCTGTGGCTCAGTGTCAGGAGCAACGCACACCCACTGCTTCTGACCGTAGCTGAGGGAACACACTCACCAGCCCTGCAACCACCTGCAGCATCAGGTTTCTACATGGGAGAGACTTAAGAGCAAGCGGCAACCTCCGGTCTGAAAAAATGAGACAATACGGAAGTGCTAAAAAGCTGCTGTTCCTCTAGTGACCGCTTGAGGCTGGCTCCAGAAGCACCGGAAGTCCTGTACAAGCAGACGGGAAAAAGGCTGTTTTCAGAGCCGAAATTATCGTATTTAAAGCCTGGTACAAACTCTGTCTCCCGTCTGGATCACTCATCCCATTTCCAATATGGCCGCACCCGCCGTTTAGCCTCAAAATGGATCTGCAGTAACAGACGGGTGACGTCACGGAGACTACGTCCATGTTTTCTACAGTCTATGCTTAAGAGCTGTACAGCTGACTTCCTGCAAGTAAATGAGGTGTCCTGAAAATATTGTATCATACTTTCTCTGTATCATGGCTGCAATTGTTGCCCCTCGTGATAGCTTGCACGCTGTGATTGGCTGGACAGCATGCCCGCTCTCTGCCCAGAAACGTCCCAAGTCAACTAAACATCAACATACACAGTGTAGGAGGAGGTTGAGGCAGAGAGACACTGTCACACGTATATAGAGGCCCATAGATGACGACTGAGCAGGATTATTCTTGTAAAAGTTGAAATTTTATTTCTTAAGAAGATCCTGCAGACCCTACCTTTAAAAACAAAAATAAATTCGAGATAGAAGATCTTAACACACCATGTGATCATGTGACGGCTTCTCCACAGACCTTGAGTGATGCATGCAGACAGACTCATGTATATGATGATTAAATATTTCATGCCCAGCAAAATAATTCATGTGTTCACTCGTGCTGAGTTCTGACCACTGAAACATGACCTTTAGCACAGCCAGCATTCAGATAAACAACGCATCTCAGTCTAGACCTCAAGTGTGTGTCTGCGTGTGTTTGCATGTGTATACCAGTTCTTCTGTTCACCCACTTTCACCCTGAATCCCTTCATCTCTCTCTCTCCTGTCATGATGAAACTATTTCTCTGTATCTCGCTCAACATGTTTCCCCATTTATTTTCACTTTTTCTTTCTCCTTTCTAATGATTTCTTTGTTTGTCATCACTCACCTCCCTTTCACTCCTCCAGCTTTACAGATTAGTGTCCTTGAAAAACTCTTTTTCATTTTGTATCTCCTTTCAGTTTAATCCATCATTCAGACAGCAACTTGCCGGAGCTTCACTGATGTACATTTCTGTTTCCCTCCACCTCCTCCACAACCAAGGCCACGGCTAGATTTGCATTAAACGAAGACTGGACGTAAATAAATAATTATATACATTAATACAGAGATGACATCAATACATGTTTGACTACCCATGTTTTGAATCTTTTAATAAACTCATATATTTTTTAGCATCAGCCTGCAACTGGGATTGAAACTGAAATCAACCACTTCTTCACCTGGAGGAGACATTTCTTATATTTAAAGGAGCTGAAACACTACAATTAGGCCTGTCCAATAATCAATAAATCAATTCATTGCATGATAATTAAAAATGAGCTTGATAAGTTTGCTGGTCTCCATATGTTTTTTATCAACCAAAGACACTGGATTTAGAATAAACTTTGCTGTATCGCTGTGAGTTTATTTTCTAATCAGCAACAGAGTCTATTTTATAAATTGCTTTTGTTTGTGTTTGGTTTTTATTCAAGTGCATATTTTGTTTGCAAAGGTCCTAACTGGATTGGCAGTTTTGCCTATGAAATATCTTAATATGTGAACCTAATGTTTAACATGTAATGAAGTGCAATTTTATTTACAGAGACTTTATACTTTATTTATTGTTTGAGTTTTGTGTGGTTTTTATTCAAGTGCATTTTTTGTTAACAGAGACAGTAAATTTTATCAACTGTTTTTGGTTGAGTTGATCATTTATTTTGGATATTTACAATGTCTTTTTTTCATAATATAATTCCAATTTTAAATATTCTTAAGAAATGAAAGGTTATTTATGTTTAAAAGGGTGTACTTGCACTGTTATACCATTATTATTATCATATCATTTTAAATGGTATCAAAACGGCAATATTATCGTTTATTGCAATAATTTCGGGGACATTTTATCGTCCAGCAAAATGTGTTATCGGGACAAGTCTAACTACAATTTAGGGTTATCAAAAATATCAATACTCTGAAAAGTACCAATACTTAAACACTGTATCCGGATACAGTTCTTATTTGCCATGGTATCAATACTATGTTGCAATTGTGGTAATTTTGTTCAATTTAGATTTTTTTGATTATTTGTAAGTTAAAAGAATAATACCTCATTAAAACAGTGTCAAATTGTGTTTAAACTTCCATTTAGGTGGAATAATTCAGATTCACTTGCACTAAGTGAAGAGTGATTGTCTTGTTTCTTTCACTTTCTGGTCATTTAATTATTCTATTTCATTGATTATTTATCTAGGTTTCTGTTTTTCATGTTAATGAAATGTTTTTTATGCCTTTTTTAGAATTTGTAAGTTTTTTAGAATTCCTCCCTGTATCAGGAATGGCATCTGGTATCGAATATCTTCCTGGGTATCGATATCTAGTTTGAAATTTCGGGAACACTTTATTTGAAGGAGTACATAAGACTGACATAACACTGTCATAAACATGGCATGACGTCTGTCATTAAGTTGACGGGGGCTTTGTATAGGTTTATGAATATTGTCATTCAGCGTCATTCAAGGAATTATGTCACCTTTGATGCAAAGTCAACATTGTTTGGGGATGTATTTGATATAACAACTTGATATTTAACAAAGTTAACATAATCTGCCACTTTTGCCAACAAAGTCAAGTTGTTATATCAAATACAGTTGATTTTGCATCAAAGGTGATGTAATAACCCGAATTATACTTAATGACAACATTCATACACATGCATGAAGCCTCCTTCAACTTAATGACGGACGACTTGTCATGTTTATGAGAGTGTTATGTCAGTCTTACGTATGCCTCTTCAAAAAAAGTGTTACCAAAATTTTAGTTTTGTGACAACTCTACTACAATGCAATAGAAGTTTTAGTTTTTCAGACTTTTGTACGACTATTTTCACTACTTTGGAAGTAATAGTAGGCCATGGCTTACAGGTGTGTAACTCCTGGGCACGAGCGTGTGTCATTCAGGGTTAACTGCCCATTGCAGGCTAAAAGAAACCCCAGTGCCTCCTTGACCACCCACACATTGTTGTGTCTAAAGCAGGGACAGTAGTTAATGGTGCGTCGTCTTTAAATAGAAAAACAAAATTCCTGAATGCATATTTAACATTCATGATGGAGTGATGGATGCTCCTCACTCATCAAGTGAATTAGTCTTTTTCTATACATCTGGTCGAGGTTTCATTAGACACGTCCAATCATCCGTGTGTTCACTTTGTTTTGTTGTCAGTGAGAAATTTAAGTTCAACTCAGTAGAATCAACAGGGGCAAAACAAAGAGGCTTCATGCTTTGACAAACAACTGATACAGGCCATTAAAAGAGACTGAAAACAAGTGTCAAAAAACGTGTGAATCAAATTAAGCCAATGACCCTTGTACAAGGAAAGAAAGGCTGATGATAACAGTCATTAAGGTTGTGTGGTAGCAAACAGTTTCTTGACTGAAAATGTGTTTGTCAGTGCTGCCTAAGATTCAAGGAGCTTAGAAACGGTGATGAATTGCCAAAGGTCCTGCGGGTAAAGGTTATCCAACTGTATAAAACAGAAAAGGGATATAAAAAGATATCCAAGGAACCGAGTATGCTAATAAAACACTGTTCAAATTAAGTAAGAAGTAATTAAGAAGTGGAAAATGAGGGATTCTGTTGAAACCAAACCACAGTCACATAAACAAACAAATATTTCAGCTCTAACTGCCAGGAAAATTGTTCGGAATGCAAAAAAAACCCCACTAATAAATTCAGCTGAAATACAGGACAAATTGGTCAAAATTGATGGAAGGATGAATGCAGCATATTATCAGAAAATACTGGAGGGACATTTATATTCATCAGCCCAGAAGCTGCGCAATGGACGTACTTGGACGTTCCAACATGACAATGATCCAAAACACAAGGTTAAGTTGACCTGCCATTGTCTACAGCAGAATAAAATGAAGGTTCTGGAGTGGCCATCTCACCCATCAGCCCAGAAGCTGCGCAATGGAAGTACTTGGACGTTACGACATGACAATGATCCAAAACGCAAGGCCAACTCAACCTGCCATTGGCTACAGCAGAATAAAGTGAAGGTTCTGGAGTGGCCATCTCAGTCTCCTGACCTCAATGTCAAGAATTTACAGGAATTGGAGTTTTTGCCAAGAAGAATGGGCAGCTTTAACACCTGAGAGAATAAAGACCCTCATCCACAACAACCACAAAAGACTTCAAGCTGTCATTGATGTTAAAGGGGGCAACACACGGTATTAAGAACTAGGGTATGTAAACTTTTGATCAGGGTCATTTTGGAAGTTTTTGTTTTCATCATGATAAAAAAAAGAGTAGAAACAGTTGTTTGTTAAAAAATGGCTACACCCAACCACTAACTGAGTGAAAGGTTTTACTTTTATCATTCATATTCTCTGTGAAAAGGCCAAGAAATCATAAATTCAGCCAGGGTATGTAAACTTTTGAGCACAACTGTACATAGTTCAAATCAATCCAAATTGCATTCACTTGCAGAATTTGATCCTAAAAAAATTGAGTTCAAAAAAGGAGTTCAATCAAAGCTATTGGTCTTTAGAATCCTGTGCAAACATCTTTAACAAAAGGAAGCAGCTGAAGGACCTCCAAGATTTAAAGCAGTGTCTCTTTTGACCATGAGATCTATCATAAAAGTTCCAAATTCTGCCGTGGTGCTGAAAGACGTGCTGACCTTCTGTCCACTTCACTGTGGGCTAAATGATTGTGAATGACTCTTTGAGCTTCTTCCCCCTCAGAAGTGAAAACAACACATTCCAGGACAGCCAAAAAGCACACCGACTCGCCCACTTCTCCAATCAGAGGCTATTTCAACTATGTGATTTGTCAGGATGCATTGTGGTCTGTGTGGTCCGCCTTCATTCTGCTCCTGTTGTGTTGTTGCTGTTGGGGGGGCGGTCTGACCTTAAGTTCCTGCTTTCAGCCCTAAAACACACACCTCCTGCTTCTCCTTTATCACCCAAGCTGTTTTCCCCTCCTGCTGCTGCTGCTTTCTCCTCTCCACTCTCTCTTTTCACGTTATCTTTTCAGCCGCTCGTTCTGCTCTGCTTCGTTTCCTCTCTAAACAAACAGCGGGCTCTTTCCCTTTTTTTCTTATCACTCTTTAAAACACCTCCTCTGTTTTTGTGTGTAAAGGTGTGAATGAGAGAGCACTCGACCACAAACCACTCACAATATGTCAAATTAGGAAAAGCTACAGCTGCTGCTGCTGTTCCTGTCACTGGATGATAAAAATCAGGTATCAGACTGAAAAATACTGTGAAAGCACTTTTTCCTAAAGCTTTAGTCACAGTGTTGAGATTTCCATGATGAAAATATGTGGAGTAAAAGCAACAAAATCAGTCTATTTATAACTCTGTATGCCTGGGTGATATGGCGAAATATGATCACAAACATATCATCTAATCTTGATTATACAACAGAGTATTAGGGCCACATTAAGAATTATTTTTTTTACTTATTTATTAATACAATACTTATTAAATACTTATTTACTTATTGAAATAATTAATTTAATTATTTTACTACAAGAATAGAGTCAAAATTAATTATTTTACTACAAGAATAGAGTCAAAATTAATTATTTTACTACAAGACTAAAGTCAAAATTAATTATTTTACTACAAGATTAATGTCAAAATTAATTATTTTACTACAAGAATAGAGTCCAAATTAATTATTTTACTACAAGACTAAAGTCAAAATTAATTATTTTAATACGAGAATTAAGTCAAAATTTATGGTTTTACTACGAGATTCTAATACTTTTGATAAGCTGATGCTGATGTGCGAAAAGTTGAAGTATCTCCTCGTTTGTAAAACCCGAGTTAAAGTATAATTTGACAAAATGCTTCGTGGTCATCATTTCCTCCTCCTCGCAGACTGTCCTCGATTATATTTCGACTTTATTCTCGTAGTAAAGTAATTAATTTCAACTTTAATCTCGTAGTAAAATAATTAAATTTGACTTTATTCTCGTAGTATAATAATTAAATTTGACTTTATTCTTGTAGTAAAATCATTCATTTCCACTTAAATCTTGCAAAATATGAAGAAAAAAAAATTCTTAATGTGGCCCTAATGCTCAGTTGTTCGATTATTATTAGGTTTTTGTATTATTTTGAAATGTTTTTAAGCATCTGTACTGAAAACTAAAGAAACCAGAGATTAGTTCAACACTTTAATAACATACAAAGCAAATAAAGCAACATTTTGTAGAAGTGGGCAAGACCCAAAATAAACAAACTGCCCCCTTGAGAGCAGTGAAGACTCCTTAAAGTGAAAACATTTTAATTTTCAAAATGACCTTGTGTGACATCTGTTTCACTGCCCTCAACTCCAACTTTGGCTCCACATTTGGTCATTCTATTACTTCTCTGGCAACTTACAAACAGAAGTGGAGCAGGAGCGCTGTGAGTACATTTCATTGACTAAATATGAGCTAGAACGTGTTCATCTCTTGTTCAGAATCAGCTGCTTATCACAGGAAACCGACACGACTTCCTTCTCATTCATCCCCACAGCTCCACAGTGATTTATACAGACGGACACTCAGCGTCTACTGACTGCAACAGGTAAACATAGAGTGGGTTGTTCCACTGCATGAAACTGGATGGTCATTGGATAAATGCTGGGCTTTGTCCCACCCATCGGAAGCTCAGCTTCTCTGGGGGTCTATGGGGCAGTGGGCAGGCCTGGATGCTCGGCTTCTGCATGATGATTGGATGATCTGTCTGCGGCTGAATCCCTTTGAGCGAATGAGCAATCTTAAAGTATTAACATCCACTGGATCAAAGTCTTTCATTCCGTTGGTCTGAATTGATCTGGGGACTTTACCGATCCCCAGCGACTAGTTTGTCTTTGTTAAAAACAACTAGAAAAGGTAAGGAGGGCAGAATTTATCAATAAATAAACAAACAGATCTATGATATCTAAAATCTTCTCTCTTTCCTTATTTTATTTGTTTTAACAATGTTGTTGGTTTTAATTTTCTGATGTTTTTCTTCCCCCTTTTTGGTGGTGCTACTTGCTGTTTCTCCTCTACTCCTTCGCACATTCCTCTTTTATTTCTCCCTTTTATTTCTCCCTTTTGCTTCTTTTCAATGTTCATTTTAATTTCTGTGCGGCGCTTTGTAACATTGTTTTGAAAAGTGCTATATAAATGAATTTATAATTATTATTATGCAAGCAGGGAAAAAAATGAGCTTCCCCCCTTGATGGACCAGCAGCTGCCACTGGTGGGTGAAGGCCATAAATATATTTTGACAATAAAATAGATTTGAAAACATATTATCAAAATATGTCAAAACCTAGAATTGAAATACATAAAACATATCAAATTCATATTTAGTATAAGAATTGTCTTTAGTTTATTTTTGTCTCGGTATCAGTATCATTGTCTCAAACTTTTTTTCATGTGTTCAAAGAAAGTCCAAACTGCCCATAAATAAGCATCACTCAAAGAATACAGTTTTGTACAGATGAAATTAGATTATTACTATTTCATTAGGTTACATTTTATTGCAATGTGACTGCTGCATAGTCATGTTTTACCAATATTAAAAAGTAAAAGTGACCTTTTACACTGACTGAGTGAGATAATTTTCTGTCTTGCAGCTTTAAGAGGAATGTTCTGTTTAACCTGCAGGAAAAGGCAAAAGAATTTTAGAAATATCAACTGGGACTGAAAATGGAAATAAAATGAACTCCACACACCATAAATAAATTATATTTATAAATATGTTTATCATTTTTCTTGAGTGACACAGGTTGAGTTCACAGGTTGTGATGTTTTTAGGCTGTTACTTTGGCATTTGGACTTTTTATGGTCCTTTAAACTTTCTTATTTTATGTTTGTTGTGCCAACACTGAATGAGTTATGCCTGTGTTTATCCCTTGTGTGTTTGCAGCAAAAGCTGCAGCTCATGGTGGTTTTACAGGTTGTAAATCAGTCAGGACTGAGGTTGGCCAGCCTCCTCAATATTCTATTTTTCTCTTCTTGTCTTGTCCTTTTTGTCAGGGAGGCACTGAAATAAAATTCCTTGGACAAAACCGAATACAGAAATTGAGAAAACCAAGGCCGAAAACCGAAGACGAAAGAAATTATTTTGCCTATTGTTAGTTACCAGTCCATAGTTGAGAGCAGGGCAGACCTCAGACCAGCCCACATTAGATCATGACAGGTTTTTATGTGCCTCATCATCACACTGTTATTTCAGTCATATATACTCATGTTATAATTCCACACAATTTATAAACTTGGATGGTGTTTGTGTTTTCTGATTTGCCATTGTGACTTGTACTTCAGGGCCACCGTATTCCTAACCCAGGTAACGGGCAGCTATGGCCTTATGTTATTAATCTTATCTTGTCTGTCATTCCTGTTTCTATAGACATGCATTCTCCTCTACTGTCTTTCTCCACTTGCTCATTCTGCTGCGTTGCACACAGACACTCAAAAGCGCACACAGACACACACACAAATGATTACCATTGCCGGCGTACCAAATCAGAACACAAGAACAGCGCACCACGTGGGTCAAAAAAGCCTGACAGTCCTCAAACATTGACTAAAGAAGGGCTGAGCAACTAATCACAAATTAGAACAAATTGCAATATGACCTGTTGCAATATTCTAATCGCAGACAGTGCAATATTTTTTTTAACCTGTGTCAGAATACCACATAAACGAACCAGTAGATGTTTTATGCTCTACAATAGCACTACTGAGCCATGCTCAACCAATGAGACCAATTGTTGAAACTTAGCTTTGCAAGACAAAAAATGTAAGTGGTGATAAAAGGCAAAAATGACAAGAAGCATCAATAAAAATAAGTTCAAGGTGGCAAAAATAAGAAGCAGCGAAAATTGGGAAAAAAAAAGGAAACTTGAGTATATACTTGGAAAGTAGAAAAAAATGTTTCAAAAGTTGTGAACAAAGAGTGAAAAGTGACTAAAATGTCAGTAACCAACAAAAATGGGAAAGAACATTCTGAGAAATTTTGAAAATAGAAGGCAGCAACAATGGGGGAAAAAAGTGACAAAAAACTGTGAAAAGCGGTAGTAAAATAGTCAAAGGCAACAAAAAAGGGCAATAAAGTTGGGACAAAATTAGAAGAGTAGTCAAGAGGGAGGAAAAAAAATGGTCGAAAAGTGGTGGAAAAAAGAGCGAAAAGTGACTAAAATGGGCAAAAACCAACAAGAATGGCCAAGAACATGGTGGGCAAACTTAGAAAATAGTCAGAAGGCAGCAACAATAGGGGGAAAGTGATAAAAAAAACAGTGAAAAGTGGAAAAAAATAGTTAAAGGCAACAAAAATTGGCAATGAAGTTGGGATAAAAGTGGTGGAAGAAAAAGTGAGCAGGGACCAAAATGGGCAAAGAGCAGTCATGAGTAGCAGAAAGGAAATGTCCTGGGTTGTTGTTGTGCCATAATTAATGTCAATGTTCATTTCCAACAATGTGTTTGTTTAAAAATACATAGGATTGGGAAGCTAGAAGTCGTCACACAAAAAATCACAACTGCAATAAGGGGAAAAATAATAACAATTAGATTATTTTTGCAAATCGTTCAGACCTAATTGAAAGTATATAAACAAAACCTCACATGAAATTGAAAATTTTCCATCAGCCACTGGCGGGTGTGTGTTTTTGTTTTAGCAGCCAAACGCCAAACGATTTTTGTACTTGCCATTGGCGCTTGGTGGGTATTAATTTTACGCCCTGACACACGCTCATTCAGAAAAGTCAATCTTACAGTAATCAGAAACATGTTTACATGAATAGAGTTTTCCAAATGTAAGAAAAAGCCATGAGTTTATACTATGAGATGCTGTGAAAATGCAAGTCCAAGTTTATGTGGACACAAGGAGAAAAGCAGACCAACATTAGTGTGACAGATCACAGCCTTCTAATTTACGTCAACAGGAGCTAAGTCCACCCTCCTCTGCTTCTCTACAAACTCTTTTACCGCTCTGCGTGTTCATGGGGAAGTCATGAAAAATTGGACGGAGAACGGCATTTTGAACGTCATAATTCAGAATTTCATCTCTGTAACCCACATCTGAACTACACACCACACATTCTTACACGGGCTCTGGCAAGTCGCCTGGTGACTTTAAATATAGGCCAGTTTATTCCAGCAGAATCAGCACATCCTAACTTACTCTCTCTCACACACACACACACACACACACACACACACACACCAAACAGCTTAATGGGCACAGAGTGGACAGGTCCTCCTGTGTAAACGGGTGTCAGGAAGCACTTTACATCAAGATTCATGTCAGGTTGTTTTTCCTCCTATATTTCTCTCTGACAGCTCACTGTGAGCTCTGCAGTCTGCTGGCAAAGCAAGACGCTGCTCTGAGGAGGCTGAATCAAATCCTTCTGTGACTGGAAAACATCCACAAAATCTCCAGATAAAGCCACATGAAAAAAATAATTTATGATCAAACACTGTCTTCTAAATCTGTTTCATGCTACATTTCAGAGCCATGCCAAATTTTCCACCTAATTCACAAATTCAGATTTAAAGGGAGGGAAGAAGTGATCAAGTCAAGGCACAGTGAGCAGTCAAAGATGTGGATTTTTGCTGGATTCAAAATTCAGTATAAAGCAAACCCCTTCACCAGTGTAAGAGCCATTGTGCTCAAATTTAAGTTCTTCTTAAATGTCTTTGTTAGATTAGGCTCCTCCCTCTCTATGCCTCCTTTTATATTCGTGTGATGCCTCTTGATTGAGTCAGAACTGTGGCAGGCATGAGAGCTGACAGTTTTCTACCGTTTGACATATGACATTTCTGTTGTCGAAACCTTGTGAATAAAAATCAAGAAAAACCAAGAATCATTTCGTCATTCGTGTCAAGAAACAAGTTGCCATGCCGGCAGTTCTTTGTGGCTTATACACGCCACTACAACCAGGAAAGGTTTGGATCACATTTTGAACCGAAGTTCTTTATTGAGTTGAGTTTGGGCACCATCACCCTGGCCACTCGAACTGTGCCGTACTCAAGCATGATTGCACCCGCTGGCTGGTGCAGCTCACAGTCACTGCTCCAAATAAACCGGACTGAAAGCTGTTTTATGCTTTCCACATAAACACGCAGAAAAAAGACACATGAGATCCACAGAAAATGCATATGGCTTGTATACTTTTTCCAATCTAGGTGCCGTCTGTTGGCGTTCACTCCCAAACTGCAGGGGGCATGTATTTCAAACTAGGGATAAACCGCTATGGTTTTTTTTTCTGGGCCAATACCAATTATTAGCTGTTCAGGGAGCTGATAACAGATATTTGGGACCTATATTCATTTGCAGTAAAAGTGAAAATAATGTCATGAAATTTTGAACAGAAAAAAACTCTTTACCACTGCTGTGTTTAAGGACTTTAGGTATGTTTATTAAATAGCTCCCAGGCCCAGCAGCATGTCTTGAAAAGCTAAATGAAAATGTAAACAAATAAATACCTGCCTACAGTTTTCTACAGGTTTTCCATAATTTAAACAACTAAAATGTTATCTTATCTATCAAATATTTTTAAGATAAAAAAGAAATAGCGTTGACAGCGCACAGAAAGTTCGAGTGACGTACTGACGTCTTACGATGACACGATGACGTGACTAGGGTTGTGAAAAGTATCGATACTGAAACGCCAAGATACTCCATAAGATACTAACTTGCCATGGTATCGATGCTATGATGCGCGTGCCTGAGGCGCCCCACACGCTGCAGGCAGTCAGCGTCCATCAGAGCCCTCCCTGCGCCCCTAGTTTAGGGTGACCATACGTCCTCTTTTGCCCGGACATGTCCTCTTTTAAGAGGCTGTCCGGCCTGTCCGGTCGGGGTTTATAAAATCCTTCAAATGTCCGCGTTTTTGAGCTTGCCTAGCTTGAGCGCGTCACAGAACAGTGTATTTATCATTCACGTTGAATGGTTCCTTTAGAAACACGCTCTAAGAGGTGGAGTTTGAGCCGAACCCCGGAACATGTATTCATTCATTCAAAAATCAGTACAGAGGCGCTGGACTCTCACTCACTCACTCAGGCTGACAGGCAGGTAGGCACACTGCCAGAGAACACTTGAACAGAAAGAAAATGCCGAAACGCAAATGTCATTTCACTGATGACATGCGAAAAAAGTTACCCTGTTTTCGTCCAGGTCGTGACAAATGGGAGGCAGAATGTACAGTCTGCAAAGCTGGAACTTATGTCTCTGTGGCTAATAATGGTTCCAGAGAGTCCTCTTTTCAGAGAAACAGAATATGGTCACCCTACCGTAGTTGTGGGGCTTATTACTGCGGCTGAATATGGCCAGAGCTGCAGCTTCAATGTGTCGGCAAAAAGGACAAGTAGCTCAACTAATTTGGCAAAAAACTGGCCTGGCCTTCATGACGAACTCCGACAGGTTAGTAAAGCTCCTGCTCTTCATTTACTTTACTGTAATAAACTGATGTTAGTCCGAACAGTAACCCACATTCATGTTGGTTATTTTGTTATTATCTGTGGCTACTGTTGACCGCGCTAGCCGCTGCTCAATCAATGAAAACTGTACTATTTTGTGTTGTTATTAGCCGTTAGCCACGGCTAGCAGTTCTTTTAAGTTTTTTTGCTGGTGCTAAATTTAGATTTTTTAAATATTTGCAAGTTAAAAGAGTCATAGCTCAGTAGAGCAGTGTGAAATTGTGTTTTAACTTGTATTTATATATGGGTCAATGACGTGACGTCCCTTTTTTGTGTCCGAGTGCAATATTTCCTTCCATCATGAATTGAGTATTTCATCACATGTATTTCTTTATTCTATGAAACCTGTGTTATTTGATCACATCTTTAAACTATTAAAATATAACATGTTTTTTTTTGTGTTTTGGTTCCTCAAACCCCCAAAATGTCAGGTGGTGCAACCGTCCTGACAAGTATCCACAGTAATTAAACTCTAAAAATTGAATGTCAGTTATTGTAAATGGAAATTAAAAATACAGTGGCATTATTTTATGCTTGAACCTTTTTAAATAGAACATTCTTTGCAAATAAAAATAATTTTAAAGCTGTTGAGAAATTTAAAAAACTTTTGTCCCATAATTTTCACCTTGTCAAATGTCAGGGTGGTGCAACCGTAACATTAGACTTTTATTTTAAAGTGAAGAGAATAAAACAGGAAACAGGAAACTGCATCAGCCAGAGGAGCCCAAATGACATTTGTGACCAAGTGGAAAAGTTTGTAGATTTCTCTGAAATACTGATAAAAAAGGTTTTTTCACTTCATTGGTGACTGGAACAATTTCCATGTCAGGTGGTACAACCAATGTAATAATGTGAAATGTTATTTTAACATCAAATTATTTATCTTATTCACAAATAAAAGAAATGAAACACACAAAATGAAAATGTGAGTCACTACAGAAACTTGAGAGATACTTGCCAATAATTTCACACAGAAAAAATAACAGGAACATATAAATATATTTTCATATATTTGGTTGCGCCACCTGACATTTTTGGGTGCTCAAATTAAAAATACTAACAAATAATGAACCTCAAAACTTTGAAATGTTGGTCAACTACTGAAATCTGTTAGAAAACATAATTCTTCACTCAGAAATATGTTTTTATCCATTTTCAAAGAACTTTTTAAAAATAAGTTTTTAGACCCTCTTTTTGTCATTGACCCATATACATATTTTGCATTAATGTAATTAGTGAAAACAAGATTGCCTTGTTTTTTAATCTTCTGATTATTTTATTATTCTATCAAATTTATTATTTATGTGGGGTTCTGTTTTTCATGTTAATAAAATGTATTTTATGCCTTTTTAATTATTTGTCATCTTTTATTCCCTAGTATCGAAAATGGTATCAAGTATCGAATATTTTCCTGAGTATCTGTATCGAGTTTGAAATTTCAGTATCGTGACAACCCTAGACGGGACTCCAACTCGTCACTTGCTGTTGGAAAACCACACAGGTTTTTAGGGAGAAAGGTTTAACGACCATCTAAGCACAAGCACATGACCCAACACCGAACTAGAACTGATGGAAAAAGGATAATATGACTTAATATACTGTGCAATGACGCATTAAATCAATAAATTTAAGGATTTTTAACAGACAGTTTATTCACTCACACATAAAGCACACACGGTATGGTGATAAAATAGGTATAAAAGGTAAAAAAATAGAATTATAAAAAATTTAAACGGAAAAAAACGGAATTTGGGAAAAAATAAAACTGATTTCATAGGGCCTTAATATCGGCACCGATAAACACTCTGTCCCTATTTTTAACCTAAATGAGCTTCTACCTGGTTGAATACATGAAAAATTGTATTAGCTCAAATTTAACATGAGCAGGAGTCACTGTGATGAAAAAAAATCAGCAGAAAACACAGCAGGACCAGAGACCACACTGCCTCCAAGCATTTAGAGGAGATTTGCGGAGTGACGCTCAAGTATTTAGTGCTCATGGGTCAACACAGAAGTATGAACCAGACTTAATGTTTATAAGTCTGTGGGCACAGAAACACTACAACTGGTTTTCAGACAGGGAATAACAAACTTTACTCCAAATGTATATAAAGATATTAGCATCATGTGTGAAAGACAAAATCCCAATCCCCAGCTTTGAAAGAAACTATCACAAAGAAGAGAAAAGCTTTTCATCCTCTCATCACCACAGCCTGAAGGATGTAACAGATAGTCCTCTCTATGAGTTTAGAGCACGTGTGAAAGAAGTGGAGGACAAAACAAAAGAGACGAATGATGTCATGTCATAGAAACAGGTTGTTTAGGTAAAGTTAGGATCGATTTACACTGTATCTTCACCACATCATACCAATCACCAAACAACTATTCAATGTCACTTTTTTTTTTACACAGTGGTTGAAATAAGAGGAAACAAGATCTGGGAAAAATGTTGCTTCCAACAGAATGACTGATGATGGAGAAAAGATCCTTTTACAGTGTATTCAGGCCACGTGTCAATCACACGTTTAACCAGGAAACCTAACAACCTACTTATACAGTCGGCTTCAACTTTGAGGTTTGTCTGCAGAGTTTGCCTCTGGTCTTGAAATGTAATCGCTGAATAGAGTCAATCTATGGATATATTTAAGAAAATATAAAAAAGGAGCTGAAGACAAATGAAAACAGCTTTAAAATGTAAGTTTGTTATGAAATCAAGAACAGCTCATGAGGCATTCACTTCTCTTTTTCCAATATTGGGTCACTAAAAAATGAGTCCCACCCTTCACTTCATGCACAGATTTATAGGAAGCA
This sequence comes from Thalassoma bifasciatum, assembly GCA_008086565.1. Classification (NCBI taxonomy): domain Eukaryota; kingdom Metazoa; phylum Chordata; class Actinopteri; order Labriformes; family Labridae; genus Thalassoma; species Thalassoma bifasciatum. The sequence goes on along the minus strand of RPOG01000266.1, from coordinate 180,209 downwards.
TAGAAAACTGTTAACAGTGAAGGGCTATTGCCTCACCTGGACAGGTAGAGACCTGTTTTATGGACAGGAAGAGGAGAAGGAGAAGGAAGGACAGGGGTGAAGTTACAAGTGAGCTCATCTTCCCCTGGGGCGGTGTGGTCGAAACTCACTTTGTGTCAGCCTTTAAGGGGGGGGTAGGGCAGACGTCAAAAGAGGAAGGAAGACATGATTTAGGGAGTAGAAGAAGTGAAGGACACACACTAACATGGCTCATGGTTCAGTGAAGAGAATAATGACAAAAAAAAGCATATGGTTATCAGGAGTTATCATAGAAAACCTGTTGTGCTGTGATCTCAGCTGTGGCCACGGAGGTTAACCTGATGATTGTCTGTTTGGTGTAAGGAAAGAGGTTAAAGGTCAAAGGTTAAGGGTCAGGGGCCAGGGGCATGAGCAGGGTAGAGGAGAAATAGATCTGCAGGAGCCTGCCCCCACCCTCCAGGGCCTGATATGGTGTTTATTAGAAAAACACACGCACACACAAGCATGACTCATGAAGAACAGAAATAATTAAACTTAGAAGCATCTGAATAAAGGGCTTTCATGTTTTCTGTTCATATGTACAAACAAGGATCTATCTATCTTTAATTTTGATATCCAGCCTTCAGTTTGTTTTTGAGGTGAAAGTTCTGATCTTCAGATCACCCATTACACTGTTTGTTTAGCGTCCTACTTCCCTAAAGGTATGATTTCATGAGCTGCCATAAAACTTGAAACAGTCAAAGTTTAATGTCCAAGTAAAACGTTGCTTAAAGTTTCCTTTGCTTCTTGCAGAAATCGTTCTTTTTTTCTCATTCCCAGATGGACTATCCTCTCTCAGTGCACTGCGCTTGTTCTAGAAATGTCTCCAAAGTAGAGCTGAACGATTTTAGAAAAAGATCTAATTGCAATTTTTCCTGGCAGATAGATCAATTTCAATTGGGTTCACGATTTTATTCAAATTAAGCTTCAGTGATGTATTCACAATGTACAGTAACATTTAAAAACTAGACGGAAAATGACATTAAACCATTGAAACATCAAAAAAAGAAAACTTACGATACTGATCTTATAGACTTATGAGAATGAAGTTGTAAACTTACAGGAAAAAAAGTTGAGTTGAGAAAAAAGTAAGTAAGTTTACAACTTAATTCTTGTAAGTTTATGACTTTATTCTTGTAAGCTTATGACTTTAGTTTTGTAAGTTTATCACTTCATTCACGCAAGTTCACAACTTTATTCTTGTCAGTTTATGAGTTTCTTCTTGTAAGTTTTTGACTTTTTTCCTTGTGAGATTACAACTTAATTATCTACTTCTTTTTCTTATCAGGAAAAAGACCCATCCTTGACTCTTAACTTTGAAATATCCTTGATTGTGTTAAGTTAAAAAAGATGGATAAAAAAACGAAACAATAAAAAAAAACAACAATAAAGTTAAATAAGTAACAATGAGAAAAACACAATTCAACAATCTCAAGGGGAAAAGGATCTTGCTCAACAGTCAAGGCCCGTGTGTGTAAAACAGCTGATACAACAGATCCTGGTTCAGTCAGGTAAAAAAACGATGCAGGTTTTGTGATCACATGATCACGATGTTTGGAATTACGATTTCGATCAGAAAACGTTATATCATTGAGCCCTACTCCAAACATTACCTTTCATTGATTCATATCTCTGGAAAAATATTACTCAAGCCTAGAAAAAAGGCAAAACGCAGGAGGAGGACAAACTCTGTGAGCAAGTGTGTGTGAACAACTGTCTCTCTGACTCTGGGCTCAGGCTGGAGGGGCTCAGCATGTTCACAGATTTAAAGGGAACCCCGACTGTAAGGACGAATAGGCATGATTATGCTCAAATGTTTGTCTCAAAATAAAATTTATTGTTAAAAGACATAACAAATTGTTTTTTTCTTAAAAAAAAAAAAAACAGTTTAAAACACAGTTTCTATCCTTCAGGCGCAGCCATTGTTTTACTGCCGCAATGCATTCTGGGTTGATGACATACATTGGTTGCTTGGTGCCGAGCATCTGGATTTCACCGTTTACTCACTACTAGTCGCCGTAAGTCACTAGGTTTGAGGAGGGAAAAAAACATTATAATGCCACATGTGGCTGCTTTTGGGTGCACTTTTCAGTCCAAAGGAAACAAGGAGACTGATGTTAGTCTGCACAGCTTCCCAAAAGACAAGAAAAGAAGGAAGGTGTGGGAAATCGCTTGTGGGCGTAAACAACTTCCCATGGACCCGCGGCTATGTTCTGGCCACTTCTCCCCAGAAGCATTTGCTGCATTTAGCCGGCCCATGCTGATGAAAGAGCTGACAGGTGTGGGTCATTATAAACGGAGACTAAAGCCAAATGCTGTGCCGACTATTTTCCAACACAAACCCACAAAACTTCCTCGAGAAACCACTGAAGTCCGCTCCAGGACTTATATGATCCTGTATGAGATCGAGCCCGGTGCAACCATATGACGTCACTACCCAGACGTTATTGCGGCGTAAACAACAATGCCGGTCTACAGGTGAAAATATTTTTTCAAATTTTATACAAACTAAGATATTTTGAGAGATTTTATCATCGTTCTTATGTAGCTGGTAACAACACTGATCATTTAGGAAAATGATGTTCTGGTAGCCAGGGTACCTTTTAAGAAATATCCTCTAACATTATTTGGTCGCGGAGGGAAACTATAATGTTGAACCTCTGTGCAGGAGCACGTTTTTTTAAAGTCTAACCTGATATGAGAAGAATCACTTGTAGGAAATAACAATAATCGACACTTATCAACATGATTAAGGCTCTTTGTAAGTGTCTTTAATTTTAAGGCATTCATTGCATGCGGACAAAAACAAAGCCCCCTGACACCTGTTAACACTATTTATAATACTCAATATTTAACTTTGATATTTGGAAATGCAAGAAGCTGATGAAAGTTTTGAAATGAAATTAACTTGCTGTCTTATTGAAACTTTTTATCGTTATCAGTTTTTTGTACCTTTCTTTCTACTTATGCTTTTGTCTATGCTTTGAAATATTTTTCTTCTTGTTTGTATTGTTCCTTTTATCATATGTTTGACTAACTGTCAAGACACTTATTGTTTGTATCCTTGAAAAGTGCAAATTAAAAGAAAAAAAACACAAATATCGTGAATGGATGAAGAGAGAGACAGCAACAGTTACACGAGAGTCTGTTTTCATCATTTCAGGGACAGTCAGGGAGAATTGAACTGAAAAGAGTGAAGTGAAAACAAGAAACCCTACTGTAAATCCTATCTTGATGAGCAAAGCACATATTTTACGATGATGTTTTCATAATATTTTACAACTTCTACTTCCATTTATAATCTGTAATCATTCATGTGAATATATCTGACACCTGATGTTCTTGCAAAACTCCTCCCCTTTTGCCCTGATTTTTGCCGTGAATTTGAAACTGTAAGTGTATTTTGACTTCAGCAGAAAAAATAAAATCGAGGTTGCACTTGGTTTTATGTGTGATCCTTCAAAAGTCGCCATCCAAGCACAGTGCAAGATGCCTATTAAACACGTGGTCCAAACAGGGTCAGTGAGTAAATGTTAGTGCCTGTTTTTTCTCAAGTTTTACTCAGAAAATTCAAATTTATTATTTTTTTCCATCTTTTTGTTTTATTATTATTATTATTATTATTATTATTATTATTATTATTATTATTATTATTATTATTAGTATTATTTCATCATTTTCTGTATGAAAAGCATTTTGTGCCAGTCATGTATCCTTAATGAATAGCGCTTTACAAATAAAGTCTGAAAAAGTCTGTTTGTCAAAATATAATGCATCTGATCTTTATATACAGTTGAAATTAAATGATTTAACCACAATTCTAAAATGGTGCCAACTATTTTGTCCAGCCTAGTTTTTGTGTGTTGTGTAAAATTGTGTCAAGTTTAGCTGTTTTCTTCCATTTTTTGTGTTTTTCCAATGCACAACAAGGAAATAAACACATTCATACCAAATACATTTGCAATTGCAACAATTTGAGAAATGGTGCATTTTCTGGAAAAATTCCAGGGGTGGCAATACTTTCGTCCATGACTGTATGTATAAAACTTAGTTAAATAACAGTTAAATATTTTAATCCCCTTTGAAATTAATTCTCTATAATTTTAACAAAACAGATCTAATAATCTAATATGTAGTTGGATCATAGTAGCTGCAGGCCACCATAACCTTGGTCTGATGTTGAGCCAAAAATAATCAAATACCAAACCAATGATTTCCAACAAAACACTCACACCCACACAGACATGTTCCATACAGGTGCATTAGGAAAGTACACCCACAACACTGACATCCCAGTCATAAAAATAACAAGACTACACGTGCAGCTTTTACCACAAGCAGATCATGTAGCAACAGATACTTGCTAAGAATAAAAAGGTACAAAGCTTGGCTTGTAGAAGGTGTGAGACATGTCAAACAAAAATAAAAAAACACGACACCTTCTAAGGATCTTTTTCGAGCTTTGATGCATTATTGCCAACCGATACCAGAGTTCTGCTGTCGTGACTCAGAATGAGCGTGTGATTACCAGAAAAACACGCTGAGAAAACATTAAATGCACCGACCTGCCCGGAAACCCGGCGGACAGATACATGCAGAGACAAACAGGTTAACAAAACAAGGGAAAACCACAAACACAGACACCCTTCAAACATCCAGGGTCAAAGGTCAAAGGTCATGGCTTTTTTCAACCCAATGGGGCCTGTAAACACTTACTCTGATCCCCATGGCTGAAAAAACAGCAGTGACAGACAGGACAGCAGCAAACTAACCAGGGCGACTGACAGGTGTTGACAACATCACCACGGTAACTGGCATGTGCTGAGAGACAGGGTGTTTGGAAATATGTGCGAGGGAGCTGATCCATGCTGAGCTGCAGAGAGGAGAGATTAGACGTATGAAGGGGCTGGGATTAGTAATCTAACCCAGGGATCCCTCATTCACCTTGATGTGCAGAAACACAGCACTTGACTCCAGAGTGTTCTTAAGACTCTGTGATTTTCACTCTATGTTAATACTTCAGTGCTATGGTTTGATGATGCACATCCTTTCACTCAGAGATGGGACATGTAAAGGGTTGAGGGTTATTAAAGCACCACATTATTACAGCTTTCCTCCCTCTGAGGTCTGAATCACACATTTAAGAAAACAGTGGTAAATGCTGGTCCAATAGTAACACAACAAAAGACCAGTACAGGGGCATGACGCAAGTTAAAGTGAAATCAACACAGACCTCATTCTTTGAGCACATACTGTTGCTGAACCTAGACCTGAGCAACTGCAGCAACCCCAGATCATAGCACTGCCCCCACAGGCTTGTACAGTAGGCACTAGGCATGATGGGTGCATCACTTCACCTGCCTCTCTTCTTACCCTGATGCGCCCATCACTCTGGAACAGGGTAAATCTGGACTCATCAGACCACATGACCTTCTTATATTCCTCCAGGGTCCAATCTTTAAGCTCCCTAGCAAATCAAAGCCTTTTTTTCCGGTTAGCCTCACTGATTAGTGGTTTTCTTAAGTCTACACAGCTGTTCAGTCCCAATCCCTTGAGTTCCCTTCGCATTGTGCGTGTGGAAATGCTATTTCTTTCACTATTAAACATAGCCCTGAGTTCTACTGTTGTTTTTCTTCCATTTGATCTCACCACACGTTTAAGCGATCGCCGATCACCATCATTCAGGATTTTTTTCCTGCCACATTTCTTCCTCGAAGACGATGGGTCCCCACTATCCTTCCAGTTTTTTAATAATGTGTGGACAGTCCTTAACCCAATTTTAGTAGTTTCTGCATCAATCTCCTTAGATGTTTTCTCTGCTTGATGCCAATGATTTGACCCTTCTTAAACAGACTAACATCTTTTCCAAGACCACGGGATGTGTCTTTCAACATGGTTGTTTAGGAAATGAGAAGCAACTCATTGCACCAGTTGGGGTTAAATAACTTGTTACCAGCTGAAAAATAATCGCCCATGCAGTAATTATCCAATAGGAGGCTTGTACCTATTTGCTTAGTTAAATCCAGGTGGCGACTTTTTTTCTGGCCAGGCAGTGTATCATGCTTTAACTTTCCTCAAAAAAAGCTTTGTTTTCTCTCATCTCAGAGACATATTGTATCGTATCAATATCGAGGTATGAAATTTTGTCCATGTCATTCAGCCCTGGTTACAATTCACAAAGCATTCTGGGTACAGCTTGCAAGCTGTAGCTCTGCTTAGACAAGGTTAAGGTTCTCAGAAAAACAAAAAAATACAGTGATGGAGGAAATGAAAAAAAGAGTGACCAGTGATGCAAGAGAAGAACGTGTCCATGAGAGGAGTGGTGTCCTCTGTTTGGAAGTTGTTTTGCTTTTAAAACACTCAACATAGATGGAAAAAAACACTTTGTTGTAAGGCTGAATGATTATATGATTGTGATTGTGACAAATTTCAGATTGATTAAGATAATCAGTTGTATGCATTTATAATTCATCAAACATGGCAGAAATGTGTGTAATAACAGCCAATCAGAGTCCACTTTTTCCTGCACCACTTTCATTTGTGAGTCGAGCAGCAATCAACTGTCAAATTTCGCTGCCATTGCACCACACAAGCAACATTCAAAGACAAGAAAAACAATTACATGCACTTTCTTTTTGATAACAATAATGTTTTACATTTTAAGGGTTTGTCATTATTCTTAAAGGAGTATTTTGTTTATTTTGGGTTTAGCATACCTGCAAAAAAATGTGCCTTATTTGTTTTGTATGTTAATAAAATGTTGAACTCATCTCTGGTTTCTTTAGTTTTCAGTACAGATGATTCAAAACTAACAGTTAAAAATAATATTAAAAATGGTGATAATAATCAAGATCAGATGATATGAAAAAATACATTGTGATTTTTTTTTCAGTGTCGCCCAGCCCTAGTTTATTGTCGTTCTGAATCCTACATAAACCTATGATTTAGTTCATAATGACTCTGTAAATTACCACTTGCGCAACTAAAAAGGCACATTAACCAAGTTATTTTAACAGACATACACACAATTAAGGTTTACAGGGGTAAATAACACACGCAGCATTCAAAGTAAGATGGATTAGCTTGGCATAAAGATCGCCACGTGTGTGTGTGTGAGTGTGTTCACAAAGGTGTGTGACTTCACTTCATAAGGTGTGGCTGTCTGAATGATGTTACTCCGCCCTCAGAGCACACAAATCTCAAGCTGGCTTACCTCCCTGTGCTGGAAAAATCACTGCCAACACTTCCCCAGTCCTGCAAACACAGCTGCAAAACACAGATGCACACACATCTCACACACACACTCAGGAGGTTGGCAGAGCAAACACACCTAACAGTGATGACACAAGCTGACTATCTGGCCCCAACCAAGTCTACGTGGAACACAAAATGAGCCTGATCCTCCAACCTGCAACAAAACTGTGTTCAATATCTGGTTATAGATGATTTAACTCACTGAATGTTTGTGGGAACAGCTCAGACCTTGTAGAAAGGTTGTGCAAAGAAGGGCTGAACAATTTGCAACGATAATATTATTGCAGGGTAATCTGCCATTATTTTCAGGTTCTGCATCTTATGTGTTATTGATATCAATTGCTGTTTAGAGGGAGATTATATCTAAATTTATTATTCTTGTTTTAAATAAGAGGAAACACACATGAAGAAGAAAAGCAGGATTTTTAAATAAATAAATAAATAAACTGTTCATAAACACATCTTAAGTAGAGTTTCAGAGTAAAACACAAATTCCAATAAGGTTGGGACCATAGACTGTATAATGAGTGGACGTAACGACGTTCAGCTCTAACTGAAGCCTCCAGCAGATGCCCCGCCCCCTGGTGTCTGGCTGCAGTATAGGTCATAAGCCCCGCCTCCCCATGTATTCCAGATATGAGCTGGGAAAACTTCAAAAAATTCCTATACCTCGTAGACACGTTTCTTTCATCTCTACGCTAAGGTAGCATGACGATGTCATCTGGCTGCATGGTGTTCAGGTGTTTTTTTTTCTGAGAAGTTAGTTTCTCATTAGTTATTGGACGTTAAAAACCGGGATATAAGTTTCATTTTACGATAGTTGACAGCTGCCGTTCGTGAGTAGTTTTTACCGGGGATATAAGAAACTTCGGGAAAGAGCCAAAAGGAGACTAAACCTTCTGAAGAAGATGAAATAAATATTCTTATTTCTCTTTTTTACTTGGCTCCACTGGAAATTCTCTACTGCGCAGACTCTGGCTGCACAATGGCGGCTAGAGAAACGGGGTTTTTGGCTTCAAAAACGCAGAACGGTGACAGGCGGAAGCACGCTGTCCATTCTATATATAGTCATTGGTTGGGACGTTGTGTAAAATGTAAATAAAAGCAGAATACAATTATTTGTAAATGCTCTTCAACCTATATTCAGTGGAATACACCACAAAGACAAAATATCTAATGTTCAAACTAATAAACTTTATTGTTCTGTGCAAAAATTTGCTCATTTTGAAATTCATGCCTGCAACGTACCCCTGTCCCAGCCTTTTTGAAAGTTAAAGTTTCTCAGTTTGGACATTTAATATCTTGTCTTTGTGGTGTATTCCACTGAATATAGGTTGAAGAGCATTTACAAATCATTCCATCCTGTTTTTATTTACCTTTTACACAACGTCCCAACCTCACTGGAATTGGGGTTGTAAAATAAGAAAAAGTTGAATACTTTTGGTGACTCATATCAGAAAGTCAAACCCAGATATAATCTACTCATTATGCATAAAGTGTTTTATTATAAGCCTTTATTTCCTGAAATGTTGATGATTAAAGATTACAGATAAGGAAAACCCATAATTCAGTGTCTATGAAAATTAGAGCCTTTCACAAGATCAATACAAAAGGGAATATTTTCAACAGAAATGTAAGGCCTCAGAAAAGTTTGGCAACTTTCTGACCATTTTCCAAGTTTTCTCCAAATTTGGGCCAATTTCCATCCATTTTTGTTGTTTTTGAACTACTTTTACCAGCTTAAATTTGATTGTATTGCCGCTTTTTACCATTTTTGCCATTCTACACCATTTAGATTGTTTCTCTTGCAAAGGTAGTTTTTAATAGTTTGTCTCTTTGACTAAGCAGGGTTGAGCAGAAAGCATCGATGTCATAAATGTTTTATTTTTCTGTTACGGTTCTCAGTGGAGTCTCATAGATGAATTTTAAGTATCTGTCTTTCCTTCTCCCCCACACAGTGAACCCTTTCCAGGCTCCTTCTTCTTTCCTTCTTGTCAGGAGGGAAAGGAGAGAAGGATCATGCCACACGGAGAAAAAAAGGATTATTTGTTGGTTATAAATCCTTCACGTCTAAACTAATCCCAAGTGTTCAAGTTCTGCTAAGCTCCCCTAAAGACTGGGTAACGACAGGAATGGGTGTGTGTATATGTGTGTGTGTATGTGTGTGTGTAAAACTTGCTACTTCCATCCAAGTCCTAATAAATCCCTGTTGGTGGTTTTATACCTTTGGTCCTCAAACTGACCAATACAACACAAGGTCACCATGCAGCCTGAGTGTGGGCTGATCCAATCAGGAGAAGGGAGCATGAGGCGGCTAAAGGACGTAAGGAGGTGAACCCCACCCACCCACCCCCCCAAAAAACCTTCATAACACTCTTATTATAGAGCGTAATGGGATTCTGTGAAGCTTAGTGAGAATTTGCTGAGAGAAATCGTCTGATTCTTACGACTTCTTTGTTTAGCAGATGCCCTTATCTGTGGGCTTAATTAGGGGGATTATTCCTTTATTGCACATATTAACCTATTAATACAGGGGAAGTGTTTCCTCTGTAATAAAGTCTAAGCGCCCCAGTTTAGTTTGCCCTGTTAGCACTTTCACCCTGCACTTGTTAACCCCACACACTTCCACCCAATCCTGGCCTATATACCATGCTGTGTTTCAGTGCTGTAATTGTAGAACCATATGGTCAAAATTCATCAGTGACACCTCATTTCAAAGTTTAAGTCTCTAGTTTCAGAAAATGTCATGTTTTTATGTGTGGCTAAAGTCCACATCAGGATAAATGCAGCTGAAACAGTTTTTTTTCTTCATTTTTTATAACCAATTTTTGGACATCATTAACTATAAGCTGCTTCATGTCAGACATAAAACATCCACCACATCACTTCTACACTTTGTCATGTACATCTGTGTGAAATTTGAGCTTTCTAGGTAAAATCTTGTAGGAGTTAGAGAGTCTTAAGTCTCAGGTGTCAAACACCAGCAGACGCGTTCTTATTCATCACACTCTAGTCTGATGACTTCACCCAAACAAAACCAGCTGTATCAGTGCTCAGTGTCTTCTTTTTAGTCAACTTTGTTCTCTCTGTGAAAAGGTTAGCTAAAAATCATGAAATCAGAGCTACCAGTCACAGATTTGCCCTCTCCTGTTGCGCACATGAATATGAAGGTTTACTTATGGCTTTTTTCTACACTTTGCAGCAGTCTAACAAGCTACAGCATGCTTCCAATAAACAATGAGTGCGTTGGTTACTGTACCTGTGATTTTCAGGGCCAACTGCCGATAAACAAGCCTGTTAGGCGGGCTTTTATGAAACTGCAGCTAACCCGACTAAAGCTAAAGCAGAGAGCAGTTGTTGTATAAATCAGGCTCTTCTGGCATCAAATCTCTGTGTATCGAGATGTGGACACTTTTGTTTTGCAGCTAGAACCCTAACAGCTAAAATATACAGCATCCGTATGCGTTCCGTCTCCGCTGTGTCACAAAAATCAATTAGGATTCATTCAAGTCAATGTGTCAACTCACACTGCATCCATTCACATGCGCCGGCAAAACGCAAGTGATACCCAGCAATCCTATTTCTGCCAGTCGACGCAGGTGTGATGCATAAATTCAGCGCAGGGACGTTCGAGCGGGACAGGAAGTAGTGCCCCGGAACCATCGAAAAGAGCCAGTGACTTTCAAAATAAAACAAACCGTGCCAAAGTTAAATCGTAATTAGCTTGACTTCGAGGATGAAATGACAGTATGAGCGGAGACACGCCACGATTCAGCAGATTTACGGTTTTACAGTCCAATATGAATGAAGAGAGACTTATCTATGAAGTGAGGATCCCGCGACACCAACTGTCCGTCAGCCCTGCGGCTGGCGGACGTAACACGCAGCCAGTGTGAGTTGACAAACGCAGTCATTAGCACCGCAGTGGAGATGCAACGCAGACGGATGCAGTGTAAGGCAAACAAAAACTCTCTGCTTTGCCAGATTGACATTGAGGAGGAAATGCTATAAGACTGTGAAGCTGCCGTTGATGAGAACGGACACAACAGACAGACGAACAACAACTTTACAGGAGAAATTTCACCACTCGGAATAATTTGATGAAACAAGACTTTTGATTAGGGCTGGGGGATGTATCGAATATACACGATATATCGCGGGTTGTTGCACGTGGGATGTCTAAAATGACTATATCGCGACTATCGAGTATAAATTGCCAGGTAAATGTTTTGAGACGTCAGTCTGTCATTTTTTTTCGCAGTTGCGTTTTTTTCACTCTCTGCTGGAGCTTCTCACGCTAAACAGCTCACTCCCCAGCCCATCCAGAAAACTCTCCTGCGCATACGTGTTTCTGTATTGGGAGATGAGAGAAAAAACGCAGCTTTGCCACCTGTGTGATCTTCGCCTGATTATCTCCCAGCTCTTCACCACAAAGAAGAGAAACAAACGTAACGTGTACTTAAGGCTCAGTTTCATTCTGTATGAGCTTCATTTGGTGTTATTTACCGCTGAATACCAAAAAAATACGAGCTGAGATGTTTTTAGAAAACAAAGCTTTGTAGCGTCACCACAAACGTACACAAAGGTCTAATAACGCTCTAAAAATAAAACTCTGAGCTGTTCAGTAAACAGAGGAAGGGGGAGAGTCCTCTAACTGTCGTGTTGCACATTAAAGATTCCCACAGACGTTTCACGGAGCATTCATTCACGCGTCTCAGTTTATTGCCCAACTAACTTCCTGTTATGAACCTGCGTGTCTTTCAAAATAAGAGCATACTGTAAAACTAACATTACACCACGAAAGTTCAGTGAGAGCCCAGACTCAGATACAGAAGTCTCTAACAGAGTCCTTTCAGCTCGACCAACAGTAGACAAGTAGCTGATTTATGAAAATGAAAGTTAGATTAAATCATCCTCAGTTTCAGTTCATGTTATTTTCAAATTTTTTCAATCTTCATTGTTGTAATTTTAGAAATCTATTGAGACAGTCATGTGATACGTTCAACGATAAATAAATCTGAATGAAATTTTTTACTGGAATTGAAAATATGTACATATATAAAGTGTGTTTTTAAGTAAACGGTTTGTTAAACTTGATCTGATTTTGATTTTTCCCTCTGGTGGAAAGGAGAGTGAATATTCAGGGTGCAGACTACGCAATGTAAGAAACCCTAAAACAGGTAGAACGTTCCATTTGTTGTGCCATCTCAGTGATTCTTTCACAAATTACGTTTTGTCGGTCAAGTGAACTGTAAAACGAATCAGTGACTGAAATATGAAGAATCTAAGCTTTTTAACGAGGAATGGCAAACCGGTTGCCAACACTCAGGTGGAATGTAAGAAGTTAAGGGGTCTAAAGAAAGACATTCCTCAGTTTTGTATTGAAATCTCATTCTGTGGAGGAAATTTCTGCATCGTTCCCCAAAAACGAGTCCACACCCAATGATGAAACTCCAAGGCACGGTTCGAATGAAAAATTGCAACCAAGCAAGCAGACACTCTTTGGCAGAGACAACCTGTTAAAACCATCCCCTCCTGGAAAAGAAGAACAGAGCTTGGGCTGTTCTGGATTAAAAGCTGCACACTCACAGTCTTCACTTGTGTCTGAACAACATTAGCAGCATGTTTGTTCATGTAATGCACACAAATCAGACGCTAGTTGCCAAAGCGTGCTCTGTTTGCCTCATTATACCAAAAGATTTCTTAAGAGCAGTTAAGGAGGCTTTGAAAACAGATCTGTCATCTCATTATCTCATCTGTATTCCTCATACTGGCTGTTAAAGTAAGAAACTGTAAATCATTCTGCTGCATACTTCTGCAGATCTTGGCTGCTGTTGCATAACGTGTTCTCTGCTCTATAACCAGAAGGGAAATTGGCCTGTAAGGATGTTGTGAAAGATTTGAGGTGCTTGGTTCTTCAGTTATGATTGACTTTTATGATATGATACAACATGTTATGTGCATTTGAGTTAAATCTTTCATGCTTGTTTTCTTGCACTTTTAATCCACCAATAAAACAAAGGCTAAAGCACTACAAGGACCTGGGTGGCTTCTATTACCAACCTCACTTCCATCCAAGCAGGATTTAAGGGGACGTTTACCTAAGGATGCATTGTGGGTAAGCTGACATAGTGAGGAAGGGCTGAGCTGTCTCAACACTACGATACCAGAGTGATGATGACAAGTCGTCCTGTCAAAGGATTTGCATGAATCAAGAAAAAGGTAAATTCCTGTGTTAGTGTGAAATAAGACATCAGGAGGCTTAATGTTAACCAGTCAAAATAATCTGGACGGATTAAAAGAGCGCCAACTATGAACAGCCTCATTCACAATCACTTTATTTAGACTCTAAGCTGATATTACATTCAAGAACAATATCATTTTACCCAATTATAAATATCAACCCTGAGGTAGGGAATAAAGTAATTGATATTTTTTCATAGGAGTCGTATGAGCTACCACAAGCATAATTCAAATGCCTTTTAGAAAATAATCAGACATTCAAGCCATACTCGGAATTATTCATCCCCTTTGCCAATTAGGTTGATTAGCAAGATTAACAAACCTTCAGCTGTAAACAATGGAAAAATCAAGCCAGTACAATTGTAATAGTCTGACACAATTACTATTGGCAAGTGAGAGGCACTTTTAATGACGACTGCAGTCCCAAAATTAACCAACACCCTGCACTGAAGGACACATTTACCAATCAGCTAATTAGTTGAGCTAATCAGGGGCTTAATTAGTTGCATCGGGTGTGTTTGAGATAGGACACATCAAATAGGACAGGGATTTTGGGGATATGGGGGGAAAAAAAAGGTTTTCTTTTTAAAAAAAAATAAAATATAACATTTTCAAAATCTGTAAATATATTTATTAAATAATGTTCTTGCTACCTAACTCTGTTTTGGTTCAACCTCCCACTTTAACATTTTTCACACGATTCGCATTTTTGCTAGATAATCACATATTTTCGTCAACACCATCAGAACCATAAACATACATAAATTTGTTTAAAAATCATTTCAAGACAAATGTTTGCTCAGCATTTCAACATCCTGCATTTGCTGGAAGGAAATGCAGGGGCCACCCTCTAGTTTAACTTTTTTTTTCCCTTTTCCTAAACTATGCACACGTCTTGAAATCAATGTAATTGTACTTAGTTATTCAGTTTTACTACACATAAAATGAATGTATTTGAAATTGTAAGGGCAAACCACATTTGTGTTTAACCTTTAAACCTGAATGTGGCATGAAAAGTACACATGAACACTGGAAATGCATTAGTCATTAAATACTATTGACGAAGTGGACAAGTCATTGACAGTGTTGACTTAGAATTTTAGAAACAGGAAATTTATAAGAAAAAAACAGAAAAATGTCCTTCAAAGTCTCTTCTAAATTCTCACAAACTACAAATTCACAATTTGAGCCCCATGAATCCCAAAGATACTCAATGGGGTTAAGGTCTGGACCGAGCGGCAACCTCCGGTCTAAAAAAATGAGACAACACAGAAGTGCTAAAAAGCTGCTGTTCCTCAAGTGACCGCTTGAGGCTGGCTCCAGAAGCACCGGAAGTACTGTGTTAGCAGACGGGGAAAAAGGCCATTTTCAGAGCCGTGATCGGCGTATTTAAAGCCTGTTACAAACTCTGTCTCCCGTCTGGATCGCTAATTTTGCTAACGGCTCCCACTGTGAGGGGGGTGAATTTTTTTCTAACTCGACCGTTTGGAAGATATTAGGACTAAGAGCTTACCCAATCAGAGCCACAGCACAGATCACGTGACTGACGGGCGCCCAATGGCTGTGAGTTTGGGCACTCGTCACTCGTCCCATTTCCAATATGGCCGCGCCCGTCGTTTAGCCTCAAAACAGAGCTGCAGTAACAGACGGGTGACGTCACGGAGACTACGTCCATGTTTTATACAGTCTATGGTCTGGACTCTGTGGTGGACAATCCATGTGTGAAAAACATGTCTCATGCTCCCCAAACCACTCTTCTTTTACTATTTGAGTTCCATGAATCCTGGCATTGTCATCTTGGAACACACCCGTGCCATTAGAGAAGAAAAAATCCACTGATGGAATAACCTGGTCATTCACTATACTCAGGTAGTCAGCTGACCTCATTCTTTGGACACAAAATGTTGCTGAACCTAGACTTGAGCAACTGCAGCAACCCCCGATCATAGCACTGCCCCTACAGGCTTGTACAGTAGGCACTAGGCATGATGGGTGCATCACTTCACCTGCCTCTCTTCTTACCCTGATGCGCCCATCACTCTGGAACAGGGTAAATCTGGACTCATTGGACCAATCCCTTGAGCTCCCTATGCATTGTGCATTGTGCGTTCTTACTTTAAGAAATGAGAAGTTAATCATTCAAATGACTTGTTGTCGGTCAAGGATTCATGTTGTGAACAAGGCAGGAATTGCTGATATGTTTGTCTTGATACTACAGACACTAAAACTTCATCACAGATACTAACACAGACAGTCCAGTGCTTGTTACACAGTGCAGGATGTGAAAAAATGTCATCAGCATAAAAAAAAGAAAAAAAAAGAAAATAGCTGCCAACTTGTCTTTGAAGCAAAGCACAGATGGGATTAGTAACATTAGATTAGATGTGTTATTCTGTCAGCATGTCAACAATTTGAATGATTATTCTCTAAAATGTTCTGCAGCACAGTGGGTTTTTTTCAGTGGAAATATCTTAAATCTATGCACTGACATGACTCCGGTAATGACCTGTGTCAGAGGAAGAAGGAAACTCCAACAGCCTGGAAATCCACCTGTCTGCCTGCAGGCCAGCTGACTTTAACAAGAAATTAGTTTTGACCCTCTGAGTGTTTGATTTATATTACACTAAATAGCACCTATAATTAATCAAAGGATTAAATAATGTGCCCTGCCCCTCACTTGGCACACAGACTGCGTGATGCTTAACTGGCAAAAGACAGTCAGACACACCTTGATACGCTGTAGGCCACGCCGTCTAGACTGTGTGGGTTTGGTGGTTTCGATGAAGGGATTAAAAGAGAAGAAAGGAAATCAGCAACTGGATTATCACTCAAAAAGTACCGATTATGAACAGTGGACTTCACTACTTACTTGGTAAAACTTGATTGAATGTAAGAGAAATTGTGCATGAATCTTGAAATGTTGAGTAAATTACTCAAAAAAACTTAAGCTCGTACGAGTGTCAGCTGCTGGCAGAGGATGACTGACAGTGTTTTTTCCAACTCTGATACAGACATCATGTTAGAGCAGGGCTAGCAAACTGAAGCACGCAGATAGATGCTGCTTTGTTGTAGTTTCAATCAAACATAACTATCATTACAAAAATTTTAGTGCGTTCAGACAGTTGCTCTGATGCACACAGGGAGAGTATGTGAGGTGTAGAGCTGATCCAGGCTGTCATCTGCTGATCTGATTGGATTTGATTATTTTTGGAGTATTGAGTGCGACTGCATTGTACGCTGTATGGCCAAAAAAAAAGTCACCACCTGGATTTAACTAAGCAAACAGGTACAAGCCTCCTATTGGATAATTACAGCATGGGTGATTATCTTTCAGCTGGAAACAAGTTATTTAACCCCAACTGATGAAATGAGTAACTTCTCTTTTTTGGAGAAAGACACATCCTGTGGTATGCAGAAACTACTAAAACTGGGTTAAGAACTATCCAATGCATCATTAAAAACTGGAAGGATGGTGAAGAACCATCGTCTTCCAGGAGGAAATGTGGTGGAAAAAAAATTCTGAATGATCATGATTGGCGATCACTTTAAAGTTGGGCCCAATCAAAAGGAAGAAAAACAACAGTAGTACTCAGGAGTATGTTTAATAATGAAAGTAAGAGTATTTCCACACGCACAATGCAAAAGGAACTGAAGGGATTGGGACTGAACAGCTATGTAGCCTTAAGAAAATCACTAATCAGTGAGGCTAACTGGAAAAAAAGGCTTCAGTTTGCTATGGAGCATAAAGATTGGACTCTTGGGGGAATGGAATGGAATGAGTCCAGATTTACCCTGTTTCAGAGTGATGGGCGCATCAGGGTAAGAAGAGAGGCAGGTGAAGTGATGCACCCATTATACCTAGTGCCTACTGTACAAGCCTGTGGGGGCAGTGTTATGATCTGGGGTTGCTGCAGTTGCTCAGATCCTGGTTCAACAACAGTATGTGCTCAAAGAATGAGGTCAGCTGACTACCTGAATATACTGAACGACCAGGTTATTCCATCAATGGATTTTTTTTCTTCTCTAATGGCACGGGTGTGTTCCAAGATGACAATGCCAGGATTCATGGGGGTCAGTGAAAGAGTGGTTCAGGGAGCATGTGACATGCTTTTCACACATGGATTGGCCACCAGAGTCCAGACCTTAACCCCATTGAGAATCTTTGGGATGTGCTGGAGAAGACTTTGCGCAGCGGTCAGACTCTTCCATCATCAATGAAAGATCTTGGTGAAACATTAATGCAACACTGGATGGAAATAAATCTTGTGACATTGCAGAAACTTATCGAAATAATGCCACAGTGAATGTTTCCTGTAATCAGATCCAAAGGTGGTCTGACCAAATATTATACTGTGTGAACTTTGTTTTGGTGGCAGTGTTTAATCCACATAGTCCATGCCAGACTTGCAGGAAGTGAATATTCTATGCAGAGTACCCGATGTTCCAAACTGAAATTTAATTAGGGAAGGTAAAAAAAAACTGATTTCATTCAGAAAATTGATCTGTAAACTTCATGAATTGATATCAAATTTTAAAAATGAGAATCAATTTTATTTTGAGAATTGCTTTTTATTACCCCTTTCCTATATTTTGATGTTATTCTATTTATTCATTCAGCATCAATTGACTGCAGAGAAAAGGTTTATAATGCCTACTTATATTTTGCCCTTTATGTTTCTGTGTGCATCTTATTTTTGGAGTATTGAGTGCGATTGTGATTGAATAACACATATGTGGACAATTCATAAAAATAATTGAACAATACTGATGGCACAGTTGGTTTTGTAAAAATGCAAGTTCAAACATTAAGTACATCTCTGCCCTAAGTTTGATTTGACTTAAAGGGTTCATGATTTTAATATTGACTGTTTTCTGTTTGCCTGACTCATGATATTGTTTTTAATTGTTCTTTGCACAATGTTCTGAGTCATACTTCCCTACTTTATCCAGACAGAGCTAGTCTAATTGGAGAAGACACATCTGACATGGTCTCCAACTATTTGCTGCATGTGTAAAACAAGTCCAGACCTGCTTCTCCGGACATTTCTGGAGTTCATAGTCGCTGGCTCAGGCTCATATCTGTAATTTTGCAGCATTTAGCTGCACTTTGCCGCAAGGCTTTTGCTCCATCTGAGCTCCAGCCTTTCCCCTTGTCTTGTTCTTCTTTTGCTTTTTGTGTACCTATTACAAGTTGAGTGGGAAACCAGCAGAGTTGCTAAGATTGGTTAAATTAAAAGGAGAAATTTTGTTTAACACATTTTTTATTCACCACAGACCAATCAGAATCTTCCTGCTGCTCCTCATTACAAGTCCAGGCCTGTGTTTAGACATTTCGATGGGTTGATCAAAGGATTCATCAAATTAGATCCATCAAGAATTTTCATCAACCCATTGAGTCACATCCAATAGTGACACTTGGTGTGGTTTTAATGTCGCAGTCCAGACACTGCAAGCAGGAGAGGGAAGAGGAGGAGGGAGAAAAGGAGAGAAATGGGTTTTCTTGCTCTAACAACAGCTCTCTAAGTGCTTTATCTCTCGTCTCATTGTCTCTGGATCCCAAGGACAAACTGTGGCAGGCAAACCCAGGTGGTCAAAGTCTGTCAGCGAAAGCCTCGTTCATCCCCTAATGACTTCAGATTCAAACATCCATGTCTGGACACACTGAGAGCAAAACACACACCAGCACAGAAGCACTTTAAACAGCCTATACATCCTTCTCTATCTGCAACAACATGCACACGAATGCCTGCGTGCACAAAAACAGGTAAAGTCACCTCGGCCTGGCTGAATGTGACCATCAGTCTCCAGGTGGTTTTCTGTCTGTATCTGTCTTTGTTGTGCTCTACCAGCCTCAACATATTCAGACACACACTAACAGCTGTTTGGTCTTTCTCCCACATTCCTCCTCTCTGCTCTGCTTTGGCTTTCTTCACCTCATATTTCTTTTGTTTTCATTATTCTTTAACTAACCACAGACTCTCTTGTCTCTGTTGGATGCACTACAGCTCCAGACAGTGTGGCAGTGTGTTATAATGCAAAGCCGAGAGGTTAGACTGCTGCGTGCTCACATCTGACGTTTGATCCATTCACTGGCAATGTGGATACAAACACCTTTTTTTCTCAATACTTTTTCCTCTTCACCCTCTTTTCTTTTTATTTCTCCAGGCGGTATTTTTAAACCACTCTTGTAGTTTCAGCCCCTGTGCTCACTGTAACAGGAAACACCTGTATTCAGCTGATATATTCATTCTCAGAGCCAAATACACACTCAAACTTAATGATGCTTAAAGCTCATGAGTGCTCACTGCTTTTTACCAGCTGTGTTCAAAGTCCTTAAAGTTGGATACCTTGCTCAGACTCTTAAATAACCGGCAGTTAATTATACTTTCGGCACCCGTTATTAAAGGTAGGGTCTGCAGGATTTTCCCCAAAAATAAAAGTTTACCGCTTCATCATCACTAATGGGCCTCTGTTTATTCATGTGTGTTGGGGCCCCACTCCACCCCCCACCCGCGTTCTTCTTAAGTGTTGTGACGTTCACGAACGAACTGTTTCTTTTGAATGGCTCTTTAATATGAACGATGGGAACTGAGTCGCAGCTGGGATCGTTCACCCCCAACCCCATCCCCCTATCCTTCGCCTCCCGCCCCGCCCCAACATTTTCTTTCAAAAATTACAGTTGTATAGAATTTGCTGTGATACTCAGGTACAGGCTGCTATCAACCCAAAGACAGTTCAGGTGTCCTTCTCAGGGTTTAACTTTTTTACAGAGCAACAAAATGCGTTTTAATCGTTTCACTAAAATCTGTTTTGCACAGAAATTCATTGTAGCCTGCTTTGTTTTTTAATGTTTATATGCGTTCAAGTCATGGTTTACACCTGTATATAATACACAGAATTTGTACAAGGGGTTATTCAATATAGTGACGTCACTGTCAAAGCAGAGTGATATGGCGCCACCCTGTGGAATATTTACAATGAATCCAGATCAGACTTTAAAATCTAATCCACACGTCAATAAGGTTAAAGTCAATATTTCAGAATAATTCAAAATCACATTGGTGGGATATCTAAATTTGTTCCTCCCAGGGATTATTTCCAAGATAAAATGAGTTGAGGCCAGGCCGGCTTCTTAAAACTTAATAAATATAAAAATGAGCTAAAGGAGCCAGTTTTTTTAACGGCTCTTTGAAAGGAACGGCTCACCAAGATCCGGCTCCTCTCAAAGAGCCATAAATCCCATCTCTACTCCTTCTGCCTGTATGTTGATGTTTTGGTTGACTTGACGGAGAGTGGACATGGTTACCCCACCCAATCACAGCCCACCCAGTGCGCAAGTGACTTTGGGAGTTAACAAGTGCAGTCGGAGAACACGACGCAGACCTCGGCTTACTCCTGCTTCCGAGCTCTCAAGGAGAAGCTTGGGATGAAGAGCAACACTGAGTCAGCCATCAAGCTGTTGAACAATGGGGGGGCAGACACGAGTAGTTAGCTTGTGCTAACTAGCTAAGTCATTAGCTGTTCTGTCACAAATGTATTCATCCCAGGTAGTTTGCAGTTTAGGTTGTACATATAGGCTCAAGCAGTACACAAACACTCTAAATACTGGTATTAATAAATGCTTTTTTAGAATTATAGCAGTCATCAATGTTAAAATGCCAGTCAATAACGGTTCCCAGTATTTATTTGATTTTGATGTTAACTTTTTATTATTTGCTACATTTTACAATCACACACTAGTTGCATATGCTAGTAACTGAATATAGTCAAACTCACTTATTTTGGCCAATACTCTAGCAATTGGCATAAATGTTTACTCAAATGTTAAAATAATGCAACTTGCTAATGATGATATAAATTTGATAAATAATTGCGAGGTACTTCGTCACTCGTTTTCTTACAATCAGCTGTGGGCTCCATGTGTTCTCCATCTGCTGCGGCACTCGGTCGCAAGGAGTTCCTGGGGCGGGGCTTCATTTGAATGTTGAGTTTATAAACATCAACAAAAATTCCTGCAGGCCCCACCTTTAACTCTTAATTTAAAGGAGAAATTTCCTGTAGACCCCACCTTGGTGGTTTAAAGCTGGTGGTAAATGGTATAAAGCTGATGTCCTCGCCTTATGTGTAGCGCTTGCATGTCCCCCTCAAGTATTGGTGGGTTCCCTCCCAGCTTTCACCGACAGTCCAAAAACATGCTCATCAGGTTGACTGATCACTCTGAACTGCACGAAGATTTGAGTGTGTGTGAGTGTGGGTGTCTCTACATGTTAGCCCTGTGATTGGCTGGTGACCTGCCCAGGTTATAACCTACTTTGCACACAAAGACAGCTGGGATAGGACTTCACTGCACTGACCCTGAGAGGAAGAGTCTGTCCTGTCCTATGTGGCGTCCTAAGCCAGCTTTAATATGGCGCCCACCTACACAAGCAAGTAACACAAATTTCTGAGGCCCACCTCCGACCTTATAGATATGGAGACTATGTAATGCCTTCTCAGAACACCTTTTATATATTTGTAAATACCTGAACATTTTTAATATTCTTCCAATCATAACTGAGTTGAAATGTTAAAAACATTATTCTGTATATTTTTATCCAGGGCTGAACAATTTGCAAAAACAATCAAATGGTGATTTATGTCTCGATTATTTTCAGGTTCCTCATCTTATGCGTTGCTAACAAATACAAGCAATAAATCACTCAGTATTTAAAATGAACCAAATCCGATGAATCGAACTAAGTGTTGTTAATGCTGACAAAAGAAGAGCGATTCAGATTAACATGTTAAATTTGACTTTCAATAGAAATGTGAGGCACCTGAAAAGTGTGTTCAATTGCATGTTCATGCAGTTAATACTGTCTTTGCTACTTGTGATTGCTCTTTGCCCATTTTCATCACTTTTTACTCTTTCATTTTGCCACTTTTGGACAATAATTTTGCTATTTTCTAACTATTTTCCAAGTTTTCTCTCAATTTTCAACTATTTTCCTCCATATTTGCTGCTTTTTTAATAATTTCTTGCCACTTTTTGTCATTTTTGCTGCTTTTCACCATTTAGATGGTTTCTCTTGCAAAGGTAGTTTTCAAAAATTTGTCTCTTTGGTTAAGCAGGGTTGAGTCACTCTGGTGAAGAGCATAAAACATCTACTGCAAAACAATTAATTCTGACACATTTCAGCTTAAAGAAATACTGCACTGTCTGCAATTAGAATATTGCAGTAGGCCATATTGCCATTCAAGCTATCTTTAAATAATTACCCCCCAAAAAATCATACTATTTAGGAAATGATTTGGCTGCCCACTTGCAATACCCTCACAGTAAACCAGGGAGCCGTGACCCACAGTTTGAGAATCACTGGCCTAGAGGAGAGGAGGAGTGATGGTGGAAATTCTCTCTTCACGACTTTACAGGTGCTCAGACTTGACACAAAGTGTTTGTCACTCACATGGAAAATAACCACGTGTCACCTCTGATACCAGACTGTACACAATCATTTTCTATAGAGTTTCCCCGAACAGTCAGATATCCAGTAACACCAGCATTTAAATTCAGTAAACACACACCATAACACATATGAAGACAAGGCTTTCACACGCTCGTAAACAAAAACTGACACGCTCGGACACAAAGCAGCGAAGGAACCAGGCCTCTAATCAAGCCAAGTGCATCTGTCAACAACGCTGTGAACACAGGGTTTCAGCACAACAGGGAGGCCCCTGTGTGTGTGTTTAAGAGAGAGAGAGGACATGACCAAATCACAAACCCCTTCATCTATCATGTCAACAAGGAAAATGAAGTGCAACCGCTCTGTAAGGAAAGGACACACGTGGACTGTTGGAGCCTGACTTGCAAGAAAGACAGAAAAAGAGCTTAAAGACAATTGATGGTTGAAGATGAGTCTGTTGCAATTCATGTTTTCACATGTCAAATAAATAGCTGTTAGTCTTTAAAGACTTTTCAAGTGCAGTGGAGACGGTTAGTTATGCTTGATATTTACTACATGCACAGAGAGTTGTATGGAGACACACACACACACACACACACACACACACACACACACACACAAGTTCACTGACGTCTGATTTCACTTTGTGCAAGAAAGAAAGAAGCCAAAAGCACATAAAATACAATAATCTGTCATGATAGTGTATATTTTTACCGAGACCTCTCAAAGTGTGAGTGAAAATAGAGACCAAGAGCTAATTTCAGTAAACCAAGTAGCCAAAAACTGAATTTAAGGATCAAGCTCATGGAAAAAATGCTTTCAACTGCAGGGTATGCAGTCACGTCACATTCCAATGGGTCATGCAGGCAAAACATCCTGCAACATGACTGCACCCACTCTGGGAAACATTAAAAACAGGGGTGAAAGAAACAATCTCTGCTTACAGGTGGGGCAGTTAGACTCAACAGATACAGATTATAAAAGACACAGGGATCATGAGGACACAAAGCCATTAGTTTAACCATGTGTTATATCAAATGCGCATATTGTTATTTTACCATCTGATAAAATGTTGGTGCTTCCTGTTTTTGTCTAATTTTTGAGTTATATGCGAGGGCTGGGAAATTCAATGCAAATTAGATTGAATCACAATATGTCCTTATAGCGTGTCACCGATTAATCAACATCGGATATTATGTAGCCAATGTATAAACTTTTTTTCCTGTGTGGAGATCGTGTTGTTCCTGCTCCTGTGTGTCTGTGTCAGGCTGCATGCTGCTCTCTGCTAGTGATAAATGCTACAGTTAATTCACACGTTCACCGTTACCTAATATAAGACTATAATATGTATAGGATAGTATATATCCTGTGTATATCAATGTTCTTATTTCATGTATTAGCAGATATGTGGCAGATACATGGGATATGGGCTTTCTTTTGCCCCCACTATCAGTATTGCCATTGGCCCCAACAATCCCATATCGGTCAGGCTCTAGTGATAAGTGGAAGAAACAGCAAGAAGTTGCGACATAAATCAGTATACGGTGGTGAAAATGAGTCAATAAGCAGCAAGTCAGGATGTCTGAAATTGCGATTTTGATCAGAACACAAATCACTCAGCCCTACCTGGATCCATCCAGGCAAACTTTGCCATGTAGATTCTGATCAATACATGTTGATAAAACACAAGCTCTGTAGCACTGAAACCTGACCAAGCAACTGAGCGACCAGATTTTTCCCTTTCATTTTCTTCAAAGTGCCTCTTCACCCCTTTATCTAAGAAGTAGGCCCGGGACTGTAACGCGTTGATTGCGATTAATTAATTACAGTACATTATGGTGTTGAAAAATATTAACCCATGTGAGAAAAGCGTGCTTTTTGACAAGTGGTGCCAGGCATGCAGTGTTAAATCTGCAGACCATCTGTTATGACCATCCGTCCATTAAAGAAGTCAGGTGATGCAGGAGCCGGGAACCAGCTAACAACTTTAGTTGCATCTCTCGGTACACTCAGGAGAATCACAGACACCTCGTGATAAGCTGCACTTCTGATTTCCCAATATGCATTTCAAAATAAAAGCATACATTTGATAACAAAGCATACAAAGGAGTTAATACTACTTGAGGAGTTTAAGACCTGTCTACCCAAGCGAATTGTTGTTTCATTAAATTAACAAAAAGTTTCCTCACTCACAAAAGCTGCCACTCTAGCCCACACTACCTGAATCTCTCAAATTGATTCTGTTTTGTTCACTCCTAAAACTGCTGCACTTTATGGTAGAGCTGAATGATTTAAGAGAAAGATCTAATTGCGATTTTTCTGGCAGATACAGCGATTTCAATTGGACTCACAATTTTCTATAAATCATGCTTTAGTGAAGTTTTCACAATCTACAGTAACATTTACAAACTTGACAGAAACTTACATCAAACCATTGAAAAATCAAAAGCTTTTACTCTAATGTAAGGATTAAAAATGAAAACTGACAGTAAGAATTGTTTCAAACTTTAATAAAAGGTAAATATTTTAATGTAAAAATTGAAAATTTTAAGAAATAAAGACAAAATTCTGAGACAAAAAGTCGAGATTTTGAGATAAAACTTCTTAAGTTTAAGAAATCAGTTTAAGATTATGTGGGAAAAAGTTCAAACTTTCTCATTTAAGCTCAAAAGCTGTTTTTCTTACATATATGATGTTTAATGTTTATTCTTACTTGTTTTTTGTACAAGAGAGCACAGTTAAACCGAAGTCAAATTCCTTGTATGCTTCTTAAAGATACTTGGCAATAAATGCGATTCTGATTCTGATTCATTTAAGGTCAAAATTCTAAGATGACAAAAGTCTAAGATAAAAAGTGTACATTTTGAAATAAAGGCAGTTTTTGAAATAAAAAGTTGAAATTTTGATATAGAAAGTCAAAATTCTAAGATTTAAGTCAAAATTATGAGAAGTAAACAGAGAGGCAAAAAAATAAAAAGAACATTTTTCGATAAGTTGTCGAATTTTGACTCTTCTTAAAACCTAACACCCATTCCTGCTTTTTCTGCACTGGACTTTTTGAATTGTATTTTTAGTTATAAAAACTGAAGCACAAGAAGAGCTCTCTTTGACTCTTAACTTTTAAAAATGACGTAGTGCAAGATATTCTTAATTATGTCAAGTTAAATTTTTTTTTTAAATCAACAACAATCCCAATGAAAAAGGATCTTTCCCAACCGTCTTACACTCAAGACAGGTGTGTGTAAAACAGCTGACACAACAGATCCTGGGTCAGGAAAAAAAAAATCAAGGCTTTGACGATCACATGATCACGATGTTTGTAATTGCGATTTTGATCAGAAAACGATAACTCGTTCAGCCCTACTTTATGGCATAAGAAATGCACTGATCTGTTGGTCTCAGATAGCACCAACTACAAAGAAAATAAATGTTTTGTTTGCCGAAGTTTATATACTCATTCAGTTTACTATGAACTGATTCACTCGTATACCATTTTAGAAAAATGAGTCTTACTGTTTTCAGGTGAAATATTGATATGAAATTAAAATTTGACTGATCAAGACAAATTTATTACAAAGCCTCTGATTAATTAGTTAATTTCTTTTTTTAATCAAGTCCCAGCCTTACTAAAAAGCTTTTTACAGTATTCTCTGACACTGTAACTAATAACCAGGAGTACCTTTGTAGAACCTCACTGCCATGACATCACAAGCAGATATAAATTTCCTCTGCTACTCAGCTTTTTTTTTTTTTTTTTTTTTTTGCTTCGTTTCATGATTGCATACATGTGTCAGGGGACATGGGACTAAAAAAATATTGTCATATATTTATAGCCAGTAAGTGGTTATAGTAGATGTCTAAATAAATGCTGACTCCAAAGTTCCCATGTTGAGAAAAGAGGAGTTAAAGTGCTCAGTGCAGAGCTTTTTGCTGTGATGGAGCTGCAGTGTTGTAATCAGTATGTGGGTCAACATCCTGATTACAGTCCAACATGGCATTCCACTTCTGGAGCAGTCAGCTTTGATTAGCATGTGGGTGAGCCAGCAGGGTGTGTGTGGCTTTATCTGTGTGTGCACCTGCCTATCAGCCCCCCGTGTGGAAACCTTCCTGTATGCTGATCTTTCATGTCTATGATTGTTATTCTGCCACACTGAGATGACAATATGCAGGTGAGACAAACAAAATACAATAGTGTCTGTGCATGACTGTAAACCTGCCACTTGAAAAGTGCACAAGCTTGAAGTTAGACAGCTTTTAATAATCAGTGGAACGCAGCAATCTGCAGAACTCAAATCCAGCCTTCAACAGTAGAGATCAAAGTTTGTTTAAAGCATTTTTGTTGGATGTTTTCTAGTTTTCCTCATGTTTCAGCGGCCTTAAGCAAACGTACAATCCAAAAGATAACAACTGCCAGTACAGGAGAAAGACAAGTGGTGAAAAATAAACATTTGCGGAAAAAAAATCTACTCACATTGCAATCGATCAATCATGATCTATGTTGCACCAAATCATGACAAAAGTTATTTCAAGACGCTTTCCAAAAACATGAACAGGTCTGAACCCAGACTAAGACAAGAGAAGAATTCTGATTTATTCTTAACCCATCATGAGCACAGAGCTTTGCAGCGTTTATCAAGTTAGAATGGAGAGGACAAACTTCCCTTTAACAGGCAGAATCCTCAGACAGAACCAGACTCATGTTCCACAAGACACCTGCCTCAACTGTGTTGGGGTCAGAGAGAGAGAGAGAGAGAGAGAGAGAGAAAAATACAGAGAGGGAAACAATGAGAGAGACAGACACAGAGAGACAGACACAGAGATGCAGACACAGGGACACACGGACACAAACAATAACAGACAGAGAGACTCAGACACAAAGAATGCAAGAACAGAGGAAATCTGACAGAGAGAGACAGACACAGATAGATGCAGAAGGACACAGACAGAGGAGACAGACAAGGAAAGGTAAACAGAGAGACACAGACGGATAGATGCAGACACAGACAGACACAGACGCAGGGAGACAAAGAGACTCAGACACAAAGATACGCAGAAACAGAGGAAATCAGAAAAACAGCCACAGGGAGGGGCAGACAACAGAAGACAGACACATAGAGGGACAGGCAACAAAAGGCAGACAGAGACACTGATACACAGAGATGCAGAAACAGAGGAAATCAGATACAGAGAGACGGACAGAAAGATGCAGACCCAGAGAGGCACAGACAACAAAAGACAAACACAGAGACACAGACATAGAGAGACCAACACAAAAATAGATAATAAAAGGCAAAGAGATACAGATGGAGTGATACAGACGGAGAGACACAGACAGAGACACACACAAAGAGATGCAGAAACAGAGGGAATCAGACACAGAGAGACACATGGAGACAGACACAAGGAGACACGGACACATGGAGACAGACACATAGAGACACAGACATAAAGAGATGCAGAAACAGAGGAAATCAGACACAGAGAGACAGACACAGAGATGCAGACACATGGAGACACAGACACATGGAGACCAACACAAAAACAGATAATAAAAGGCAAAGAGATACAGACGGAGTGACACAGACAGAGTGACACAGACAGAGACACAGACAAAGAGGTGCAGAATCCGAGGAAATCAGACACAGAGAGACACAGACACATTGAAACACAGACACATGGAGACACAGACACAGACACAGAGATGCAGAAACAGAGGAAATCAGACACAGAGAGACACAGACTACAAAAGACAGACATAGAGAGACTGACAAAAAACAATGAAAGGCACAGAGATACAGACAGAGTGACACATACACAGAGACACAGACACAGAGAGACACAGACAACAGAAGACAGACACATAGAGAGACAGACACAGAGACAGACACAGACACATAGAGAGACAGGCAACTTAAGGCAGACGGAGAGACACAGACACACAGACACAGACAAAGAGATGCAGAAACAGAGGGAAACAGACACAGAGAGACAGACAGAGAGACACAGACACAGAAGCAGACAAAATAAGACAGACACAGGGAGACGCAGACAGACAGACACAGACACAGACACAGAAGCAGACAAAATAAGACAGACACAGGGAGACGCAGACAGACAGACACAGACACAGAAGCAGACAAAATAAGACAGACACAGGGAGACGCAGACAGAGAGACACAGACAAAAAAAAAGCCAGTCATAGAGACAGAGACAGCAAGATGCAGACTGAGACACACTCACAGACAGAGAAAAAGTGGTGTGACTATCAAAGACATAGCAGCTGGAGTCAATTAGGCCCACTGAAGCTGATGTAGGTACAATCATGGAAACAAATGCACTGCAAAATGGAAACAAATACCAACAACTCAAAAAAACTATGAACAAATGAAATCAGTTCACACATTTTAAGGCTGAGACACTTGGCACCAAAGCAAAATCTTTCAAGTTAAACGAAATCCACAAGGGAAAGGAAAGTTCTGCTCAAATACTGTGGCCTCATCATGGTAAAACAACATACATGAAGCTCATAAAGAGGCAGCAGCATCCACAATCCTGCTACAGAGTCTGGGCCAAACAAAGGTCCAAAATACCAGAGCCAGACTTCTTTGAGTCACACTTCTCCACAGCCAGAAGAGTCACAACAGCAGGTCAGAGAGAAGATTGTAACAGGCCACAAAGTTAACCAAAGCTTGAGCAGCGCAGCCAGAACCCTGACAGGAGCCGCCGTGGCTCAAACTACAGCAAAACTCACATTAAACAGCCAGAAACTGAGCGGAAGATAGAAAAGTACTGAGGACTTACCAGACAGACACTGACAGCCCCCTGAAAGCCCCCTGGAAGCTCCATGAAGGACGAACACCCCCTCCGTGGCTCCAGCTCACAGTCCAGCTACAGTGAATGACAACATGTTATCAAAGCGCTCGTGACGCACCAAACAATAACACTTGGAAAAGAGGAGCGTGCGTTACCTTAATAAAAACAACGTGCACCACAGCGCTAACGTACACACATCAGACACCTGTAGAAGGAGCTGAGCTGGAGGAGACAGATCCTCAGGCCTGACACCATACACACACACCTGGAGCCAATCAACCAGCGCGCGTGGTGCCCTGAGTAATTACCTGCAGTGAAGGTGGCACAGTGCCAAACAGTGGCAGGAGACGTCTGTCCGACTCTCGCGTCTGTAGAACCATAGAGCCCCGTGTCTATGGAAGCCCATTACTGGCAAATAAAAAAAAAAACACTTGGCTTCGTTGAGAATCTTTTTTTTTACCCCTTGTAAGTAAAAATTTTGAGATAAGTTAAAAATGTGCATTAGGTTCAAAATAAAATCCAAATTATCAGGGGAATAAGTCAAGATTTTGTTTAAAAAAAACTGAGGTGATTAACCTGAAACTCTGAGATAAAAATTGAAAATTGAAAAATTAAAAATTTTGGGATTAAAAAGTCAACATTTTGTCTTTTTAATCTCATAAGTCTGATGTTTCATCTCTAAATTTCAATTACTAAAGGGAGGAATAATCTCAAAAAAAGCTAGTTTTTCCCTTTTGTTAACTGCCAGAAAGCTGCCCTGAAGAAAATGGGATCCAATACATTTCCAGCAGTTGATAAAACATTTTTTTTTTTTATGGCTCTGTTGAAATATCTGTATCTCTGTTTGACTTTTTTTTTTTCCTTTGGTAATTTCACGAATAATCTTTTTTTTAATGTCTTGCAAAACTTTTTAACTCTCTTTCATCCATTGTAACACTGATCTATTCATAGTTTATAAGCTTTTTTCACCTTCAAATGTTTGTCTATAACTTCTTTAAAATATATATTTTTTCAGGCTGTAAGAAGAATAGAAATATCCTGACACAGGCTAATATGAATTTCCACCACATGAACCATTGAATTTAGGAGTAAATAACTTCCAAAGAGGTGTCCACTGTAGTGACAATTATGCACCACAGGGTTGAGATGGAGACACACCCACAGAGGTATGAACCTGTGTAAAGTTTGCCCTTAAAGCCACTCTAAGTGTGTGTGCAGTCCCACTTGTCTCCCTCTGTGTTTATGTGACAGCCTACCTGCTGCAGTGTGTGTATCAGCTGTGTATCAAAGTCCGCCTGGGCTCTGAGAGCTGATGTTAACTGCAGCGCGGATGTGGGTTATGAGGATTACCTGCATTACCTCCACCTGATTCTTATCACCAGCACCAGCTCTCTGACACTCTACATAATCTCCATCGCTGACAAGATGAAAGATTCTCCATCTGATACACTTTAGCATATTATCTGCATACCACAACAACACCCAGGGGAGAGGTTAGGGGGGGGGGCTGAAACTTTGAAGAGATTACATTGAAGGTAACCAGGAAAAATAAATGATGAAAGGCCTAAAAGGTGAAAATACAGACACAAGGTTGCGAAACCAAGGAGTTTGAAGGTGAAGTCTTTGCTTTATTGGTTTTAATAAGATGATATAAAATGTCATAGTGGTTCACACACGTTAAGCTTATCAAGAGTGACCTTTAAAAGAAGAACGCTGGGAAAAGGAAGGTGGTTAATATGGGAGGACGGATAAGAGCAGAGGCTTTCTCAAGGAAAAAAAGCAAAGAAAGAGGAGAACAGAAGCATCAACTAGATTAGATCATAAGGAAAAGAGCACACAGGAACCAGGAAAGTGTCACATAAATCTGCAGCTCTTTAGATAATAAGCTAAGAGGCGAGTGGAGAAGATGGAGAGTGAAGACTTTTCACTCAGTCCCTCAGTTAATCTGTCTCCACTCGGACAAAGCTGCCACCTCCGTCATTCAATCTCATCAGCGCTCCAGGCCGCGTGCTCACCCTCCTCTTTCTGTCACACACTTCACCTTCTTTCCTCATCAATCCATCCAAGAGGCCGCGTTTGGCCCCGTCCGCTGGGCGATGGAGAGGCAGGTTCAGGCACGCTTTCTCAGCTCCAGGCCTCAGTTTAAGGAGGATTTTCTTCATCATGTAGAGGATTTACTAAATAAAAGCGGTTAGTTTCAAAAGCATTTCAGTCTCGTCACAAATCTGCAATCACATCAGGATTTGTTTTCTGCCAAAAATATTTATGAAACTATTTTCCACCAAGGTTTTAATGATTTACATACGGGATACAAGTTTGGTTAACCCCTGCACTCCACCAAATTCTGACCTATTTACCATGCTTTGTTTCACAGCTTATAACTGTAGAACCATAAGGATAAAATTCACCAGTGATACCTCATTTGAAAGATTCAAGTCTCTATTTTAGAAAATGTCATGTTTTTATTCGTGGCTAAAGTCCACATCAGGACAAATGCAGCTGAAACATCTTTTTTCAAATTCTTTTTATTTATAACCAATTTTTGAACACCATTAACTTCAAGATGTTACCACATTGGATCCATTCCAATGTTTGACAGAGGTGTTAGTGTTTATACTTTGATGACATCAGAGGAACGGCAAACAGGGCGCTGTCACCCTGGTGGAGCATAAAAGGTTATTAAGTTGGTGGGGTAGGCATGGGACTTCAGTCTACATCACACTGGTTATAGGTTTGACCTATCGTTCTTTCATGGCAACACTCAACATTTCTTATCTCTCCTTAGCTGTCCTGATACATAAAGGCAAAATAAAAACAAACCCAAAACAAAAAAATCTAGATGAATTCCTTTCCACCTCTTTGGTTTGGGATTTTATTCAAGGCCTTAAAAACTTACAAGGATAGTTCTGATAATAAGTCTCTATTTGCATTGTAGCAAGTGCCCAAAGTTCCTTAAAGTCATATCAGTATCAAAAGTTTTATCTAAAAGAAGTAGCTTGTGTGTCTGGTGGACTTCAAGGACACCCTGAGTCATATCATACTCATCCACTTCATAGCTTCAAATGAGGAACCTTATCTGATGCTCCCTGCTCTTTGAGTTTTTTTACATGGATCTAACAAAGAAGCCGCTGTCTGTAAACCCATCTGTTCAGGCTCGCATACTCCCTCTGACCCTCTGATCTTTGCACCATTAATTGCATTGTATTGTATTGTAATTTATTGTATTTTATTGCATTGTATTGTATAGTATTGTTTCTGATAAACCTGTTTTCAAGGCCTATTTTAATGCACTTTTTACTCTCTGTAAGGTGACCTTGAGTGCCATGAAAGGCACCCTTATATACAATTCTATTATTATTATTATTATTATTATTATTATTATTATTATTATTATTATTATTATTAATGCAATGAACGAAAGTTGCTCATTCTCAAGCAACATCCGATGCAAACATCAAAACCTTCCTTTTCTTGAGGCGTGGACATTATCATGCTCTGCATCGGTGCACATAATACTACTAATGCACTACCAGGACAAAAAATAGGTCACCACCTGGATTAAACAATACAATTAATAATTATTACAGAATGAATAATTACTGCTGGGCCATTATCTTTCAGCTGGAAACAAGTTATTGAACCCCAGCTGATGAACTGAGTAACTTCTCATTTTTTAAACAAACCATGGAGAACAACACATCCTGTGGTTGTGGAAAAGATGTAAGTCTGTTTAAGAAGAGTCAAAATATTGGGACAAATAAAGCAGAGACAACATCTACGGAGATTGATGCAGAAACTACTAAAATTGGATTAAGAACTTTCCAACACATTGTTAAAAACTGGAAGGATGGTGGGGAACCATCGTCTTGGGTGCATCAGGCAGGTGAAGTGATGCACCCATCATGCCTAGTGCCTATTGTACAAGCCTGTGGGGGCAGTGCTGTTATCTGGGGTTGCTGCAGTTGCTCAAGTCTAGGTTCAGCAACATTATGTTCTCGAAGAATGAGGTCAGCTGACTATCTGAATATACTTAATGAGCAGGTTATTCCATCAATGGATTTTTTTCTTCCTTAATGGAACGAGGATATTCCAAGATGACAATATCAGGATTCATGGGGCTCAAATAGTGAAAGAGTGGTTCAGGGAGCATGAGACAGAAGGCAGAACCGAAAAGTGTGACTAAATCCTGCAAACTGACAGTGGCATTGGAAGACACACTGCACTCAAAAAATCTTGACTTTTGTCTCTGAAGTGACAGACAGGGGCAACTATAAGATTTTAAATGTAATATTTTACAGCTGTGATAACTGTTTTTTTTTTATACTGCAACTTTGTGAACTTATGTTCAGAAGCAGGGATGATCTTGCAGAATGAGGTGCTCTAAATCTCAAATTTTGACCCTTTTTTTCTGACTTTACAGAAACTGTCTTCCAATACAATTGTACTTGGCCTGTTACAGAAAAAACGTAAATTGTGAATCAAGGGTAGAGAAAATGCTTGGTGAATATTAAGAAAACAAATCTTTCCCCAAAAAGCCAACCAATGATGTTGACTTGTTTTGAGCAAACAATGAACGGAGCAGGTAAACTTCAGCCTCCTTATATAACCTCTCTGCCACCAGCTGAGGAGAACATCACAGGTGATTCTTATATCTGCTGATTAGTGAGAAAACCTGAGGACTGGATTTGGATCTCATTTCCAAACAAAAAGAAAAAAACCTAGGTTCATATCATACACTGTAAGAGAAATCAGGGGTGATTTTGAGTCTCAAATAAAAAGACAGAGATTTTGGTTTCAGGAGTCTGGAGTGAAGGGCATTTATAGTGCTAACATTCGGCCTTTGACCCATTTTTGGCATCTTCCATCGTCCTCCAGACTCAACTTACAAAAGCTTTGTAACTTGTACCAAGCCCACATCCCCAGGATAGACCAAAGAAATGAAAGAGGGGTAGAGCCAGATCCCGAAATGAAGAAACAGAGTTCTCCAAGGCCAGAGGCAATCTCGTCTCCCCATGTGGCTTTGTGGTAAATCCTCTTACTCCACATTTTGGCATTTCACCAAACAGCAAGGTCAAAGAGAGGGCTGATAGTACAAGCTCTGAACTTTTTGTTCATTTAAGTGCCCTGCAGAAGCCGTGTACTACACAGATCCCTGCACTGTGGAAAAATTACCAGGATTTCACCGTTTTCAACAGTATTTCTTTGCAGTTAAATGTTGTAATCAGAAGCTCCTGTGATATCACAAATAATACCTGTAAAAACGACTGTGGCGCTTGACTTCACAGTATTTACCGCTGTTTCACAATAAAATACTGAATTCAAAATCCTCTATGATATCAAAGCATGTTACTGTAAATTTTGTTTTTGTTTTTGTTGAAAGGATCTCTGGGTACTTAATTAACGGAAGGTGCCATCAAACCTAGTGCCGAAGAAGCGGACGTTCTTTTGACTTTTACTATACAAAAAAATGTAACAATGATAACAATCTACCCTGAAAAGAAAAAAAATAGGCATACATTTTATTGGAAAATACTGATATACCCTCTAACCATGAATGGGGAGGGCACACAGTGGACATGACAGCCTGCTGCACATGGATGAATCACACTGGAGACACAAGGCATTGACTGGCTGTCTATGCTCCACAGTGTGTACCGGCTGCATACGACACATGGAGTAGACCCACACTTTATGCCACATGGTGTGAGTGACCCACTCCACAGTGTAGGCAGGTGACTCCTGCTAGTGTTATTTTACCATTATTTGCTGTCATAAACTCTAATTCAACATAAAAGCCATGAAGAGTAGACAGCCTAGGCAAAGACAGCACATGTGGGCCACCCATGTACAGCAGGCCCTTATGTCCACTGTGTGCCCTCCTCACTCATGGTAACATGACAGCTGTAAAACTACAGTATGGAAGTGTAAGCAAACAAGAAATTACTGTAATATCACTTATCTTGGGGTTGTAAAACTACAGTGTGAAGTTATTTCAAAAAGAATTCCTGTAACATTATGGCTGTGAAGTTTCAAGAAGTTACTGTGAAAATATTTCGCAGTGAATAACTGTGGAGATAACTGTGAAAGTCATGCAAAATTTTGCCAGTAATTAATGTGGTATGAAGCATAAAAATTCACACTGTGAGCATTTTTCTGCTGCAAAAACATGTTAAGCTGGAAAGGTGAACAATTTTCAATCAAAACTTTTTGTTGAGAACACATTTCAGCCGGAAATGTACTTCTGCCAAAGATTCATCACATATGAACAGACTTATTTACAATGGATTTCACGTCACATTCAGAATTTAACGAACGTGAAAAGCCTGAGTTGTGAAAGTTGACGGAAACTACAAAATGCATAGTGAAGACAACATTTCACATTAAAAAAGTGTCTCATCATTGTTGTAATAATGTTGAATATTGATCAAATGAATTGTGTTACTGTGTCACTGCATAGTGCGAACAAGGTTGAAATAAATGTTCCTGCCAGTGCCAGTTTTTGTGACTTTCAATTCAGCTCATTAATTTTGAGTGAAGGGTTTTTAGCTACATAAAAGCTAACACTAAGCACGTCTATTCAGCGCTTCTTTTTCAAAGCTATTCAAGTGCTGAACACAGGAAGCCAGCGGACAGGCAGGGGCATGGACGGACATGGGTATGGATGTGCTGTAAACCATGTTCGTGTTTGTAAGCGGTAAATCTCTTCACAGCTCGCTGAACTGACTGGGAGGGAAGGTGTGATGGATGGAGTGAGGAATGAGAGAAGAGAAGATGGAAGGATAAGGTCACTACACTTACAGCGGTTGGGGAAAGAAACAGTTGACTGGAGGGCAAAAAGTAGAAGCGAGGTATTTTGTGTACAGTAAAAAGCAATTTGTACATGACAGAAAAAGTGTTGACAAAATAAGAAAAATCTCCAAAACTTGTTGTTGCTAAACGTAGATCGCATCAGAAGATAAGAGATGTGTTGAGTGTTGAAGCAGGGTCACAAGTGTCTCTTCATTTTTCAAAATATGACCTAAATTTTAGTAAATTAGTCATCGTCTTCACACACGCACACGAATATTGAATCCCAAAGTTTGAAAACCGAGCAATGAGAGGAACAGAGAAGACGGTCCAAAAGGGGGGAATTCTGTATTTCATTAGGTACATGAATTCTTTTCTTCTTTCTAATGAAAGAATCAAAAGCAGATTTTGTTTTTTCTTCAGTTATGAAGAACAAATACCTAAAGGAGTGACAGGAGAGTAGTGCAGATGGAAGGTACAGCAAACATGTACACAGGTGTTTTGAAAGCAATGGATGGTAAATTATTGTAGTTTATAATCTGGCTGCTTTAAGTTCATACTTCAGTCTGATTGGTCTCTTCTAAGCAACCTTTCAGTTGTGAAATACTCATCTTGAAATATTGACTGTCTGATACAACTACTGATTGATGAAGTGAGTAAGAGACAGAATAATGTGGAGTGAAACCTCTGCTCTCCTCATCAAGACCCTTCTTCCTAGGGGGCGCAGATGGCCTAGTGGACTACATCGCGCACCATGAGGTTCGCCCTCGAGCGGGTGGCCTGGGTTTGAATCCAGCCTGCGGCCTGTTTCCCGCATGTCACTCCCCACTCTCTCCCCCTTTCCTACACTATCCACTGTCCTCCACTATCAAATTAAAGGCATGTAAAGCCCAAAAAATAGCATTTAAAATATATATATATATATATAATAAACCCTTCTTCCTTGTTGAGATTTGTTTGCTAAGAAATCCATACGCTTTAAAAAATATGAACTTGGCTCCAGCAATGTAAAAAGCAGCTGTACTTGTACTTAAAAAGTACTTTTATAGTCTTCCTCAGCTCTCTTTTATAGTAAACGTCATCTTGAAACTTAGATGCTGAAGTAAGTGGATAGCACTGTGCTGTTTTTTGATGACTTTTAATTATGTAGTGCTCATGTCACCTGCCCCAGAGACTACGGTTGAAAATTAGCCAACTTGGCTAAACCGGCATGTTGTCTCTGTATATTTAAACCCGTAAACTAAACTAAACTAAACCAAACTAAACATCCACACCACTGAACAACAACAAGAGCAGTTGACTTATGGCTATGATGCGGGTTAAGCTGTTTGTGATGATGTTCATTCCAACTCAGATGCAGCAGTTATTCTAGAGTGATCTGTTCAAACTGTCTGAGTCTGACAACAAAATGAAGAGCCAGGTTACGTTTGCTCTGCTTGGTAAGTTTGGAGTTGGTATATGAGCACTGGTAGGTCATAATCAGGATTCACTGATGTTATCCGGTACTGTCATGTCTCAGAGCACCGGGCTGTGAGAAGCACTAAATGCAGCCCTGTACTAAACTACATTAGCTGAGTTCATCTAGGTTGCTTCTCTAGCAATACATTAACAGGTATCAACCTGCTAATGTTTTGTAAAGTGTCTTGAGATAATGTTTGTTATGATTTGGCGCTATATAAATAAAGATTGATTGAACACAGAATGTACAAATAACAATTGCATTGCACTGTAAATGGTAAAAAGTTATCTTAAACGTAGGAGAGTAGAATTAAAAAGGTCTGCTCTCCAGACTAACACATGCTTTGGTTCATCATGACAGTGGGGATCAAAGGCTGATGGGAAGTGGAGTCTTTGTTCACTAGCGCTAACATTAGCTTTCCTAAAACTTCTCACAGGTGGTTTAAGGACGACACAAAAAGGTATGAGGAAAATTTCTGCGACTACAACAAGCAACAGTA
Organism: Thalassoma bifasciatum; assembly: GCA_008086565.1. Classification (NCBI taxonomy): domain Eukaryota; kingdom Metazoa; phylum Chordata; class Actinopteri; order Labriformes; family Labridae; genus Thalassoma; species Thalassoma bifasciatum. The sequence goes on along the minus strand of RPOG01000266.1, from coordinate 141,652 downwards.
TGCAAACCAACTAGCGGGCTGTATCAACAGACAAAAATGGAAATTTAAAGTACAATGAGCCCTCGTAATCTAACTTTGATAATACAGTTTGTTAATGAAACATGTATCCTCTAAAACAAACTCCACTTCTTAAATTACGCTGAGTGGAGCAGCCAAGTGAAACAACTGTTCAAGAGGAACAGGCATTCATCTACAGACTCATTTTATCAAGCTACAGGAGCGCCTGCTTCAGGGGCTATTATCTCTTTTTCTTTGAACCTATCTCTCCTTTTTATGAAGCAGCCCCACAGACTGATGCATTAATAAACACACAAACAAAAAAACAGGACAGATTTTTGCTCTGGGCCTGATGACGGTTTAAGGACGTGGGTCAGTGCTTCAGAACAAAATGTAGAAGATGTCATTTGTAATAATATCATCATAATGAAGAGCCTCAGAGTACCCGACGTTTACTTATTTAACTTTATACCTGGGTGATTTTTGAGAAGGAATGCTGGATTGCTTTGGATTTTGTTTCTTATAAGGGAAAGAGGCTCAAAGAAGGTCTGGGGTCCAATTGTGTAAAATACAAGTTATGCCTCTATTTTAGTATTCTCTTTCTCCCTATGAGCAAAGTGTTGCTCCAATCTGTCTGATATCAATATTTATCTCACGATCTACACCTGAGGCAAAACTAGCAGGTACAAGTACCTAGCATCCTCCAGGAGAAGAGTGAGTGAACATCCACCCGTCCAGAGGGCAAACGAGCGTGAACCACAACCATATGTTCTTAGAAATGACTTAATGGTCAATAAATCTCCTGTTTCGCTGCATTACATTCTTTCACATTCATTTCATGCAAAATCATGTACTGCAGCTGAAGCAGCTCAGTGTCAACCACAACTCTGGATGGTTCTCTGAAAACTTAGCCATTACTGTGTCTGTCAAGTAGTTTCACACATTTATTGTTTATCATTATGTCATTCTTTTGCAGAGTGTGTCTGATGCTTCATAAAATTTTCTCCTGCTGCATAAGACTTGAGCTAAGGGACTTAGGTTGAGTTATTCCCAAGTGAGAGACTGAATCTATGTGTGAAGAATCAGTGAGTGAACATACAGAGGCAGCGGGCTGGTAAGAACAGAAATGCTCATCGCATGCACAGTTGGATACTAAAGAACTTACAGTTGTGCTCATATGTTTACATACTCTGTCAGAATTTATGATTTCTTGACCATTTTTCATAGAAAATGAATGATAACACAAAAACCTTTCTATCACTCATGGTTAGTGGTTGGGTGAAGACATGTATCAACAAACAACTGTGTTTACTCTTTTTAAATCATAATGACAACAGAAACTTCTAAAATCATAAGTTTACACCCCCTGGTGATTTTGGCCTGATAACATGAACACAAGTCGACACAAATGTGTTTGAATGTCTACTAAAGGTAACCATCCTCACCTGCGATCTATAAGCTTGTAATCAGTGTGTGTGTATAAAAGCTCAGTGAGTTTCTGAGTTTCTGACAGACATGTGCAACTTTCATCCAGTGCTGCACTGATGTTTCTGGAAACTGGAAGCAAAAAAAATGTCAAAAAATCTACTGGAAAAGGCAATCCAATGGTATAAAACAGGAAAGGGACATAAAAAGATATTCAAGGAATTGAGGATGCCAATAAGCAGTGTTCAAATTCCAATAAAGAAGTGGAAAATGAGATTCTGTTGAAACCAAACCACAGTCAGGCAGACCAACAAACATTTCAGCTGCCAGGAAAATTGTTGGGAAGGCAAAGAAAAACCCACAAATAACTTCAGCTGAAATATAGGACTCTCTGAAAGAATGTGGTGTAGATGTTTCGAGATGCACAATAAGGAGGCACTTGAAGAAACATGGGCTGCATGGTCGAGTCGCCAGAAGAAAGCCATTTCTACACAAATGCCACAAAGTATCCCACTTACAACATGCCATACAGCAGAAAGACAAGCCTAAAAGCTTCTGGAACGAAGTCATTTGGAGTGATGAGAACAAAATTGAACTTTTTGTCCACAACCACAAACGTCACATTTGAAGAGGAGTCAACAAGGCCTATGATAAAAGTTACACCATTCCTGCTGTGAAACACAGAGGTGGATCACTGATGTTTTAGGGATGTGTGAGCTACAAAGGCTCAGGAAACTTGGTCCAAACTGATGAATAAAGGATGAATGCAGCATGTTATTAGAAAATACTGGAGGAAAATTTGCACTCATCAGCCCAGAAGCTGCACATGAGACGTACATAGACGTTCCAATTAAAGTCATTCAAAAAACTAACCATACAGTTCTTATTGGACCAAGTCACACAACATCCTAATCCTTCTCTTATTTCATTCTTTTTTCCTCCACATCTTCTCTTTGCTAACACTGTAATGATTTTTTTCTTTTTTTTCCTTTCTTTAACTGTAATGTATCTATCTGAACAGCATATACTGAATGTATATGTGTATATATAGAAACATTTGTGTATATATATTTATGAATGACTGTATGTGTATATGTATGTGTGTGTCAATATATTGTATTTTTTGCCTGGGACTTAAGGGGGGCCACTCGACAAGCCCTGAAGGGTTTCTTTGGCCCCTTCTGCACATCTTTGTGGCAACTGTTTGTTGCTTTGCTCTGTTTTTCTTTTGTGTTGCTTTTATATGTGCAATAAATAAAATTGAAAAAATTATAAAAAAATATGACAATGATCCAAAACACAAGGCCAAGTCGACCAGCAATTGTCTACACTAGAATAGAGTGAAGGTTCTGGAGTGGTCATCTCAGTCTTCTGACCTCGATACCATTGAGCCACTCCGGAGAGATCTCAAACCTGCAGTTTATGCAAGACAGCCAAAGAATTTACAGGAGCTGGAGGCTTTTTGTCAAGAAGAATGGGCAGTTTTACCATATGAGATAATAAAGACCCTCATCCACAACGACCACAAAAGACTTCAAGCTGTTATTGATGTTGAAGGGGGAAATACATGGTATTAAGAACTGGGGCATGTAAACTTTTGATTGGGGTACTTTTGGTACTTTCTGTTGTCATTATGATTTAAAAAAGAGTAAACAGTTGTCTGAATCTGGAACAGAATAAGCAGACAGACTTTTCTAGTAGTTAATGTTGTTATTGATGAATGAACAGTTGATGGAGTTAACTTTCTTTCTGTGGCTTAGTAACAGAAATTAAGAGGTGTTTTATCTTGTACTACAGTCTGTTTCAGGTTTCCTCTCAAGAATGTTAATTTACTTCTCTGAAAGTCTGCTCGCAGGTCGTCTACTGTCTGTTACTCATACAGATATAAACAAATACAATAAAGTATTAGCATGTACAACAGAGGTCACCCTTTAACAGAGACAACTGAACATCCTCAAGCAACTGCTGTTCCAGGGATTACTCTCTATCCATCTGTGTGATACTCTCACACTCACACACTCAGAGTCAGGCTTCTTTATCTGCAGCTCTCTGCCACTTCCATTCAGTCCAAGACCTCAATCAGTAAAACCAATTACCCAGAGGTCTGACTGTCCTACACACAAAACTATGCCATCCATCACTTCACCAGTCTCCTCTTTTTTTTTTTTTTTGCTACAAATAGAATATACAAGAATAAACAGTCCAACAGCCGCACAAAAGCACACACCAGTGTTGACAACATCAGTGCATGTCCTGACCCAGGGTCCAGGCCATTAGTGTGGACCACCCTGCTGACTGGACAACTATGACACCTCCCACTGAAACACAACCCAGCACAGCCATGACTCAAACACACACACACACACACACACACACACACAGATCACTGCTGCCCTTTTCCATCAGGTACAATTCTTCAAATTTCAGAGACTTTTTTTTTGGCTGATGGGATTTGAAGTGGATCAAGAAACACTTTCAGGTTTTGCAGCTGGTTGCTGGTTCTCCTATTTGGGTTTGATTGCTCAGTTGTTGTGGTTGTTTTCCACCTTATTATGTTCCTGGGTCAAAATGACCCATGCAGTATATTTATGATTTAAACATGTGGGGGGTAGTTGCAAGTATTTGAGATGGAACTTTTTTTTTTTTTTTCATATGTATTTAGTGACCTCCGCTGACCTCACCACCTTCAAAACCAGATTAAAAACTCACCTGTTCCGCTCTGCTTTCAACTCCATAGAGACTCATCACCCCTAGTTCATCCTGTTTACTCATTTTCTTCTGTCCATTTTCTTTTTTTTTAAATTGTTTTTAACCTGCACTGTTATTATTTTTACCATGTAAAATATTGTTTTATCTGTTTGTTCTTTTTTAACTTTTCGATGTAAAGCGTCTTTGAGTTTTTGAAAAGCGCTTTATAAATAAATTGTTTTATTATTATTATTATTATTATTATTATTATTATTATTATTATTATTATTATTACTATTATTATTATTATTATTATTATTATTATTATTATATGTTTATTGCACTAAATAAATCAAGCAGAGAAAGTTTCATTCTGACAAAAAATACTCTTTACTATTTTTCCTAGATATTCTAAATTCAATCCTGGTTAATTTGACCCAGAACATAATAGGAGGGTTAAAGAAATTAAAAAATGCTATTTTTAAAAACTAGAGGGGTCATCCGTATTTCCTTACAGCAAAAGCTGGATGTTGAAATGCTGAGTACCACATTTCAACACCTTTGCTTTACCTTGCAGGAAAAGCTCAATGTTGAAATGCTGAGCCCCATTTTAACATTGAGCACTTTCTTGCAGCAAATGCTTAATGTTGAAATGCTAAGCCACAACCCCTACCTTAACATCTCCATTGCTCCATTGGGGCGGCGCTGAACTGAGTGACACCCATGAGTCCTATTTATTAATTTTGGTTCTACAAGGGACCTTCATCTCCTCCCACAATGGCATCTTTAATTTGAGTCTAAACAAGCAGGTTGATGCTCAGCATTTCAACATAGATAGTCAATGGACAGCATCTGACTGTTGAAATGTTGATGCTCAGTGTTTCGACTTAATAACACTGAAGATTCAAGGGGAGCCTCATATCTAAAAGACTCCTCTTGGCAAAGTACATTTTTGGCACCACACTGCTGCCAGACCATCGTTCTGCCGTCATGGTGCAGGACAGGACAGGTTAGGTTAAAAAAAAAAGAAAGAAGTGGATCAAATTGAATGTAATGTAACGGCTGGGACTTTCAAAGTGATCTTATAAGTCTCACTTATGCCTGATCAACTTTAAATGAGATTATCAGCGCAAAAAAATGTTAATTCCTAGCTCCCAGATTTCTTGTAGTAGTAATTGTGGACATTCGTGCTGATCTGTCTAGCAAAACAGTGACAGAGGAGCAGAAGAAAGCTGTCACATTAATGAGATGGAAAAAAACAGCTTGTTTCTTTGTTTTGATTTTGTTTTGTTTGTATCATCTGACATCACACAGTTTTTAGCCATAAAAGTAAACTGGCATATTTGTTTTTACAGTGCTGTGTTAATATACTTCTTTATAGTTTATAAAACACATCCACAGTAATTAGCTGGTAACTATGTTTGATGGTCTCCTTTTACCATTCCAGTGTGTGTATGTTTGGTTTCCTTGAGAAGCAGTGTGTGTGTTTTTCTGTGTCTTTAGTTTTTTTTTTTTTACTGACTCAGCTGTTTAAGTGATGCAGAGATCAAAGTGCAGAGAGTTAGAACACGAACACTGCAGTGAAACGTTCAGCATCTGATGAATAAAAATGAGGAGAGACATTTACACAACGCACGCACACATACATTCCTTAAAGAACATCACGTAGTACATAAAGCCTGCTGCTGCCTGAATCCTAACATGGATGGAGGATACACACACACACACACACACAGATACACATGTATGTGTCCATGGAAAGTGTTGTTTGTCATACTCTTTTAAGCTCTTATTTAGGATACAAACATAAGCAAAAACCAATTGTAAACAGATTCTGAATTAATTCATGTACTGCATGTGTGTGTGTGTGTGTGTATGTGTGTGTGTGTGTGTGTGTGTGTGTGTGTGTGTTTCATTAAATGGGACTCAGCCTCTATTTGCTTGACTTTGTGCAGAGAGGGGTAGCTGGGTTATCCTTATGAAAGACACATAATCTCCATATTGAACACACACATATCAAACTGCTACACAGCAAAAAAAAAAAATTTGACTTCACTAAAGAAATGTGAGGATAATGTGTACGAAGTGTAATGCAGCAACTCCCTTCCACCTAAGAATCATGCAAACTGTTGTGATGTACTTGTTTAGAAAGTGAAAGTTAATCGGATCTTCTTTTTTCCACAACTATTGTTTGTGAAAGACAACTTCATACCGGATAAAACAACACAAAGTAATGTATTTATTAACAGTTACGAAGTGTTGTTGTTTGAAACGTGACAACAAACAAACTTTGTTGATTTGTAGCAAGTTTGTAGTGTAGTTTAGTAGCCGGAAACATTTAGTACTACTCAGCCTGGTGCTCCGAGACATGTCAGTAACATGTAACGCTAGTGAATCCTGGATATGTCCTACCAGTGTTCATCTACCAGTCAGAGCAAACGCAACCTGGCTATTCATGTTATTGATAGACTCTCAGGTTTGAACAGATCACTGCAGAATAACTGCTGCATGTGGGTAAGAATGAATATTATCACTAAACATGTTTTGGCCTAAAGCCTGTGCTCTATCACTCTCCCTTTTAGTTACTTCTGTCTCTCTTCTGTCAGACAGTCAAGCTCCAGTGTCCACTATTAGTACTAAATAAATCACAGATTTTTTTGTTTTTTTTGATCAGTTTGGAACTAAATGTAATAATTTACTGACTTGCTACGAGGAAGAATAGGGGCTCTCTATCTTGAACTTGCTCCAACCTGGATTTGGCAGGCATTTAGTGACCAATCAAAAAATATTTCTACTGTTTTCTACTGTAGCACGGAATAAACAAAAATAACTGGTTGTAGAAGAAGGAGAAGAAGTAAGAAGAAGAAGAGAACAGTCATCTGCTCTTAAGCTCAGTATTTATACCCATTTTTAATTTGTAAAACTTTCTAAAAAGAGGTTGAATTGCAAGGGAATAGAAACATTGTTAAATATTCCTATTTCTACATACTGCACATTTAATTAAATCTGCAGCAAAAATGAATGTTTGGGGATGGCCTGGCTTTTGTGACAAGCCTCAAGAGGACACTTAAGGAAGTGCATAACAAAAAAAAAAAAAAAAATCTTTGAACATTCCACCATTACAACAGAGAATTAGGGCCACTTAAAGAAGAAAGCAAATTCCTACAGTGGCAAGTCAAAAGTATGACCTCAGAAGGCAAACAGGTCAGTTCATGATGCAGTGAAACACAGTGTGACAACATTCTGGTGGAATACTGGAACCAAACTCGCAAATTTGCCACTTTGTAAAAAAAAAAGCTTGTTTTTTCTTTAAGTGGTGGTAATATGCTGTAAAACACCCGACACTAATCTATGTCTGGAGTTGTTATTTTGAGTACATAAACCAACTAGTTCCCTCTTTTTTCTTCAGGTTGCATGTCTGGAATTTAAATTCCTGATTTTAAAACAGCTTGAGCAGAGTCCTTATTAAAAAGACTGTGTGTTTCTCTGTCCCTCTTATTGTGACTACAACAAGCACTCATAAATTATTTCATGAGTCCTCTGCTAAATCCTAAAGAGCATAAAAACTGCAGCAGAACTACAACACTATTTACATTTTAGACCCACAATGGAACTTTTAGATGAAGACACACACTTTGTATGAGTCACTGAGCAGTGTAATGATAGGTGTGTCTAAGATGACATCCTGATTGGTTTGACAAATGAAAGAGCATCCCATCTCTTATCAATGAATTATGCATCACACGCCACAGAATGAAGAGCTGCATAGATTATTAATATAAACACGTACACTCTGAATTCATGTAAAGACAGAAACACACACAAACTGCTGACATTCACCGAAACTCTGAAGGTTAAAAACCACTCACAAACGACGCAAAGGAACGAGACTTTTCGTCTATTCCAACCTGCACGCAGTGATAAATAAGCTGCAGCTGCATGAAACATGAGTGTTTAAGTCAATCAGGCTGTAAATTCATTCTCACAAAGGCAGAGTAACAATCAGGACTGATCTGCTCTGGGTACATTTCTGTTTATAATCGCTGCCATGCTTGTGAGCAACAACAAGATCAACATTGAGTTGATAACTGCTCCTCACATGAAGCAATGTTTCATACATTTACTTCTGTCAAATAAATAAATAAAACACGACTAATATTTACCAGTCTACATCAGGAAGGCTCTATGCGATCAGGAACAGTCAAATATTCATACTCCAGAGTTATTTGAGCAAATAATCAGTCATGACATTTCCTATCCTCATTATCAATGAAAATGTGGCCCTGCAGTTTCAGACCAGCCTGAGAAAAACGCTCTAAGAACATGGCTGAAAGGTTAGCCATTTATATGGGAATAGCAGCAGGTGACAAGTATTACTTAAATGAGGAAAAATCTGTGAAATTTTCAAAAGGCTGAATGTCTTTAATTTATCCAAAGTTTATATAATCCCTCTTGCTGCTGAGGGAGTCTCAAAAACTCCAGGAGCCATTAAAAAAACTCTTACAGCTGTTTTTCTGAGTTCTTCACATTCCTGAGACCTGAGATTCACATTTCGAGATATAAAACTTGATGGCCCGGCAATAGAATCACAGCAGAAAGGTTCAATAGCAGAGTAAAGTCATTCATCTGTTCAGAGGAGCTGAAAGCTGCATGGAAGGTTTGAAGTCAGATAAATGACAGTCACTGAACGGCTCCAGAGTAAAGAGTTTAAACATTTACAGTTGTGCTCTAAAGTTTACATACCCTGGCAGAATTAATGATTTCTGGGCTTTTTCTCTGAGAACATGAATGATAACACAAAAACTTTCTTTCACTCATGGTTAGTGGTTGGGGGAAGCCATTTATTAACAAACAACTGTGTTTACTCTTTTTAAATCATAATGACAACAGAAACTTACAAATGACCTTCATTAAAAGTTTACAGCCCCATGTACAAAAGTTGAAACAAATGGGTTTGAATGGCTATATAAGGTGACCATTCCGCAGTGAAATTTTTGGATTCAGAGTCATAGAAATAGCAAAAGAATTGTCAAAGGATCTGCGGGAGAAGGTTACCAAACTGTATGAAACAGGAAAGGGATATAAAAATATATCCAAGGAATTGAGGATGCCAATAAGCAGAGTTGAAACTCTGATTAAGAGGTGGAAAATGAGATTCTGTTGAAACCAAACCACAGTAAGGCAGACCAACAAACATTTCAGCTCCAACTGCCAGGAAAATTGTTCTGGATGCAAAGAAAAACCCACAAATAACTTCAGCTGAAATACAGGACTCTCTGAAAGAATGTGGTGTAGATGTTTCAAGATGCACAATAAGGAGGCACTCGAAGGAAAATGGGCTGTATGGTCAAGTCACCAGAAGAAAGCCATTTCTACACAAATGCCACAAAGTATCCAGCTTACAATACCCCAAACAGCACAGGGACAAGCCTCAAAACTTCTGGAACGAAGTCATTTGGGGTGATGAGACCAAAATTGCACAACCATTAACGTTACATTTGGAGAGGAGTCAACAAGGCCTATGATGAAAGTTACACCATTCCTACTGTGAAACACGGAGGTAGATCACTGATGTTTTGGGGATGTGTGAGCTACAAAAGCTCAGGAAACTTGGTCCGAACTGATGAATGAAGGATGAATGCAGCATGTTATCAGAAGACACTGGAGGAAAATTTACGCTCGGAACCAAAACACAAGGCCAAGTCAACCTGCCATTGTCTACAGCAGAATAAAATGAAGGTTCTGGAGTGGCCATCTCAGTCTCCTGACCTCAATATCATTGAGCCACTCTGGAGAGATATCAAACCTGCAGTTAATGCAAGACAGCTCAAGAATTTACAGGAGCTGGAGGCTTTTTGTCAAGAAGAATGGGCAGTTTTACCATATGAGATAGTAAAGACCTCCATCCACAACTACCACAAAAGACTTCAAGTGGTCAGAAGCTGTGCATGGGCCAAACTTGGAAGTTCCAACATGACAATGATCATAAACACAAAACACAGTTGACCTGCCATTGGCTACAGCAGAATAAAATGAAGGTTCTGGAGTGGCCATCTCAGTCTCCTGATCTCAATGTCATTAAGCTACTCTGGAGAGATTTTCAGTTCATGTAAGACAGCCGAAGAATTTACAGGAACTGGAGGCTTTTTGCCAAGAAGAATGGGCAGTTTTACCATCTGAGAAAATAAAGACCCTCATCCTCAACAGCTACCACAAAAGACTTCAAGCTGTCACTGATGTTAAAGAGGGAAATACACGGTATTAAGAACGAAGGTAAACTTTTGGCTTCTGTACTTTCTGTTGTCATTATGATTTAAAACGAGTTGCCACATTCATTAATTAGTGGCTTCACCCAACCATTAACCATGAGTGGAAGAAACATTTTTGTGTTATCATTCATATTCTCTGAGAAAAGACCAAGACCTCATAAATTCTACCAGGGTATGTAAACTTATGAGCACAATTGTATACAGGAATTTATGACAAAGTTTGGGTCTGTTTGAATGTTGAGTAGCTGTTTGACTTCTGGCTAAATACATGTGTAAAGGTAAAAGATTTGCAGCCAAAGCTACAGTAAGTGTAAAAGCTGTAAAAGCACTTGAGGACACATTTCCAGTCCATCAAACACTTTGGGATTGCTTTATCACTCACAGCGTCTTATTGTTGACATGTATGTGAGAGAACAGGAACCAAAATATCTTAAAAGCAAAGGCTGCTTGTGGTTTCAGAGGCTTGTGCAGACTTAAAAACTTGACAAGTTGTCATCTCCTGAAAACCTGCCGTTGTATGAACTTTCTGATGACAAATCCATTTGTTTGAAGCTGCTGTTTCACAATGACAGGTTACTCTCTCTCCAACACAGGCCTGCTTTACATCACAGTCTGTGGTAGTGGGGCTAAAGCTGCGGCGTTATTATCAGTCAGTCAGGATTGTCTGGAGTTCTGTAGAAGTTTAAACCTAATATCTTTTAACTGACGTCAAATTCAAAACAGTTATGTGTCCCCAAAAAACAAGTCTGAAAGACAAGAGTCACAGTGTGGAAGATAAAGACCAATTTCCCTCAATATGAAACTAAAAGAAGAGTTAGACCTTGTATTTTCTGAAAGGTGTTGTGAGGAATAAGACTCTCTAAAGACATGGACTAAACCTGTCAAAGGAAAGACAATGAACTTGGCCCTACTGAACTTCAATCACCGCTCTGAGGTGAAGTAGCACTCATGCACCCAGACTTACACTTTTAACCAAAATGTGTACAAAGAAAATCAAGTGATGGTTTGAACTCCTTACAAATGAAACTCAACTAAGCAGGTACAACTCAGCCTCCTTATATAATCTCTGTGTGTGACTATGAGGTCCTAATTCCCCCTCTAGAATAATTAAAGAGGGGGTTCCCCTTCTACCTGAGGACTCGTGCATATTGTCATGACTCGTGCATTTGTTATTAAAGATGAGTGGAGATGGGATCTTCCTATAGTCACAACTTTTCTTTGTTAAAGACAACTTTTACTGGATACAACACAACGTGATGATGTATTTGGGTCAATGACGTGACGTTCCTTTTTTTGTGTCCCAGAGCAATATTTCCTTCCATCATGAATTGAGTATTTCATCACATGTATTTCTTTATTCTATGAAACCTGTGTTATTTGAACACATCTTTAAACTATTAAAATATAACATGTTTTTTTGTGTTTTGGTTCCTCAAACCCCCAAAATGTCAGGTGGTGCAACCGTCCTGACAAGTATCCACAGTAATTAAACTCTAAAAATTGAATGTCAGTTATTGTAAATGGAAATTAAAAATACAGTGGCATTATTTTATGCTTGAACCTTTTTAAATAAAACATTCTTTGCAAATAAAAANCCTTGTCAAATGTCAGGGTGGTGCAACCGTAACATTAGACTTTTATTTTAAAGTGAAGAGAATAAAACAGGAAACAGGAAACTGCATCAGCCAGAGGAGCCCAAATGACATTTGTGACCAAGTGGAAAAGTTTGTAGATTTCTCTGAAATACTGATAAAAAAGGTTTTTTCACTTCATTGGTGACTGGAACAATTTCCATGTCAGGTGGAACAACCAATGTAATAATGTGAAATGTTATTTTAACATCAAATTATTTACCTTATTCACAAATAAAAGAAATGAAACACACAAAGTGAAAATGTATGAGTCACTACAGACACTTGAGAGATACTTGCCAATAATTTCACACAGAAAAAATAACAGGAACATATAAATATATTTTCATATATTTGGTTGCGCCACCTGACATTTTTGGGTGCTCAAATTAAAAATACTAAAAAATAATGAACCTAAAAACTTTGAAATGTTGGTCATCTACTAAAATCTGTTAGAAAACATAATTCTTCTCTCAGAAATATGTTTTTTATCCATTTTTAAAATACTTTTAAAAAATACATTTTTAGACCCTCTTTTTGTCATTGACCCACTTATCAAAAGTTACGTAGCCCTGTTGTTTGAAACGTGACAACGAGCAAACTCTGTAAGTTTGTACCTTAGTTTAGTAGCCGGCTACATTTGGCACTACTCAGAGCCCAGTGCTCTGAGACGTATCAGTAAATGAAACATGAATGAATCCTGGTTATGTCCTACCAGTGCTCATCTACCAAACTGAGCAAACCTAACCTGGCTTTTCACTGTATTGTTAGACTCTCGGGTTTGAACAGATCACTGCAGAATAACAACTGCATATGGGCTGGATTTAACATTATCACAAACAGCTCAGCTTCTGTTTTGGCCTTTAGCTCTATCACTCTCTTGTTTAGCTTTCTTCTGCTCTTCTGTCCCTTTCCTATCAGACAGTCCAGCCCCTGTTTCCAGTATTACTACTAAATAAATCACAGAACTCATTTTCAGCAGAGAGAAAACCATCTCTCTTCTCTCTGATTAACTTTGCATGCTGATGTGGTGTTGTCATAGAGACTTTGACATACCGTAAATCAGTCCAACCTGATTGGGCTCAAGCTAGGAACAAGCCTTTAGAAATAACCTATTTTAGCGCTGATCACCTCCTTTAAATTGGGGATTAAGATCAGACATACAGCTGTGCTCATAAATTTACACACCCTGACTAAATTTAGGATTTTTTGGCCATTTTCCAGAGAACATGAATGAAAACAAAAACTTTTCTTTCACTCAATGTTTTGACGCCATTAATTGATGACTGAAAGAAACATTTTTGTGTTATCATCAGAGGTGGGTAAAGTAGCCAAAAATTGTACTCAAGTAAGAGTCCCGTTACTTTAGAATGATATGACTCAAGTAAAAGTAAAAAGTAGTCCTTCAAACAATTACTTGAGTAAGAATAAGTAAGTATTCAGAGAAAAAACTACTTGAGTACTGAGTAACTGGTGAATAACTTCTGATTAGTTATTTCTTTTGAAGTAGAGCATGAATTTCAAATGGATACAAACATAAAAATAAGAGTGTGTTATTTGGATTTTGCCAAAAATGTCACATGGACCAAAATAATAGTAAATTAAATATTGCTGTAATTAAGGCAAATTCAACCATAAGAAAATGGTCTTAATGGTGAAAATGTGTTTTTGGATTTTCTCCCCCAAAGAATCACTCAGTGAAGTGACTTTAAAGCTTCAGTCAGTGTTGTTTCTGCCAAACTTCATGTAAATTAGTCACTTTGCTTCAGTGTTGGGACCACTGACTGTATATAGAATGGACAGCAAGCTTCCGCCTGTCACCGTTCTATGATTTTGAAGCCAAAAAACCCCGTTTCTCTAGCCGCCATTGTGCAGCCAGAGTCTGCGCAGTAGAGAATTTCCGGTGGAGCCAAGTAAATAAGAGAAATAAAAATATTTATTTCTTCTTCTTCAGAAGGTTTAGTCTCCTTTTAGATCTTTCCTGAAGTTTCTTATATCCCCGATAAAAACTACTCATGAACGGCAGCTGTCAACTATCGTAAAACGAAACTTATATCGCGGTTTTTAACGTCCAATAACTAATGAGAAACTAACTTCTCAGTAAAAAAAAACACCTGAACACCATGCAGTCAGATGACATCGTCATACTACCTTAGCGTAAAGATGAGAGAAATGTTTCTACCAGGTATCGTAATTTTTTTAAGTTTTCCTGGCACATATCTGGAATACATGGGGAGGCGGAGCTTATGACCTATACTGCAGCCAGACACCAGGGGGCGGGGCAACTGCTGGAGGCTTCAGTTTGAGCCGAACGTCGTTACGTCCACTCATTATACAGTCTATGGTTGGGACACGCCGATTTTGTGTGGTCATGTGATTGCCTGGATGTATTTGATTGGTGGAATGGAGTCAAATGTCTGTAGTGATCACGCTGTTGTGGTGAAACAGTCATGTGACAGCACTAAAGGCAGAAGTTTCCCAAACAAACCAAAACAAAAAGGTTGTGCAAGCAGAAATACATAAAAGAAAAAGTAGCGAGCAAAGTGTAACTTAATATGACTGAGTAAAAGGAGTGTTTCTTCTTCACAAAAATACTCAAGTAAAAGTAAAGGCATGTCACATTTGAATTACTCTGACAATTACAGTTCATCTAAAGCACATTTGTCTGAGCACAACCAAATATCTAGTGATGAAAATTTTTCAAGATCACTTTGAAAGTCCTCACAGTCCCTTTAATGTTCCAATTTATTCTATTCACCAATCTGCTTTTATATCAATAAGTCCAGCTCAAGGTATATTCATTAAATAATGTTTATGCATAAATGTATATGAATAAAATAATACATAGATTAAATCATCAGTTAAAAAAAAAACGAAAAACCTTATCGATGTATCGTTTGGGGACGTCACACAACCCAGTTTTGACAACAAATGTCTTTTCCTAATAATGAACTGCTGACCTATGAGTCATAATCAGACTCAACTACCATGAGATAAAAGCAAACAAGACGAAGCAGAGAGAGCAAAATAAGAGGAAAACAGTTGGACTAACTGACAGGAAGGTTGTGAGTTAGCTGCTGTTATTGGCCTCTAGTGCAGCACAAACCATGTTGGTGGAAGATAACAGATGATCTCATAGTTCTCTCACTGAACCCTTGAAAAAGGTTGCCACGCGACAGTGAAAGTTCTTTGAGTTGGGTAAAAAGTATGCAGTGTTTCTGGACACTCAACTGTGCAGAAAATGCAGAACAGCAACTGCAGAAAGGAGAAAATGACAAATAGAGAAAAAGCTAAATGAAACCAGAGCGGTTAGCTGTCTGAGATGTGGTCACACACACACACACACTCACTCACACAGCTCTCCTTCTTTCCACCATGATTTTAACTTTGTTAGCACATTATTGTCAGTTTAAGCAGTTTCCTTTTCACTGTCAGTTTGAGTCTTGTTTAGGGCTGAACGATTCCCAAAAATAATCGGTAACACTTTACATTAGGGAACACACATTCATTCATTTGTAGTCAATAAGTATGTTTTGGGAGTTAATATATGGAAAAGTCTGAATTCATGGTGCAATAGATGTAGAATAAGAGGTTAATGCATGTTTAATAAATACGTAAGCTACTTATATGCATGTTAATAAGCACCTAGTTAATAGTGAATATGTGTTCCCTAATCTTAAGTGTTACCAAATAATCTAATTCAGATTATTTTTCCTGTATTGCATTTGTGATTTTTTTTTTTTGTGCATTTATTTCTGGGTTCCCCCCAAGCTAAGTGTTTTTAACTCTGTAAAGCCTGACCTATCAAAAAATTGTCAGAAGATTCCAATTTTTGAAAAAAAAATAATTTCTTTTTCATTTCATTCATGATATATTTCTTGCATCATATTTGACACACTGGGCAGTTGTGCAAACTACTTTATCTATTTCATTTAAGCTTTTTCAGTAAATATGCATTTATTTCATGCAGAAAGCACTTATTTGGAAAAAAAAAAAGTAACTGTTCCGATGTTATTCTTACTGCAACCTCTTGAAATTCAAGCAATGATTTTCCTGAAAATATGTGAGTGGATGATTTCATGAGAGCAGACATTTTGAAAAGGGCCAAAATAAAACTTGAGCTGACTGTCTTGATGTGACAATCCTCAAGGTGGTAGAATATGTTTTTGAAAATATTTTTAACAGGTTTTTAAAAAAACTATTTATCATTTCGATGAGATACAGGTCTTTGAACTCATGTATCAAAAATGTTGCGTTTGGCTTTTTAGGGTTGAACAAACACATTGTAGGAAATTGACATTGACATTAATTATGGTACCACGACAACCCAGGACATTTCTTTTTGCTACTCTTGGCTGTTTTTGCCCATTTAAGTCACTTTTCACTCTTTTCCGAACACTTTTGGACCACTTCTTGCTTCTAAAATTAAATAAAAAAATGCTTAATTTATCTCAAAGGGGGAAATTTCAATTATTCCAACTTTCTTGCCATATGTTGTTGCCTTTGGCTATTTTTTGCCACTGTTCACTGCTTTCTGATTACTTTTTTTCTCCATTGTTGCTACCTTCTATTTTCCAAGTTTTTTCAGAATCTTCTTGCTAATTTATTCTTTAGCCACTTTAGTCACTTTTCACTCTTTATCTCATCTCTTTTGGACCATTTTTCTGTTACTTTCTGAATATTTCTCAAGTTTCTCCCCCAATTTTCTGCCAATTTTTGCCACCTTGAATTTTTTTTTGCTACTCTTTGCTGTTTTTGCCACTTTTCACCACTAAGATTGTTCCTCTTGCAAAGGAAGTTTTCAACAGTTTGTCTCATTGGTTGAGCAGGGTTGAGAAACACCGGTGTCGAGTACAAAACATCTACTGCAAAAAAAGTTTACCTGGTGTTCTGACACGTTTACAGTTAAAGAAATATTGCACTGTCTGCGATTAGAATATTGCAGCAGTTGCGATGTAATCTAATTTGCAATTAATTTTAAGCCGTGGTAATTGGTAAAAATTAATTATTTTACTACGAGATTAAAGTAAAGTCGTATCGGAAGTAAGTAAGAAAAAAATCAAATTAAAAGAAGAAAAAGAAGAATGAAACAAGGATGAGAGTGCTGTAGTTAGTAGGTAAGATTAAACGTTTGCTCCGTGGTCCTGATTTCCTCCTCCTCGTAGACTGTCCTCGATTATATTTAGACTTTCTCATAGTAAATTGTCATTATTTTCAACTTTATTCTCATAGTAAAATAATTAATTTTGACTTTAATATTGTAGTGAAATAATTAATTTGGACTCTAATCCCGTAGTAGAATATGAAGCAGAAAAAAAAAAATCCTAATGTGGCCCTAATACTCCGTCATAATTGTCAAGGCAAAATATTTATTTTTATATTTTATTTGAGTGAAAAAGAAGAAAATGCTAGATAATTAAGAGATCAAATTAAGTTAATAAAAAAAAAAATTAGTAAGGTAGTAGGTAATTGAAAGGTTTAGCTAAAATACAGGATTTGTATCCTCTGAACACAAACAACATGAGGCCTTTTGAAGAGTTAAAGTGTAAATTTGGCACAGAGAATTTTTTTTAAAATATCTTCAAGTACGAAGTTTTATGAGAACAAGACAAGATAATAAATTAGACAACCCCTCAATGTCTGTTTTGGAAAAAGATAGCTTAGCTAAAGGGGCTACATCAGCGCTGTTTGATCTACGAATGATGAGCTCAGCAGAGAACTCAGACAGTAAGTGGGATGCTTTGAGAAAAGACCTAGAAATTGATATAACAGCGGAGGACTGGAAAACAATCTGTGAAAAAGTTCATAATCAATGGATACAAGACAAAGATTATTGCAGTACAAATGGACAATGAGAACATATATCACACCAGTTAAATTAAATAAATACAACAAAAACATCCCCGATTTCTGCACCAAATGCCTGGTTGAGAAAAGGACAGTTTCATTGTGTGCTGTAAAATTAAGAATTTTTGGGAAGAGGTTAAAAGAAAGATTGAGAGGATTATTCTGAAACCTGATGCTATGGATCCAGCACTTTTTATTTTGGGTTTATTCTCTAAAAACATTAACTTTACAAAAACAGATCAGATAATAATAGATATGTGTCTCTTACATGCAAGACGACCAATCACTATATTCTGGAAATATCCAAGCATTGAACATTGGGTTGGACAAATGATTGCAACACTTCCTCTAGAAATAGTGACTTTTATAAGAAAGGGGAAACAGGAATTGTTTGAAAAAATATGGGGACCATTAATTGCTTTTGTAAAAACTTAGACATGTCAGATACTGAATAAAGGGAATGAGTTTTTTTTTGGTGACACTTGATTGTATGTATACCTTTAAAACTAGCTCTGAGGAACTTTGAAATGGCTGTACTCATTTTTTATCTTTTTTTTCTATTACTTTTTTCAACACAGTAAGTCACTTGCACTGAATATGGCACTTTGTCCGAGAAGCAGTTTGTTGAATGTCTTTTTGTTCTATATGGCACCACATTTGTCTGTATTATGCTATAAAATACTCAATAAATATGTTGTTGAAAAAAACAGTTGCACTTAATTGCCCAGTCTTTGCCTTGTTCTTCTTTAACATTTCTTGCTCAGACATGGTGTCACATGACTCCATGAGTGATACTAAATTGACCATGTTTCCCCTCTTGTTCCTCTTTTACTCCAGGCCCTCATGAATCTTCTCAGCCCATATCAGGTAAAGGAACGTAGCATAAACAAACATTACACTATCTTTGATTATCTGGAATTCTAAAACTAACGAGTCATTCACACTTTCATCATCTAGAAACCACAACAACAACAACATCAACAACACTGTGGTGAAGAGATTTCCCCGTATCATCAGGGTTTGCAGCTGTCCTTTTTTTCTTTTGGTGTGAGTTGTTCTATAAGCATAAGGGGGTCATGTTCAAAAGCCTGAACCTTCAACTCAAGCCAAGAAAAGCCCCCCCTCTGAATCTTCTTGCATGGCACTGGAGTAAAAGTAGCTTAGGACGCAGCATGGGAATAAAGGAATGGATAAATGTGACAAAAGAAAGATGGAGGAGAGCCAAATAGATGGAGGAGGAGAGATGAAAGAGGTTAGTGTGTGCGTGTTTGTGTGTGACGCGCGGTTCAGACGGCTCCCACTGCTTAAGTAAGACGTAGGGGATATTCCCATGGTCTGCTCCTGTGGACTGAGCCTGTACAGTATGTAGTTCAGCACACACACTGATCTGCCAAATATGCTAATTCAGACCTATATTCACTGCATATGCACTGGGACATTATTCATTAATGATGACTAATGGACTTCCTCTGACATGGAGAAGAGCGCTACAGTGACATTAGAGAACTCGTGAAACAAACTCATACCATCATAAGTTATTTACATCATTCTATTTATCATATGCTGCATTTTACAGGCTCTTATAAGTCAGGTCTGCAGCTGTACTCAGCAGAAGTTTCTTTTGGCCGGCTATGAAAAAGACTGGAATCAATACTGATGCTTTCTTTAATATTTTTCCAAGCTGGCATTAACCCCTTACATCCCACCCAAATCTGGCCTTCATAACATGCTATGTTTCAGAGCTTATAACTGAACAAAAGACATCCACCACATCACTGCTACACCTTGTCATCAACATCTGAGTGAAGTTTGAGCTTTTTTTGGTAAAAATTTGTAGGAGTTAGAGAGTTTTTAGTCTCAGTGTCCAAACACCAGGCAGAGTTGTACTCACTCTAATGTCAGCTTTACTCTCTTTGTGAAAAGGTTACTCAAAAAGTCATGAAATAGTGGTTCTCAGGCCTGGATTGTACCTCTTTTGTTGCGTGCAAATGAAGAAGTCATAAATAGGTCTGATCAATGATCTAAATGACTAAAGCTGGCTTCCTGTAAAGCGTAAGGTGATTGGTTTACTGTTCGAGTGACTGATATGCCACTTAGCAAACAAATGACCCTCTAATGAGCTGTTACACCAGACCAACATGTGCTATTGGCCAGTCAAGCAGGGAGCGTTTGTTGGCTATCACAAGCTAACCTTGCAGAGCAGATGGAGCTGCCTGATTCATTTCTGAAATCCTGCAGATCCATCTTGCTATGATCCAACCACAACCGATTTCACCCAGTCCAATATTGACCGGACCAATCAGAGAAGAGAGGCGGGAGCTGTAGGAGCTGCAGACGTGACGTCAGCGGGAAGCGTCTGAATGTTTGAAAACAATGGCGGAGTGTGAAGTGGTCTTCGTGGACGCGGCGATATCTGCAGTTTTATCAGAAATAGACTCAAAATCTTCTCTAAATGAAGAATAGAGAACGTCACTTAATGCCTTTTTGATGGGAAACGATGTTTTTGCTCTTCATCGGTTGGTGTCATGGAATGGTGGTGGTTAATGAGATGAGTTAGGAGATAAATTAATCTAGAGTTATCCTGCTAAGGCGTTCCTTCTCTTAGGAGCAGGGCTCACAGGCCATATACTGGTAGAAAGTTCTGGGTGAAAGAAAATGATTGATTTTGATGATCTGATTCTGATGGAATTTATGTTTACATCAATGAATTTCATGTATTGTGATTTGTATAACTGCAATATAAATGTATTTTAATCATTACATGTTAAGTGTTTGCACTTTCAGTTCTACAGACCTCTCTAGAATAATTGGAAAATAAAACTAGTTTAGTGGTTAATTTGGTAAAAGGTGTTGATCTCGCAATCAAACAGGAGGGATCTGTCATGGAATTTTCCTAATTCCTTATTATTCTACACAATTATTACCTTAATTTCCTCTGTATGTCTCAAACATAGTCACAGCCCTGTATTTGGCCTTGACGAATAATATTGAGCAGAAAACAAACAGGCTCTTTTAATCAAAACAAAGCCTGGGTAAGGCAAATTAAAACAACACTACCGAGCAGATGATCAAAAAGCTAACTCTCAAACAAAAATGTACCAAGAGTCTTGAAGAGAATTTCTAGGGATTTATAAAAAAGATAATTAGAGCCTGACTGATATGAGATTTTTGGGGCTGATGCCGAAACTGGGGATAAAAGAAAGCCGATATTCAATATATTGGCTGATATCCCACATATCTGCTGATACATGAAATAAGAACATTGATATATACAGGATAAATACTGTCCATGAACACAAATTGTTAGAATACCCAAAATATGATTTTGGGTTTGACACAGCAACGTTTAAACGCAGTGTTACAGTCTTTTATTAGAAAAGGGTGGATGTGTGTATTGAGAGAAGCATTTATCTTTGTTTATTTTGCGAAAAAGCATCTCACATGACATTAGAACACCATAAAATAGATTAATAGAAGGTAATAGTGGATAAGTGAATTAACAGTCGCATTTATCATTATATATCGGCTGATTATAATCAGCTAATTCATCTTTAATCTTCTAGTAAAATAATTATTTTCAACTTTATTCTCGTAGTAGAATAATAAATTTCAACTTTATTGTCGTAGTAAAATAATTAATTTCAACTTTATTCTCGAAGTGAAATAATAAATTTCAACCTTATTCTCATAGTAAAATATTTAATTTCAACTTTATTCTCATAGCAAAATATTTAATTTCGACTTTGTTCTCTTAGTTACATAATAAATTTCCACTTTGTTTTTGTAGGTTAAATAAAAAATTTCAACTGTATTCTCATAGTAAAATATTTGATTTCAACTTTATTCTCGTAGTAAAATAATAAATTTCAACTTTATTCTCATAGTAAAATAATTGATTTCAACTTTGTTCTCGTAGTGAAATTAAAAATTTCAACTTTATTCTCACTGTAAAATATTTAATTTCAACTTTATTCCCGTAGTAAAATATTTAATTTCAACTTTGTTCTCGTAGTAAAATAAAAAATTTCAACTGTATTCTCATAGTAAAATATTTAATTTCAACTTTATTCTCGTAGTAAAATAATAAATTTCAACTTTATTCTCATAGTAAAATAATTAATTTCGACTTTATTCTCATAGTAAAATCATTGATTTCAACTTTATTTACAAAGTAAAATATTTAATTTCAACTTTATTCTCTAGTAAAATATTTAATTCCAACTTTATTCTCGTAGTAAAATAATTAATTTCAACTTTGTTTTTGTAGTTAAATAAAAAATTTCAACTGTATTCTCATAGTAAAATATTTGATTTCAACTTTATTCTCGTAGTAAAATAATAAATTTCAACTTTATTCTCATAGTAAAATAATTGATTTCAACTTTATTCTCATAGTAAAATATTTAATTTCAACTTTATTCTCATAGTAAAATATTTAATTTCAACTTTATTCCCGGGGTAAATTAATTAATTTTGACTTTATTATTGAAGCAAAATAAATAATTTTAGCTTTATTTTCGTAGTTAAGTAATTATTTTCGACTGAATTCTTGTAGTAAAATAATTAATTTTGACTTTATTCTCGTGGTAAAATAAATAATTTCTACTGTATTCTCATAGTATAATAATTAGTTTCGACTTCAATCTCGTAGTAAAATAAGTCATGTTGTGATAAAAAGGCTAAAGGGGCTAGACAAGGCAAAAAAGGTTTGAAACCACTGCTTCACTGGATGACAGTTGATAAGATGAAAAATTGAATTAATACATTTAAAAAAGAGCGTTGTTTTGTCAACGTTCCATCAACTGTCTTTGACAATACTTCAGTTAAGACAACATGCTGATCTTTGTTGTTTTAGACTTGGACTAACAAAACGAGCTCAAAGGAGTCTTGACCGACATGAATCAGCACATAGCTAATGGACAACTCTACAGGGCGTGAAAGAAAACCAAAACCAGACACCAGAGCTTTACAGGATCCTCATAACCACAAAGGTCCACACCTCTTTACAGGACAACAGCTCCACCTGTTAAAGGCTGCAGTGTAAAACCATCTGAACCCCAGAGATGACCCAGTAATCTGCTGTGATTCATCCACATTTAACGACTGCAGGGGAAGATGTTCCAAAGAAAAAAAGTCAATGTAAAACAGAAGGAGAGACAGAAAGTGTTAGAAAAAGAACAGAAGTGAAAGGTCAAAGCGAACGCAGCGCTGACACAATGGAACGCCTCGTCTCTTCCTGAGCGGGCCCTCGTTGTTCAAACAACTTTTTAACAGTCGGACAGTGAATCAAAAGGGAGAGGCTAAAACGCTGCTTCCCCCCGTTAACGCCTGTGTTCACAAGCTCGTGAAAGAGCGCTGTGTCCACACACAAATGCTGTTTCATCTTAATCCTTGTTGTTTTCTTTGTCACTACATTTTTGTGGGCAGGAAGTAAGTTCAGAGGAGAGGAGCGGAGGGAAAAGTGAAAACACGACAGAGAAAAGAAGTGAAAGGCCACGTTTTAATGAATCGTTTAAAGAGCAGACTGTAAAAAAAAAGGTGATTTCACATACTGCCTCTTTGTAAGAACCCACCCTTGAATGGAGATGTAATGTTTTGGCACACACCCTGAGTCCACAGGTGAAGGTCACGCCTCATGGGTTTGGGTGAAAAGACTGGAAGTTTTTATTACAGCGTGTGGAGAGATGCAGATGTTGGGACTCTATAGTTGAAATTTTGATTTATTCACCTAGTAAAACCAATTTTTACATTTGTTAACCAGGAAATGGAAATTTCAACAGCCCTTCACAGCTTTAAAAAGTAATACTGCCTTGAAGCACATCCAAATTTAATTTGAACCTATTGAAATCACACATGGTGCACTTTTTTATCTCTGTAGTGCTCTGGATTTCAACAGAGCAGAACATCAATGTTTCAATTCCAGAACACCGTGAGGTCATTAAAGCCCATTTCCTCCAGGCAGGCAGCACAAAGAGGAGTAAAACTCAGTCAAGGAGAGCTGCCAATCCTGTGGGTATGAGCCATGAAGAGCTAACAGGAGCCTGACACTTCGACAGGAGACAGGAAACGCTCCCAGTATCCTCAAAATCAAACTATATTCTCCAGTTTTAAAGGGACTGTGAGGACTTTCCTAACAATCTTCAACAAATGTCATATCTAGATGCACTGCATGGCCAAAAAAAAAAAAAAAAAGTCATCACCTGGATTCAACTAAGCAAATAGATCCAAGTCTCCTATTGGATAATTGGTGCATGGGTGATTCAATCTCAGCTGGTTACAAGTTATTTAACTTCAGCTGGTGCAATGAGTAACTTCTTATTTCTTAAACAACCATGGAGAAAGACACATCCTGTGGTTGTGGAAAAGATGGGTCAAATCACTGGACATGCATCAAGCACAGAAAACACTTCAAAAGATTGGAGAAAACTGCTAAAATTGGGTTACGAACTGTACAACCCATGATTAAAAACAGGAAGCCTGGTAGGGAACCATCATCTCCTCTGGCCATTTAGCTCCAAAACTCTGTTTCAGAAACAGACGGATGATGTCACGTAACCTGACACACCAGACAGACAGTTTCATATATCCGTCATAGATTTATTTCACTAGTCCATGTGGGTAAGGGGCGCTAGCAGGTCTTCAAAACAATATAGCAGCTGGTGATTGGATGACCGTCCTGCTCGACACACTCATCACAGACCAATCACCATCAAGCAAGCGGCAACCTCCGGTCTGAAAAAATAAGACAACATGGAAGTGCTAAAAAGCTGCTGTTCCTCCAGTGACCGCCTGAGGCTGGCTCCAGAAGCACTGGAAGTCATGTACAAATGAACGGGAAAAAGGACGTTTTCAGAGCTGAAATCAGCGTATTTAAAGCCTGGTACAAACTCTGTCTCCCGTCTGGATCGCTAATTTAACCAACGGCACACACTGTGAGGGGGGTGAATTTTTTTCTAACTTGGCCGTTTGGAAGATATTAGGATCGAGAGCTTACCCAATCAGAGCCACAGCTCAGATCACATGACTGACAGGTGCCCAATAGCTGAAAGTTTGGGCACTCGTCACTCGTCCCATTTCCAATATGGCCGCTCCCGCCGTTCAGCCTCAAAATAGAGCTGCAGTAACAGGCGGGTGACGTCACGGAGACTACGTCCATGTTTTATACAGTCTATGACATCAAGCCAAGGTATGACGTAGCGGATTTGTAACCTGACACCAGACGTTCATATCCGCCGTGGAGATATTTCACTAGCCCGATTTTTCTCTTCTCCGAATCGGTGAAGAGCAAAATCATTATTTCCTGCCAGAAAGGCCTCAAGTGACGTTCTCTGTTCTTCTTTTGAAGAAGAAACTGAGTCTATTCCTGATAAAACAACAGATAATGCTGCGTCTACAGAGACTGCTTCACATGCCCCCGTTGTTTTCAAACATTCAGACGCTTCCCGCTCCTGCAGCTCCCACATCTCTTCTCTGATTGGGTCGACAACATATCTGCTAGGTGAAATCGGTTGTGATTGGATCTTAGCAACAGAAATGAATCAGGCAGGTTAATCTACTCTGCAAGGTTAGATGTCACGAGGAATACGTCCATTTATTAAACAGTCTATGGGAGAAACTCTGAGAGCAGCTTACTTTACCACGGAGGAGCAGACAACTATTCTTCAAAAATAAATTCAAACACATCATCCAAGACAAAAGCAACACTGTTGCCGCTTCCTCAGTGAGAGAATCCAGTTCAGACACCTGGAGCTGACCTGAAACTTATTGTGGTACTCTGCATCAGCTTAGAAACATGACTGGATATATTAGGGGCACTGGAAAGAGGTTGATGACTCCAGAATCTGAGAGACAGAGCTCACATTTCAAAAGTTTCAGACTTACAGTTGAGCCCAAAAGTTTACACCCTCCAGCAGAATGTCAGATTTTTTGGCCTTTTCTCAGAAAATATGAATGATAACACAAAATCCTTTATCACTCATAGTTAGTGGTTGGGTGAAGACTTTTATTGAATAACAGAAACTTCAAAAATGACCCTGTTAAGAAGTTTACACACTCTGGTGGTTTTGTCCTGATAAATGCACAAAAGTGAACACAAATGTGTTTGAATGTCTCCTAAAGGTAACCATCCTCACCTGTGATCTATTTGCTTGTAATCAGTGTGTGTGTATAAAAAATGAACAGGGTCATTTTTGAAGTTTCTGTTGTCATTATGATTTAAAAAGAGTAAACACAGTTGTTTGTTAATAAATGTCTCCACCCAACCTCTAACCATGGGTGACAGAAAGGATTTTGTGTTATCATTCATATTTTATGAGAAAAGGCCAAAAAAATCAAAATTCTGCTGGATGGGGTGTCAACTTTTAGGCACAACTGTATGTGTCTTGGTGTAAATTTGCCAAAGATTTGGGGTTCCCATCTTAAACATTGCATTTTATCTTTGAAAGATCCAGAAAATGTGGAGAAGTTTCTGTAACCAAACAAGTCAAAGCTTTGCTTAAGTGGCTCACCTCAGTCAATAACATACAACAAAATAATACATCAATGTCACCTGACGGGTGATTTTTACTTATATTCGCTTACCTCTGGATATCTAAATGTATTGACCAATTTCATAATTATTTACTTTAAAACTAAATAAATTATGGCGCCGAAAACCTGGAAAGCCAACTTTCTGTACACAAAATAAAGCCATTTTCTCACAAAATATCCAGCTTACTATTTTGCTTACGCCAAACAGCACAGAAACAAGCCTCAAAACTTCTGGAACAAAGTCATTTGGAGTGACGAGACCAAAATTGAACTTTTTGTCCAAAACCATAAAAGTTACATTTGGGGAGGAGTCAACAAGGCCTATGATGAAAGGTCCACCATTCCTACTGTGAAACACGGAGGTGGATCACTGATGTTTTGGGGATGTGTGAGCTACAAAGGCTCAGGAAACTTGGTCCAAACTGATGAATGAAGGATGAATGCTGCATGTTATCAGAAAATACTGGAGGAAAATTTACACTCATCAGCTCAGAAGCTGCACATGAGACGTACTTGGACGCTCCAACATGACAATGATCCGAAACACAAGGCCGAGTGGACCTGCCATTGGCTACAGCAGACAAAAATGAAGGTTCTGGAGTGGCCATCTCAGTCTCCTGGGGGTGGGGGCTCAAACCTGCAGTTCATACGAGGCAGCTAAAGAATTTACAGGACCTGGAGGCTTTTTGCAAAGAAGAATGGGCAGTTTTACCATAAATAAAGACCCTCATCCACAACGACCATAAAAGACTTGAAGCTGTTATTGATGTTACAGGGGAAATACAAGGTATGAAGAACTGGGGTGTGTAAACTTTTGATCAGGGTCATTTTGGTAGTTTCTGTTGTCATTATGATTCAAAATGAGTCAGCACAGTTGTTTGTTAATAAATGTCGTCACTCAACCTCGAACCATGAGTGACAGAAAGGTTTTTGTGTTTCATTCATATTTTCTGAGAAAAGGCCAAAAAAATCAGAAATTCTGCTGGAGGGTGCAAACTTTCGGGCACAGCTGTGGCATCCTTATGGGATGGCAAATCATTTCCAAAGATCCAGAAAGTGATCTCTTTCACTTATTCAGCATCATTAAAAAAATAGGTGTTGTAAACATTTTTGAGAAACAAGGCAAAAATGAAAAATATTCAGAATGATGAGCCCTTAAAACCAAATATATAATTACATTGATACCATTTACAATAAAAATCAATCTTTCCATATTAGATTTTTTTGAATAGAGCTGAAGAAGTCTTTCATTTTCAGACATTTACAGGTTTCATAAGCTGCCCTCTAGCACCATCTTCAGGTAGACAGCTGTACACTGGAACAGTTCCTGAACAAATAGCTGCCTCCAAAGGTGTTCACGCCCAACATTCCTCTATCTGTCACATTCTGTCCTCCTCATTTCTGTTGTTCTCTGCTGTACTGTGTTCTCCTTCCCTCATATCTTTCTCTGCAGCCATTAAAGAGGGGAAGCACCAGAACAAACCAACTCCTAAAGGCTCTTTGTCCTCCAGCATCAGAAAACACACTCACGCTCTTTCCTCTCTTTGTCTTCCTCCTTCGCTCATCCACCCAGTGTGAGCGTGAGTCTTTCCCCTGTCTTCAGCTTCCAACAATGCTCCATCTTTGTGCCCCAGCCCACACACCAGAATACCACAGTCAGATACCCAGAACTTCATCTCTCTGGATCGTTCATTGTCTCCAGCACCCAGTCGCCTCTGTCCCACTTTTCTTTTCTTCTTCCTCATCAACACTGTCACTCTCTCTTTTCGTTCTCCATCCCGTTCTCCATCCATCCCTCAATTTAGTGACCTCACCCGACACCCACATTTCAGTGACTTCATCGAATGGCAGCTGCAGTCGAGGCCACAGAGCGGCGAGTCGGTGGAGGGGAGAATTAAAACCGCCGCTGTGACTGGCACGCTACAGAGAGTCTGCTGACAGGAAACTTCTGGAAGATATCAGCACACTCAGTGTGTCATTGACCACTTGATCTGTCTTTGAAATCATCTGAGAATTCTGTCTGTCGTGAGTATCAAGTCGAGCAATTCCCACTTATGTTGTCTGGGAAATTAGAGCAGTGGGTCGGTTCAAGGCCGGTATCAGACGATGTGATCTCAACAAGGCCACCAACATCCAGACTGTGTTCTTCTCACTGAACCCTGTTTGACTCAGACGTCCTCACATTTTTGTCTTTTTTCTTTGAACTGGAGAAGCAGGACATGGGTTG
The DNA here is from genome assembly GCA_008086565.1 of Thalassoma bifasciatum. NCBI lineage: Eukaryota > Metazoa > Chordata > Actinopteri > Labriformes > Labridae > Thalassoma > Thalassoma bifasciatum. Next base: position 113,039 of record RPOG01000266.1, on the reverse strand, counting down.
TTTTGTCTGCATGCGTGGTGGTATTGTTGTTAAGCAGTTAAAAATGAAACTAGTACAGCTGACCCATGAAAAAGCTGGATGTCAAATCAACAAGAAATCCAGAAAAGACGGGAAAAATATTTCCAGAGCCAAGAGTGGAAACAGCAAAATAGTTTTATCAGTGTCTAGGAAATAAAACCTTGACCAACTAAAAAAGACAGAAATAGGTTGCTAAGTCAAATTTTATTACTTTTGAGTAACCAGCTGACAGGCCAATGTGTTATAGTAGGCTGTTTATTTGGGCAGCTCAGAAAGGAAGGTGGTCATAGATTTAAGTTGGACCATGATGAGACTTCAAGTGGGTTTGGGTGGATTTCAGCTCAGATTGGGCCGAAACAGCCACAAGGCTTAAGAACTCAGGTTTTGAAATGTGTCTTTTTAAGTTTAATTGAGCACTTCCATTCCTGTATTTGTGAAACACTTTATGGCAGAGGTCTTCAACATGTATAGAGCTATGTCAATATAAAACATTCTACCAGTCACTATTGTTCAGGCCCTCAGTAGAGCTAGTTTAAAGAGATTTTTAAAGAAACATTTAAACACCACGTCAGGAACATTAATACTCATCTTTTTACGTGAATGTTCAGTACAGGCCTTAAGTTTGGACCCATCTTCTCATTCAATGCGTTTTCTTTATTTTCATGACTATTTACATGGTATATTCTGACTGAAGGCATCAAAACTATGAATGAACACATGTGGAGTTATGTACTTATCAAAAAAAGGTGAAATAACTGAAAAAGTGTTTTATATTCTAGTTTCTTCAAAATAGCCACCCTTTACTCTGATTACTGCTTTTTATACTTTTGGCATTTTTCAAGAGGTCATCACCTGAGTTGGTTTTCACTTCACAGTTGTGCCTTATCAGGGTTAATTAGTGGAATTTCTGGCTTTATCAATGGGGTTAGGACCATCAGTTTTGTTGTACAGAAGTCAGGTTAATACACAGCCGACAGCTCCTATTGGACAACTGTTAAAATTCATATTATGGCAAGAACCAATCAGCTAACTACAGAAAAATTAGTGGCCATCATTATTATAAGAAATGAAGGTCAGTCAGTCCAAATAATTGCAAAAACTTTAAATGTGTCGCCAACTGGAGTCGCATATGAAAACGCATTGAATGAGAAGGCGTGTCCAAACTTTTAGCCTGTACTGTATATATAATTTTTTTAATTCTGATATTTAATATTAAATATTGAGAGGCTTTTTCTTTTTATATTCTACTTTATAGACTACTTTTGACACTTTTCACTTCTTTTTTTTGACACTTTCATACCACTTTTTGATACCCTCTCAATGTTTTCCAGGTTCACTCCCAATTTTCTTGCCAATTTTTGTTTTTGCCCATTTTTGAAACTATTCACTCTTTTTGCCAGTTTTGGACCTTTTATTTCCACCAAATGGGTCATTTGCCTAATATCCTCCCAACTTTCTTGCCATTTTTGTTCATTTTTGGCCAGTTTTCCCACTTTTCATTGTTTTTACACATTTTTGAAACTATTCATTATTTTTTGCCACTTTTGGGCCTTTTGTTTTCCAACAAAGTGACTATTTTCCTGATATATTCCCACCTTTCTTGCCATTTTTGGCCATTTTTACCACTTTTCATAGTTTTGCTTCACTTTTTCACTATTTTTGCAACTTTCTGAATTCTTTTAAGTTTCCCCCCATGTTTTTCTTGCTCATCTTTGTTGCTTTTAGACCATTTTAGTCACTATCACTCTTCTTTTTTGCAACTTTTGGACCATGTGTTGACACCTTCTCACTATTTATCAGGTTCTCTTGCTAATTTTTGCAACTTTTGGACTATTTTTTCCAACAAACTGACAATTTTCCAAAATAATCCTGACTTTCTTGCCATTTTTGTTAATTTTGGCCATTTTTACCACCTTTCATGGTTTTGCTACACTTTTTTCCACTATTTTTGCAACTTTAGGAATTTCCATAGTTCCCCCCCAAAAAATATTTCTTGCTGAATTTTGTTGCTTTTAGACCACATTAGTCACTATCACTCTCCTTTTTTGCAACTTTTGGACCATGTGTTGACACCTTCTCACTATTTTCCAGGTTTTCCTACTAATGTTTGCCACTTTTGGACCATTTTATGATACTTTTAGAGTCTTTTCAGGTTAAATCCCAATTTAAATGCCAGTTTTTGTTGTTCTTTTGGGCAATTATTACTACCCCAAACTAAATGTTTTTGATTCTCTTTGCTGTTTTTTGCTTATTTTTACCACTTACATTGTTTTTGTAAAGGTAGTTTTTAACAGTTTTGAGTTGAGTAACTCTGGTATAGAATACAAAACAAATGCTGCAGAAACTGTATCTGATATTTTAACACCTTTCAGGTTACAGAAATATTGCAGTCTGTGATAAGAATGTTGCAACAGGACAAAATGTTGTTTGATCTGATTTGCAATTAATGGCCTAGCCCTACCTCTCAATAGGTAAAACTTGAAGCAGTGGAAGTTCACTTTGAATGCTGAGGGAAAAGGAAACCTGGTAGAAGAGGCAGACACTGCCATCTGCTGGACAGTGTGACAATTACATATCATGTTCTGCAAAGCAAAGCGCACCAGTCCAGGCTACTCATCTAGTCCAGTATCCTTCAAACTTTGTTAAACTGCTGTGGAGACTCAGTCTCAACCACCTCTGATCTTAGACGAGTGTAGAGTACTATTCTTTAATCTCACTGTGGGGCAAAAATATGAACAAATAACAATGATAATAAAAGCTCTGGGCCATTTTTGAACTTGCGCCAACAACAAAAGCATGGCAAATCTCCATCAGGCTACAGATGTACAAAAGTCACTTTATTTACTTTGATTTGTAAATCTTTTTACAAAATGAAGTAACGTACAGAATAAGTTGATTTCAAAAAAGGCAGTGCCAGGCTCAAGATTGTCACCTGCTGTGATAATAAACCGATTTATCATCTTGAATGGGGATGAACAACAGCAGTCACAGTCTGTCAGAAAAGTTTCATTATTGTTTCGGTGCATAAGTGTTTGTGTGAGAGCGTGTGTGTGTGTGTGTTCAGAGATGTTGGTGCAGCCACAGCACTGTGTTGAGGAAGCAGTCAGCCTGTGTGTCCACTCTGGACAGAGAATGTCCATCTTCTTGAAACCACAACAGTCTAAACAGACGAAGAGAAAGAAGGACAGAGCTGAAGGTGAGTGAAAGGATTTGAGTGAAAACCTGAGTGGGTTGTTGTAAGGTTGGGTCAGTGTGTCTAAGTTTGTTCAGTGGGTGTGTCATAGGTATGTGATGAGCTGTGTTGTACCTGACAGGTGAATCTCTGCTCTTCAGTGCTTTATAGAGCTCCAGACCTTGGTGAGGAGACACTCGTCTGTCTCTGGCCCCCAGCAACAGCAGCACAGGAGCCTTGATCTACAAACAAAACATGATCCATCTTCATTTACAAAGCACTAAGTAAATAGTGCATTTGAAAAATCCGCTGCCTGGTCAAAAATAAAGCCCCCACCTGGATTTAATTAAAAAAAAGAAAATGTGGTTCTGAATCCTGAGTAATTGTGATCGGCAATCACTTTAACTTTTGACAAAGTTGAATCAAATTGAAGATAAACAACGGTAGAACTCAGGAGTATGTTTCATAGTGAAAGTAAGAGCATTTCCAAACACAATGCAAAGGGAACTCAAGGGATTGGGATTGAACAGCTGTGTAGCCTTAAGAAAACCACAAATCAGACAGGCTAACTGGGAAAAAAAGGCTTTAGTTTTTGCAGTTTGGGGATTCTGCGCGAATCTGAGACAAAAGGAGCAGCTGCAAGTGAGGAAAGGTAATGTTAGATGGGATAAATTTAAGGATGGATGAAGCTCTCTTTGTGTAGATGGTTGATTGCGTCCTTTTAGAACACAGTAAGATGCTGTTTGTAGTGGGTGTGTATTTTCTCTGTTGTTTTAGAAGTGTTTGAGGCTTGTATTGTGTAGTCACCTTCATAAAATAATGAGTCATGCATTGTTTGTACAGTATAGTGTGTGTGGGAGTGGCTGAATATCTTTCTCCTCTACTTTCAGTTTAAGTTTTTATCTCATGATGAGGAGCAGCCATCCTTAAGTGACTTGTGTGCAAGGAGAGGGAGAAGCTGTGAGATGCTTGAGGTTCTGGTGATGCTGGCCGAGACCTTTTTTTTGTTACAACATAACAGAAACAGAGTCAAAAAATTTTTTTTTGTTCATATATTTGTTAGTGTTTAGATTTTCAGTTTAAAATGTGTTTGCTCTGTTTGATTGCAGTGTTTTTTTTCCTTCACTAAACCTCATAAGTCAAATTCAATGTTTGTGTTTTCTGTCAGTTTAAACAGTTTTTCACTCATACAACAAGAAGTTAATTGAACATAACTCTCAGATATTCCAGAAAAAAGCACTTACTCAGGACATTTTTTGACTGTTCTTTTGGAAAAATAAGCAAAAAAGTCCAGACAGACATTTTGAGGCTCAGGTGTTATCGGGTTACATATGTTGCTTGTTTGTACATTATACTAAAAGAAGTGTGTGACTTGTGTCTTACCTGAGCAGCGTGTGTGATAGGAGACTTCTCTAACATGCTGGCCAGTGCCTCAGCAGTAGGTATCTGGTCATACGAGTATTGAAAGCCCACACAGCTGTAACGCCTACAAACACAAACACAGACAGTAACGTTCAGTCTGAGTGTAAGTTAGGAAGCACTGACCTGAGTGGACTTCAAGTGCACATCTCTCACCAGTCTACGATGTCACTGGTTCCCAGTAAAGTAGCAGCATTGATGACAGGGTTCCTGGCTACACATGCTCTGTAGAAGTCTGGATACTGACCAACCAGGTGACAGGACAGGAAACCCCCGTGAGATCCACCAACCACAGCCAAGCGTTTGGGGTTGAGGGTGGTGTCTGACTGCAGGGCAGTGAGCACAGCTGTCTGTGGAAAGATCACAGGCTGTATGAGTCATGGACGGCTCCACAGAAATGAAGCCCAAACTTTTGAAGCTCCCCCTGGTGACTGGCTGTAGTACAGGTCAAAAAGTTTCTTTCATCATCACAGATGGGACAGGGCTGGTTCAGAAACCTTTACTTTTTTTTTTTTAGTTTTCATTGGTTGGTTGATGTTAAGATACAGAATATGGCATTCTGATCAACAGCTGTGTGAGCATATACCATCTCCTGCAGATCCCTAATGGATTAGTTTAGTTTAGTTTTATCACACACATCAACATTAACTAGCACAGATACACATATGCATACACACACCTAAACAAATGTACAATAGATTTCTCAGGGGGTAGATGTGCAGAAAGGGTGACCCCAAAGACGCTATTTAAAGCTCATAACAGGGGGCCCACTCTCCCATAAACAAAGTGGGAGCACATAATCACAATAACAACACATATACAGACTGAAAAAAAAAATAGCAGACGATCCTGATATTGTTGGTAGATGCATTGATGTAACCAGAAAATTGAACATACTTGGGTAATATTAGCAGTTTTGCATTTTTCTTTAAGACAGAGGTGCAATGTGACATGTTTAACTCATCAAGCTCATTCCAAATCTGAGCATTTCAGTCTTCACATCTTTCCAGTGATGTTGATGAAGGTGTTTGTTCCTGGTAGCATGGGTGTGCATGGGTAAAAAGATTGGATTGATCTCACACAGTTTATTGTTCATTTTGTGCACAGTTTGATACATTATACAGGCATTTTGTAGGTAGTTGTATTCTGTCAGACGTAAGAGATTGTGGCGTTTGAAGAGTCATTTTTCTTAACCCCGAGTGTCTAATTCAAAACAGCACATCCTGTTGACCGAGCAGCAGTACACATCTTTTTACCCAACTATATTTACTCAAAGTCAAATTTATAGTGTGTACAACTTTCGCATACTTCCCTGACTTTCTCACCCAGAAAATAACAAAACTATGTCAATACCTGCACATCTTTTACATCCTGGTTTCCAATGCGACCAATCAGGGACAGAATGCTATCCTGACCCAGCCCAGTGGATCCTCTGTAGTTCACTAGACAAAGACACACGTGTGGAGAAAGGGGAGGCTTCTGTTTAGGGTGAGTAATGAAGACAAACACAAACACAAAAAGACAGATATCCCTGTTATATGTGGGTCAGTCAAAAACTGTACTCCCTGTAGTTCACTGGTGACAAAGGCTGCATGACAACATGAAAAAAATGAACTTGCAAAATTAATGAAAGTTTCCTGCTTCCCCTGGTTGAATTCTCCCTGACCCTCCCTGAAATGATGAGAACAGTCTCATCCAATTGCCTCTGTTTGTCTCTGCCTCTGTGTACACTATTTGTGTCAGTAAAGAGTCTTAATCATGTTGCTATCTTTTGATTATTGATAATGAACTATAATATTCCAAGTGAAGTGACATCGTTTCAGATTCGCTCTGCAACCAAATAATGTACCAGGATATTTATTAAATCTGTAAACATGCTCACAAAAAATTAAAACAAAAAACTAAAATAAGTGCTTGTTCTTTTAATTTGAGCTATTGGTCATGAAATAGGTTTTCTAGGTTGGGGTCAATATATGGGTCAATGACGTGACGTCCCTTTTTTGTGTCCCAGTGCAATATTTCCTTCCACCATGAATTGAGTATTTCATCACATGTATTTCTTTATTCTATGAAACCTGTGCTATTTGAACACATCTTTAAACTATTAAAATATAACATGTTTTTTTGTGTTTTGGTTCCTCAAACCCCCAAAATGTCAGGTGGTGCAACCGTCCTGACAAGTATCCACAGTAATTAAACTCTAAAAATTGAATGTCAGTTATTGTAAATGGAAATTAAAAATACAGTGGCATTATTTTATGCTTGAACCTTTTTAAATAAAAAATTCTTTGCAAATGAAAAGGATTTTAAAGCTGTTGAGACATTTAAAAAACTTTTGTCCCGTAATTTTCACCTTGTCAAATGTCAGGGTGGTGCAACCGTAACATTAGACTTTTATTTTAAAGTGAAGAGAATAAAACAGGAAACAGGAAACTGCATCAGCCAGAGGAGCCCAAATGACATTTGTGACCAAGTGGAAAAGTTTGTAGATTTCTCTGAAATACTGATAAAAAAGGTTTTTTCACTTCATTGGTGACTGGAACAATTTCCATGTCAGGTGGTACAACCAATGTAATAATGTGAAATGTTATTTTAACATCAAATTATTTATCTTATTCACAAATAAAAGAAATGAAACACACAAAATGAAAATGTATGAGTCACTACAGACACTTGAGAGATACTTGCCAATAATTTCACACAGAAAAAATAACAGGAACATATAAATATATTTTCATATATTTGGTTGCACCACCTGACATTTTTGGGTGCTCAAATTAAAAATACGAAAAAATAATGAACCTAAAAACTTTGAAATGTTGACCAACTACTGAAATCTGTTAAAAAACATAATTCTTCTCTCAGAAATATGTTTTTTATCCATTTTCAAAGAACTTTTTAAAAATATATTTTTAGACCCTCTATTTGTCATTGACCCATACCCCAATTTTTATTTACAATGAATAGTAATGGGGGGGGGTGTCCCCACATTAATGCTCAACACAGGAATCAATGGAGGTGTACTGCATTTACTTGAAAATAAAAAAGACTGCTCCTATTTTCAATGACATGGCTATCTCACAAAAACAGGACTTTTAAACTTATTCTTTGATTTTCCTGATTCTACGAGATTTGAAAACACAAACTCATTTATCTATTTTTGAAGTTCCTGTTTTCATGAGATACCATCTTGTAAAAAAGGATTTCCAGTGATACTCCCCAGCATGACTGGTTGCAGGTTGACTCCTACAAAACTGTTAATATTCTGGTATTTGGTGCCTGGACGTAGTTTTCTGTCTTCCTTTTTACCCCCCAGGTCTTAGCTGTGTGTGTGTGTCTTCGAAAGGATTTCTGGTTGATTGACACGGATAATGCAGTCACAAGCATCGAGACACTTATTTTTTTTAACCCCTCCCTGGGTGACATGTTTTATTTCTCCACTAAAAAGCATTTCTTTAATAGATATCTGTCCACTTATTGCTGATTTCCATCTATTCAATATTTTCTCACCTACCAAGGAGTTGATTACAATCTGTTATTTGGGTAAAAAAATGTTTTTTTTGGTGGTTAACACCTTCACGTGGCTTGACCAACTAATGGGGCAATGCAGCAACCAGTCATACAAGAAAGCATGAGGGGAGTTACTTTCTTGTGAAAATGAAAATAAATCAAATCCTGCTATACGAGACAGTAAAGCGATCCAAAACACAAGGTCAAGTCGACCTGCAATTGGCTATAGTAGAATAAAATGAAGGTTCTGGAGTGGCCATCTCAGTCTCTTCACCTCAATGTCATTGAACCACTCTGGGGAGACTTCAAATGAGTGGTTCATGCAAGGCAGCCCAAGATAAAATCAAAATGGTTAAAATCCTGTTTTACGAGAGAGTATCTCACAAGAACAGGAGGGTTTTTTTTTATCTTTAAGTGAATGCAATATGCCACCACAGGAATCATACCCAATACACTTTTTGAAATCACCCAATCCCATCCAAAGTGAATACATGCTGGACATATTTAGTCTAAATTAAGCTCAAATGTGTTTCACAACTGAACTGACACTAAGATACTCAGATGCTAATTTTGCTCAAATTTTAGTCTAATGGCTTCATTGTGGTATCAATTCTATCATCTTACTTTCATCCATAAAAGCAAACTGGATTTTCTCTTTAGCTAGTTGACTAACTTATCACATTCTCCACTTTGTTTTGGGCTGCATGTGTCTGAGGGAGGTTTCTCACCCATGAGAACAGCAAAGCCAAGTTTTGTCAGTCCAGCTGTGGTGCTGTTCCATCCTGCAGGAAACTGGGAGTGAGGCCCACCTGTGCATCAATCAACCAGCAGAACAAAACTCCAATATAACAGCTGCAAAACGGGTTTCAGCATGTTGATAAAATACAGCAACTGAGCAAATAAGTTTTGCAACTCACCATGGATGAAGACGACTAGAGGTATCTTAGCCTCATTGAGGGGACGAGACGGTTTCACCAGGATAGCACCAAAATCTAAACCAGCTGAAGAGAGAGAGAGAGACAAAGTTTAGAAGTTTTACTTTAATGACTGTCATCCCTTCTACCCACAGACAGTGTGTGTGTTTTGCTCACAGTAGTGTGTGTTTTCCTCCTGTGGTGGAGGAGTCACATTCAAGACTGTCCAGTGGAAGTCAAAGGTCATGACTGGTTTCTGCAGCGTGTGCCAGGTCACAGCCTCCCCTGCTGCTGGGAGGAAACCCACCCTCTGAAAACACATAAGCTCACACTCACACACGCTGTCCATACAGTTGTGTTCAAAAGTTTACACAAGTACGGGGGCTGTCACTTTATGTTCGATATTCGGATAACCGTGTGAACAGGGGGACAAATATCCGTAACCGAAGAGTAAGTACATATCCGACAGTAATATATTGAGTGCAGAAGCCCATTAGAGCGCCTGGAGCAGTGGACTGCTTCATCCAGCAGAGGGCGCTCTCACTGCAGCTTGATCATCAGACACATAGACTGCTCTCTTGACCTCAGTAAACAAAGAATGTGGTTTATTTTAGTAAAATGGATGACACAGCTCACAGTCATCCCCTCAACAACAGGTCTGCAGTCTCAACTGTTGTTTTTTCATCCTGGCCATGCAGTCGAGAAGGAGGCGCCAAAGCCCAGCTGCGCTACATCAAACATATACAAAATAATCAAATATCTTAGATTGTATGTTTGAAAACCATTCAAATTTGATTTCGGGGAAAAGTGAAAGCCTTAGTTTAGAAGTTCCAACATGGCAGTGATCCAAAACACAAGGCCAAGTCAACCTGCCATTAGCTACAGCAGAATAAAGTGAAGGTTCTGAAGTGGCCATCTCAGTCCCCTGTCCGTAATATCATTGAGCCACTCTGGGGAGATCTCAAACCTGCAGTTTATGCAAGACAGCCAAAGAATTTACAGGAACTGGAGGCTTTTTGCCAAGAAGAATGGACAGTTTTACGAGAAAAGTTTCTTTTTGGTAGACCGGGAATCCTGACGTGATGTGACATCAGCTGTTTTTAACGACACGTCACATCAGGATTTCCGTTCAGATGTTCTTTCTTAAAAGACACGCTAACCAGGAAGTTCTGACGGCTCTGACGAAGGCTGGAGTGACAGCCGAAACTGTCAGTGAGGTAGGACTTAACATCTGAGTCAAATTTGTCTGTCAAAAAGAAACTTTTCTCATATATACTTTAAAACAAAATGAACATTTTTTGAGATATTACGGAGCACTTTTTACCATTTGAGAAAATAAAGACCCTCATCCACAACGACCACAAAAGAGTTCAAGCTGTTATTGATGTTAAAGGGGGCAATACACGGTGTTAAAAACTGGGGAATGTAAACGTTTCATCAGGGTCATTTTGAAAGTTTCTGTTATGATTTAAAAAGAGTAAACGCAGATGTTTGTCACTAAATGGCCCAGAAATCATAAATTCTGTCTGGGTATGTAAACTTATGAGCACAACTGGAAAACAAGAAACCACAACTTAAGTCTCTTTTTGTTTCATCTAAATGCGATCTGTGTGTGTTTTGTCTGACCAGAGTGGGAGGCGTGTTTGGGCTGGAGCAGCAGACCACCATCAGGTCCCTCTGGAGCGTCAGGAGTTTCCAGCTGCCGTAGACTTTGTGAGGATCAGACAGTTCTGCAGAGGAGAGGAGGTGACCAGAGGGACGACAGTGAGAAGAGAGGAGACGCAGAACGAGGTGATGAAGGAAAGATGGGACATGGTACAGATGTAATAAAGTGTTAACAGATGCAGAGATGAAGGTCTGGTAAAGTTCACTATGGGATATTACATTATTTAACTGAACAGCTGGAGGTGATACACTCTCCTGAGCCCCTTCATGTTCCAGCTTTTTTTTGTTCTTTGTCCTAAACTTTAACAAGAGTTTGAACATTTATTCACCCTGTTGTTCCCGTCATACCTTCCTGCTCTGTCTGGCAGTCTCGCTGATGAAGATGTGGAGGTAGAAAAGGGGGAGGAGGAGGAGGAGGAGGAGGAAGGAAAGTAGGATCAGATGGAGGAGGATGAGGAGAAGGTAAAAGAGGAAGAGGAGGGGGAGGAGGTGGAAGATGTGGAAGAGACTCAGGGAGAGGAACGGTGACTGAGAAGAGAGGAGAAGATGGAGGTGGAGGGAGAGGGGTGTTTGGAGAAGTTGAGTCAAAGGGAGGGGGAGGGACTGGGAGTGTGATGAAGGGAGAAGGGGGAGGAGGAAGAAGAGGAGAAGGGGGAGTTGGAGGAAGAAGAGATGAGAGAGAAGCAAAGGAGAGAGAGGGAGGAGGTGGGAAAGGAAGAGATGGAGATGAGACCAGGAGAGAGACAGGAGGGGGAGGAGGAGGAGGAGGAGGAGGGGGAGGAGAGGGAGGAGAAGGAGGAGAAGAAGAAGGAGAAGAGGGAGAGGGTGGACTCTTACTATCAGAGAGGGAGGTGACTTTGTTTGAGCGTCTGTCAACTATAAAGAGATCCTGGAGGAGACAGAAAGAAAAAAAAACAGTCAGTTGATATTAACTAAATGTAACATACACAAAGAAATAAAATAAATGATTACAGGAACATGATACACTGCCTGGCTACAAAAAAAGTCCCCACCAAAATAAAGGTCGCACACTAATATTTCCTTGGACCACCTTTAGCTTCGATGAGCAAACATTCACTGTGTCATTTTTTCGGTAAGCTTCTGCAGTGTCACAAGATTTACTTCCATCACGTGTGTCATTAATTTTTCACCAAGATCTTGCATCGATGATGGGAGTCTGACCACTGCACATACACCCGTGTCATTAGGGAAGAAAAAACCCATTGATGGAATAACCTGGTCATTCAGTATATTCAAGTAGTCAGCTGACCTCATTCTGTGGGAATATAATGTTGCCGAACCTAGACCTGAGCAACTGCAGCAACTCCAGATCATAACACTGCCCCCACAGGCTTGTACAGTAGGCACTAGGCATGATGGGTGCATCACTTCACCTGCCTCTCTTCTTACCCTGATGCGCTCAAGACGATGGTTCCACTCTATTATCCTTTTTTATAATGTTTTTAATGATGCGTTGAACAGTTCTTAACCTAATTCTAGTTGTTTCTGCACTCTCCTTAGATGTTTTCTCTACTTGATGCATGCCAATGATTTAAACAGACTAACATCTTTTCCATAACCACAGGATGTGTCTTTCTCCATGTTTGTTTAAGAAATGAGAAGTTACTTATTTCAACAGCTAGGGTTAAATAACTTGTTGAAAGATAATCACCCATACAGTAATTATCCAATAGGAGGCTTGTACCTATTTGCTTAGTTAAATCCAGGTGACGACTTTTCTGGAGGCCACAGGCCAAACTTTTTTGACACAACTTCTTTGGCACTTTTCAATTAAACCAAGCTGTTTATGATTCAATGTTAAGGTAATGAAATGTAAGTTGATTTTTTTTTTTTTTTTTTTTTAATCGTGTTTCTCTTTTTGAGCTTTTTTAAGAGCACATAGCAATTGAATGAGTACAGTAAATAAAATTGTAGGAAATTAACTAGAAACTAATTTGTTGAAAGGATTTTTGAAATCAATGAACCACTGGGTCTTTTGGAAATGTTTTTGTACGTTTGTGTTTACTTCCATGTTACAGACTGGCATTTGAACATGAGGTCAAAGAAGGGAGTCGTACAAACTCTGCCTCTGTTTACCATTAATGAACAGGGATCTACCACTCTTGTCAATGAAGAGGAAGAAAATCTGTGTACTTAAACATATGTACCAATGTTCTAAAAATCTAAAAAGAGGGCCCCCTACCCTGCCTTTAGGAGATACTGCAAAACTGTCCAAATAAGACAACAAAGTAGCTTCATAACCTATGTGGAAGTGAAAATCTTCTAAAATGTAAGCATTTATAATGTATAGAGACCCAATTGTGCCAGTTTGAAATGTAAAACAAGAACAACTGATTTGTTTGAGTCAAATTTGGGGAAAAAAGTCAAAATAACAACATGAAAATATTTTTTTAATCTCTAATTTACAATATTTTTTAACATTTTGTCTTCTTATCTGATAATTTTTGCCTTTTTTTCTCACATTTTAGACATGATATTCTCCAAATTTGGACTTATTTATCTTACAATTTTGACTTTATCTCAAAATCCCAACTTTTTATCCCAGAGTTTTGACTTTTAGACCAAATTTCACTTTTTCCTGCAAAATTTGTATCTTAAAATTTTAACCAGTATCTAAACAAAGCCAAGTTCTCTTTTATTTCTTTTTTAATGGGGGAAATTGGCTTCCATAATAATGTCTCCATACTTTTAAATGAAAAAAATATTTATACGTCTTTTAGGCAAATATATAAATAATGCCTCAAAATCTTGGGTAAAGTTTAATTTATATTTTGAGGTGCTTAAATTTTCAGCTGACACAAAGGTGCCAGCTTGAGCGGACTCCATGTGCAGTTAAACTAGTATTTCTGCACTAAATGCCAATGAAATAGTTAACCATCTCAATGAATGGACAACTTAGAAGTTACACTTGAAGAAACACTTGACCCAAAACGCCAGCTCTCACTCACTACGATTGGGCACATCAGACCAAAGCTGAGTCAGAGAACGTGAGTCCCCTTTGTTCCCTCAAATGGCGGGTTTCAGAAAAAAGAGCATTTGAACAGATATACTGTAAACAGCCACTTATTCCTCTAATTTTTTGTTGTATAACATAAAATCAATGACTGACTTTTTCTACAGACACTTTCAGACAATGTTCAGTGTTAATTCACAAAAAAATTAACCTGCAATGTGCTCTTTAAGCTTGTATTGAGGAACAGCACACTGTAAAATAACCTGACGTTCCTGTCCAAAGATGTTGGTGTTTACCTTCCAGTTTCTGCAGGCACTGCTGAACACCACCCTCTGACTGTCTGCAGACCAGCAGCACAAGGCCAGAGCTTCATACACGCCTGCAAACTCACCTGAAACACACACACACAGGGGAAAAACAATAGTGTTGAAATGTGATGCTCAGCATTTCAACACTGAGCATTTCCTGCGAGGAAAGCAATTGTGACTCAATGCAAAAACCAGCGAGATACAAATCACAGAATGTTTTAGTTTGTTGTTGCTATTCATACAGACACAGTGAATTGATAAATGTATCACACATTGTTTTTCTCATAGTTGCCATGCTAATGTGGCTAATGCTAACAGACCTACCAGGCAGAGGTCGTTTGACAACATCCAGCAGTGTGGAAGTTTTCCCGCCCTTCAGGTCCAGCTGTGGAGGATCAACACTCACTATTAGCAGAAGGGAAACACAGAGTAGATACATGTGCAGACACCTTCACATCCACAGGACACACCTGCTGCAGACTGAGGCACTGGTTGTGAGGACCAAACACCAGCCCCTGCAGGTAGATGAGCGTGGAGCCGTCTGGACTCAGCCGGGGGCAGGACACTGACAGGTTGTGGTCAGACAGACATTCTGATGTGGAAGGACGAGGAAAAACAGGGACTGTATCAGTGTTTTATAAAAGACATGAGTGTCTGATTCGTCATTAGTGAGAAAAAAAAAGTGCTCACCACAGTTTCCATCTAGGTGAAGCTTGAACAACGCTGACCTGGTCAGAGTTTAAGACAGAAGCCCATTAGTTCCATAAAATCTGCGTGAATACAGAATATCTCTTACTTTTTCCTGTGCTGTGACCACAGAAGGCCATATAGTGAGTGTTAGTCTCTTGTTAATTAAAGGGGCTGTGAGGACGATTAGGAAAAGTGAATATTTTTTTAAAATAAAGACTCAGTTTACAATGAGCATTCAGCGAGGAAATGACTCTAACCAAGGCATTTTTATGAAGCAAATCTTTTTAACACTACTTTTCTTTGTTCAAGATGACTTAAGGATATGGTGATTTTATCTAAAGGCAAGACACAGCTGTCTCAGTTAAACCATAAGACTCAACCATTCCACCTTAAGATTCATCACTGGTGACAGTTTCTCAACTCATCACTGCATGACAAAGTTAGCTGGCTGTCATTATCAGCGAAACGAGACAGGCACTGGTTAATTTTCATCCACAAAGCTCTGTTTGGACATCTCCCTTTGTATCTCACCTCTCTACTGAATGTAACCACTAACCATCATCAAACTCGCTCAAGTAACTGGATCATGCTTGAAGTTCTAACAGCAGCCCACAGCTGGAATACTGTACAGTAAACACTGAAACTATGTTCAGTTATTAACATAAGACAGTTTCAAAGCACAATAAGGAGCCACTATGTACATGTTTGCAACTGTTTTCAATCAGTAAAAGGTAACGTTAGTGAATCCTGGTTGTGTCCTACCAGTGCTCATCTATCAAGCAGAGCAGACCGAACCTTGTCCTTATTTTGATAAACTGAACAGACCACTGCAGTATAACTACTTCATGTTGGTTGCTATACACAATACCACAAACAGCTGAGCCTGTTTTAGCCTTCAGCTCATGCTCTTTAACTCTCTAGTTTAGCTTTCCCCTCCTACTTCTGTCCCTTTTCTGTCAGAGAGTCCAGCTCCAGTTTCCACCATAACTACAAAAATAAATCCAAGAAGTTGTCTTCAGCAGAGAAAAACACAGATCTCTCTTCTCACTGCTAAACTTTATTAGCCGGCGTGGCATTGTCATGGGGACTATGTGCCATAAATCAGCTTCCTGCTCCAAGCTGAGAAAAAGCATTTAGAAATAACCTAATGTAGTGCTGATAATCTCATTTGTAATTGCACTCAGGCATAAATCTAGATATGAGACTGTTTCAAGATCACTTAGAAAGTCCTCTAAGCCCCTTTAAAGGTTTTAATTTGGAAAAAACATGATTTGGGCTAAATATATGAGACTTCTTCAGATAAATAAGTGCAGTTTTACACACAAACAGAGGCAAATAAAATGTTGTCCTCTTTATTACCTGCGGTTGGAGCAGAACTTCAGTCCGAGTCTGAAAGGTTTGTGGTACCAACCAACAAAAATCACAGACTGACCACCAGGTGCCCACAGAGCCTGAGGGCGACAATAACAGCACATACAGACAATTCCAAATCTGCTTGTCTAAAAGATCAAGAGGAAGTTTTACATTTCGTCATAAAAAATGTAATGAAATCAAGAAATATTCCTAAACATAAAAACTTTTAAATAAAATCCCCTTCAATAAAATTGAGGGGCTTCATTGAAGTGGCTTAGTGGATGTTTATTATCATAAAGAAAGTCCACTACATGGCTTGATTTTACAAACAGACTTACTGATAGATTGTAATTCTAATTATCTGTGCACAATGAAGATAAAAACTGACAGAAAAGGGTTAATTTTTCAGAACAGATCAAGTGATGGTCCACCATCAGTTTTTAACAGCAGATGTCAATTCCAATAAGTTGAGGACAGGTTGATACATGATGTTGACATCACATTATTGTTGCTGAATACTTGTGACAACATTGGTTTTATGATCAACTCATGAAAGAGGAAAGTACATCGGATCATATTGCACATTTAAGAATGGGGCTGAAATAATGTAAGAAGCAATAATGAAATCGTTAGTCTGTTTATCATAAGAGAATACACAGATGGGAAAATACATTCTTATTTAGGAGGATGTTCCTCAATAGTACACTGCAAAAACTAAAAACTAAAAAAGTGTTTGTCTTATTTCTAGTAAGAAATTGTCTTATCATACTTGATTTGAGCTACACACCTCTAACAAGTCCAAGAGTATGTCTTATTTCAAGATATCTAAAGAAAAAATGATGTCTGGTTTGTTTGTAATAAGTCAAAAATAAGTCTGCCAATGGGGTAAGAAAAATTTGCTTGTCAAGTTTCTTGAAATTAGAATAATGTCTCAATACAAGAAACTTTTTTCTTACCTAATCGGCAGATTTTTGACTTGTTACAAGCAATTCAGACCTCATTTTTGTCTTTAAATAACTCGAAATAGGACATATTAATAGACTGACCTGGTGGATGTGACTTGTATCGTGTCAAAAAAGATATACATTTTTTTTCTAAAAATAAATCATTATGATAAGGCATATATCTAGAGATGAGCCTTTTTCAAGATCACTTAGAAAGTTCTCCCAGCCCCTTTAAAGGTTTCATTTTGCAAAAAATATATATATATTTGGGCTACATATGACTTGCTTGGATTCCAGTTTTTGCAGTGTAGCTTCACTGACCAGGCAGCCTGCAGTGACTGTGGATTTCTGTTGGTTTCATTTAATGGTCTCATGATTACAGAATGCCAATAATTAACCTGTTTAACAAATGTTTCAGTCTGTCTCTGGACAGGTAATCTTAACCAGAGAATATTGCATTATTTTTCACAAAGTTATTTTTTTTCAGCTTTTTCATGCCTTTATTGAGACAGGGGAGGGCAGTGGATAGAGTAGGAAAGGGGGAGAGAGTGTTATGCGGGAAACAGGCCGCAGGTCGGATTCAAACCCGGGCCACCCGCTCGAGGGCGAACCTCATGGTGCACGACCTAACCCACTAGGCCATCTGTGCCCCGCATTTTTGACCTGTTGCATTACGCTCTCAGCCAGTCAGACAAAAACAGTTTGTCTAAGGTATTTCTTAAAATGTTACAACATTGACATCCTAAAAAATCTCGTCAGGTAGCTGAAGGTGGTCTGCACCCACCTGTCCAGGTGAGACATCATGGGGGACACCCTGCAGCACGGTCACTGAGCCACACTGCATATTCACCACACAGAGGACAGGTGAGCTCTTATTGGTCAGACCTTCACCCCAGTCTTCATTGTAAACACTCCTGTCCTGTTTGGACAACGAAAAACAAGTTACATCAACACTTCAGTGTGTGGTTAATGACACCGACATATCCCTCAGATGTGTGTTTGTGTGTGTGTGTGTTAGTCTGTGTTCGACCTGTGCTTCTGTTGATGTGTTCTTGCTCCTCTCAGCCACATACAGCAGTTTGTTCTCACAGTCTGACCATGCCAGACAACCAAACTGTGCTGGAAACACACACCGATAAGGGTTAAAAAACACACAAAAGTATAAACGTTTAGAACCCTACGTGTACTTAAAGGTGAAAATGTCCTACCATCATTATACACTCTGCCATGTTTGTTGAGGATAGTCAAGTTAAGACATTTCCTGAGACCGTGCTGATCCCATATCTGAGAAAAGAAATAAAAAAAAAAACATAATAATTGTGTGAAAATGCTCATACACTGATAAGAGAGGATGTTGTACACTGTGTGTTTTTATCTTTTTACCTCTAAGAGTTGGTGACCAGATATTTCCCTGATGACTGCCCTCAGACCTCGAATGGGAGAGAGTCCACTAAGTAACCTGAAAATCATTAACACAGAACAATATTTAACTGCACTCTACAGTGCTGAGGTCATAAGTTTGAAAGTCGTGCTTTTACATCAATGTGGAAAGAGAAAGCTCTTAAAGGGGGAGTACTGTGCTTTTTTAAGGCTTTAACACTGCCTGACCAAAAAAAAGTCACCACCTGAATTTAACTAAAAATATTGGCATATTGGATATTTACTATTTATCTTTCAGCTGGCAACAAGTTATTTAACCCCAGCTGAAGCATTGAGTAACTTTTAATTTCTTTTAAAAGAGGGTCAAATCTTTGGAATGCAACAAGCAGAGAAAACATTTGAGGAGATTGATGCAGAAACTACTAAAATTGGGTTAAGAACTGTCCAAGGCATTATTAAAAACTAGACCAGTGGTTCCCAACCTTTTCCAACTCAGGGCCCACTTTTAAGTCTCAAATATTTTTCGAGGCCCACCTCTCGCCTCTTAAACACGGAGGTCATATGATGCTTTCTCTGGGCACTTTTTTTTTTAATAGATATAACTATTTAAAACAAATTTAACCCTTGGGATACCAAACCAATTGGGGGGAGCAAAATAACCCACTTACTTTTTAAAAAAATTATTATTATTATTATGATTATACACCATGTGTTTACACTTCTGAGATCTTGTGAATTTTGCCTGAACCCATAAGGAAGCAGGGCTTCACTTTTTGGAGAAAAATGAGACC
Organism: Thalassoma bifasciatum; assembly: GCA_008086565.1. Lineage (NCBI taxonomy): Eukaryota > Metazoa > Chordata > Actinopteri > Labriformes > Labridae > Thalassoma > Thalassoma bifasciatum. The sequence goes on along the minus strand of RPOG01000266.1, from coordinate 93,901 downwards.
ACAGTGAGAAGAAAAAATGTTACCGAAGCGAAAAACAACCAAAATGGCTTGGTATCTCTAGAATGAAAATCCTTTGAATCGTGACTGAGTTTCAGCATTTAAAGCAGTATTCCGTATGTTTTTGTTTTTTTGTAATCACAGCCCCCCAACACACACAAAAGTCTCACTTTTTTTGAGAATTATTTGGCGGCCCACTTGAAACATCTTCGCGGCCCACCAGGGGGCCATGGCCCATGGGTTGGGAATCACTGAACTAGACGGATGATGGGGAACCATCGTCTTTAGGGCATCAGGGTAAGAAGAGATGCAGATGAAGTGATGCACCCATCATGCCTAGTGCCTACTGTACAAGCCTGTGGGGTCAGTGCTATGATCTGGGGTTGCTGCAGTTGCTCAAGTCTACATTCAGCATCATTATGTTCCCAAAGAATGAGGTCAGCTGACTACCTGAATGTACTGAATGAGCAGGTTATTCCATTGATAGATTTTTACTTCCCTAATGGCACGGGCATATTCCAAGATGACAATTCCAGGATTCATGGGGCTCAAATTGTGAGAGAGTGGTTCAGGGAGCATGAAACATCTTTCTCACACATGGATTGGCCTCCACAGAGTCCAGACCTCAACCCCATTGAATCTTTGGGATGTTCTGGAGAAGACTTTGTGCAGTGGTCAGACTCTACCATCATCAATACAAGATCTTGGTGAAACATTAATGCAACACTGGATGGAAATAAATCTGGTGACATTGCAGAAGCTTATTAAAACAATACCACAGTGAATGTTTACTGTAATTCAAGCTTAAGGCAGTCAAAGCCAATATTAGAGAGTGTGGTGGCAACTTTTTTTTTTTTTTGCTAGGCAGAATATTTCCACCCCAGTATCTTGGTATGTCCCATCATCCTCTCATTGGTGAGTGAGAAAACTCTTCTTTAAGCCTCTGTCTATAACAGTTTGTTTTAGCTGCTCTCTCCAAGGCCCCCTGCTGCACAATCCTCTTCCCTCTGATTTGCCAGTCCTGTGAAGGCCTATCAGAGAGCAGAGCTATGTGTATAGTAGTTCAGGCCCACCCCTCTAATGTGTCATGAACCAGTTACAAGATCCTTAAGTAAGGATCTCATCAATTCAGCAAGTCTGAAGTGAAAACGGTGTGAAGATCTTGGGCTATTTTTAGAATGGACCATTTTTGATCAGTCTACTGGCAGATTCAGGGATTTATACAACGAATAAATATGTAGAGATGTGAAAATTGGTACACATGTAGTCTGAACTTCAAGCATTGTTACTTTATGTGTAAAATATAGGAAAGCATAGAACCCCCTCTTTAACATTTTGGATTAATTATTGATTTTTTTCCCTCTGGAACAATTAATGAATGGCATAAGCATCATTTTTTTAAGAAACTATGTAGAAACTATGGTTTGAACATACAAAAAATAGCATTTATGAATTGTAAAGTTACCAGGAACAAAAAAAAAAGCGTGAGTAGTAGGGCTGAACGATTTTGTAAAAAGATCTAATTGTGATTTGTCTGGCAGATATTGCGATTTCAATTCAATTCATGATTTTCTTCAAATCAAAGCTTCAGTGAAGTTTTCACAATGTACAGAAACATTTAAAAACTTGACAGAAATTTACATTACACCATCAAAAGCTTTTCCTCTAGTGTAAGGATGAAAACCGAAGGTAAGAATTGTTTCTAACTCTCAGATAAAAGGTCAATGTTTTGAGATAAAAAGTGGAAATTTTGAGAAGTAAAGACAAAATTCTGAGGAAAGAAAGACAAAATTTTGAGATGAGAGTCCAAATTTTAAGAAATCAATTTAATATTTTGTAAAAAAAAAAACAAAGACAAAAGTCTAAGATAAAAAGTCAAAATTTTCAGATAAAACGTCAACATTTTGAAGTGAAGGCAATATTTGAAATTTAAAGTAGAAATTTTGATTTAAAGAGTCAAAATTCTAAGTCAAAATAATGAGAAATAAAGACAACATTAATAAATAAAAGTCAACATTTTGAGAGAAAACAAAGCTTTTGAGAGGAATAGTGGAATTTCTGACCTCAAAATTTTATTCTTTCTTTGTCTATTCAACAATCTCAAGGAAAAAAGGATCTTTCCAAACGGTCTTAAACTCAAAGAACGTGTGTGTAAAACAAGTGACAACAGATTCCCGGTCAGTCAGGGGCAAAAATATTGCAGCTTTGGCGATTGCATGATGATGACGTCTGAAATTGCGATTTTGATCAGAAAACGATAAATTGTTCAGCCCTAGTGAGTAGACAACTGCGTGAGCTCGGGGATGAATGTGTACTCACTCTCCAGACACAGGAACACATGGTCCAGGCGGGAGAACAGTCCTGATGCTCTTGTGGTCATTGTTGTCTGAGATGAAAGTCCACTGCTGCGTGTAGGTGAGTCTGGAGCCTCGGACAAAATCATTCTGACTCCACTCTGGATCAAGAAAGAGTTTCACAAAGTTGGTTAAACGAACTGAAGCTTGATATTAAAATCAAAAGCATTTATAAAGAGGCAGATTGAAAGTGAAAGTTTCTGCTATACTTGTAATCATCACTTCTAATGTCCATTATTTTCATCCATTTTCAAGTTTCATGCACATAAATGTCATATTATTTCAACCATGTTTCTAATTATTTGGTCACATGAGAACCACTAACAGCTGTTTTGTTTGACCGAAACATTTTTAACTTGGTTCAGGTGTCCTGACTTCAACTTCAAATCCAATTTGCTGCATACTAAACAACAGTCAACCAGACTGGTACCACTCCAGCCGAACAGATGGGTTACCTCTCTTAACCTTTTAAAACCCTTAAGACAAGATCTCTGGCTAGGAGTTTGTCACGAAACACTTTCCTAATGTTGAAATTGTCACCGATGAGAGTTTTATGAGAACTTTCTGACCTTTAATCAAGTTTTAAGGTGTGGCCTTACTTTTGTTTTTTGAAAAAACAAATAAAAGAAATTAGAACTCAGACCCAGTGTCACCCTTGGGGGCTGAATTTGCAAATCTTTAAAAGCTTTGTTATGTTTCCCTCGGATGAACCATACCTTGAAGTTTGCTTACTTTTCCATTTAACACTTTCGAGTGCAATAATCCGTACTTAATCTATCTGCCAGGATTATTGAGACTTGCCTGCTGGGCAAAAGTGAACCAGTTCATTTGATTTTGATTAAAAATAAGGTTTTGGGATGTGATGCAGAATTTTCACAATATAGAATAACATTGCAATAAAAAGCAGTTTTGCTCTCCTGAAAAATTAGTCTTAAAGAATACAATTTAACTAGATCCCCATATACTCTATTTGTGTTTTCATGATAAAACTTTTGTCCACTTATGAAAAATGCTAAAAGTTTTCAGTTGTGATACACACTTTACACAGGAGTTAGTCCTTGTTGTGTAAGTTTTAACTCTTTTTCCTGAATTATCTCACCTTTTGAAGTTCCCTTTCTTAAATTATAGGCAGCAATAATTTCCATTTATTCACAGACTTTCCAGTCTCTGAAGTGCAGCACTCTGCACACCTGTGAGAGTGAGTGTGTGAGAGTGTGTGTGTGTGTGTGTGTGTGGGAGGGTGGGGGGAGCAGTGTGAAGAGTGGGAGAGACTCACCAACATCCAGAGTGAAGATCCGGACCTCAGAGAGCTGCTCCTCCTTCACATGAGCACTCACAGGTGCAGGGAGACCGTTGACTTCTCCGTAGATCCCGGTGACGTGACCCGGGTCCATCTGCTCTCAGCCCTTCACACACACACTCACACACACACACACACTCACAGAGTTTACGTCAAAAACTACCAGCTGACACCAAACTCCTCCAGGTTTGCACTCAACCTTTAGGTTAAAAAAGTCTTCGGGCTGAACTTTTCTTCATCTCCGCTCATGAGTTTCTCTATCTGTGACTTTCTCGCCTCTGGACTTGATTCAAAAATTCTCAACAATCATATTCGGAGCAGCACAGACTCCATGTTGAATTCATGAATGGACGATACCACTTCCGTTGAAGTCAGAGGGGTGTAGTGGAACAAATGTACCGCGGGGGGTCAGCAGAGGATTACGGAGGGGGTTTCTCTGGGTTGCAGTTTTGTAACAATAGTTACTTAAAACATTTTTATTTATTCTTAATATGTAAAGCAATTCTGACATGACTATTACGTATGTTCGAAAAGTGAATTCACCCGGACTTTGTCCTTAAAGTGCCTTCTATCTTATATCTCCTCTTATTTTGTCATAACTTTGTTTTTCTTTTATAGAATTGAGTGAAAATTACATGAATGGTTCTATGAAATGCTATCTACACTTAAAATTAGTTATGAATATGATTGTTAAGTTATGTATGTTTTATATAAATTTATAGCATCTTCCTGCGCTAAAAAATTAAATGATTTCAAAACAATATCCTGCCATCATATAAACCTGTCTGTAATAATACATCAACGTGTATACCCCTGATAACTTCAGTGCAACAACAAAAAAAAAAAAAAAATCAGTATTTTAGCTTTTGTCTACTCAAAGAAGAGGTACACTTTTATGTAAATAAGGTCTATCATACCATTTTTCACAAAAGTAATTGCTAAATACGTGTGACTTTGTTGGAAACATCTTCACAAAAATTGAGAGGAAAAAAATTTGAAGGAAAATTTTCACCTTGTATTTCATAAGCAGCCAGAACAGAGTACAGAGTAAATCTAAAGATAGCAGGAGGGTTAAGACTGGGAGAGTCGCTTAACATTATGTTTTGGAGTAAGAATTTTCATTAAATCTACTCATTAATTGTCTAATTTTCCCATTCTTGCTCATTCTGTTTTACTGTGTTGCACAAACAGGCTCCGACATCAGTCAAAAATGCAAAATTTTGCATACATCCTGTATGTCAGTGGTGCTCAACCTTGGGACCCAGACCCCATACCAGGTTGCCTGGAAGCCAAACAGGGTCCCCTGAAATGATAAAAAAAATTACTGAAAAGTATTTTCTCCAATAACTAACTTTTGAAGAATGAATTAATAAATAAAACAACACACTAAACAAATGTATTCTATATGTTTCAGTGTTCAGTAAGCATTTTATTAACTAGTATTTTATTTTAGTATATTTTCAATTCTAAAAAATGTATTTTACTATTTTTAGTATTTTTTTAATGTATTTTCTAAATCTTATAGATTGTTTTTTATTATTTGCATTGTTTTACTAAGTATTTTAGCATTTTATATTTAGTATTTCTGGTATTTTTAGTACTTTATTTTGAAGGGTTTTTTTTTTGTATTTTCAGTATTTTTTTTCAATCAATTTTTCTATTTTTTTTCCTGGATTCAGCATTTTAGCATATTGAGCAGTAGACTGTAATTTACAGCACATTCACATTTATAAATTTATGACACAAAACTTTATGCTTTTTGTTTCTTATCTTTGTCTCCAGTTGTGTACATCATTTACAGCTCAATGTGCCTTTAATTTTCTCTTGGGGATAAATTAAGTTAACTGAATTTAAAACCTCACTTGGAATAAAGTGTATTTCCTGATGAGGAAAAATAAAAATAGTTACTGTGCACTAATTCTGGCTACTCTGTATTTACAACAGCATATAAAAAAAATAAAATAAAAAAAAATCTTAGTCAAAAATCCCTCAGGGTTTGAGAAGTTTGTGATGTCAAAATGGGGTCACAGCCTAAAAAAGGTTGCTGTGTGTAATATTGCTACTTATAATTTCTATGCTGCTCACATCTTTCAGACTGTAACTGTTCCACACTCAAAAATTCTCACACTACTTTTACACTAAATTCTGCATAACAACAACAAAAATAAAATACAGAATAAAAACTGCCACTGAGCCACAGCAAACCTGCAAAACACCACCAAATACCACAAACTACATTAGATTTCAACAGACCAAGACAGAGCTAATATATTCTTTATTTTTTGATCCATCTTATCGTCCATGTGATCCAACATCAGAGCCTCTGATCAGTTTATTTGGCTGAAATAAATATAAATCTGCTGTTGCACTTCATCTGGAAAAGGACAAATCTGGTCATCATCAGTCACCGCCAAAGTCCAAGGTAACTTGTGAGAGTGCTTTTCAAATTCAATACAGTTAAAGCACAAATACTTTGATACTGGAGCCTGAAGAGTTTGAGTGGAAACCACATTAGCACAATAACAACCTGCTGTTTCTGATCAGCAGCTCTGGATGTTGGCCCTTGTATATTTACTTCTCATTTACAGGTAAATCATTTAAATGCATCTCATGATTCAAGTACAGTTGATCATAAATCCCTTTGTACATTCTACCTGCAATCCAGACACATGAAGCCCCTGTCCTGCATTAAAAATACACAGAAAAACTATAAACTCTTCTCATCTTTGTTTTCCCGTGGTTGTTTCTGTAAACAGTTCTTAGCAAATTTAAGTTGTTTAAAAATCACACAGTACTGCTCTTAAATAAATTAGAAAGTAAAATACAATTATCCACCAGACATTTTTCCCTTCTCCAAAAAATATTCATACAAAATGACAATAGTAACTCTTTTATTTCACATGAACTGCAATTTCATTTTTACTCAATAGGTGTCTTTCTGTTAATTATTATTTTTGAGAATTGTTGATGATGATAAATAAATTCAAATAACACACCTTCACGCAAAAACCCACACACATTTTCTTGAAACTTTGCATTGTTTATGTAGCACATTACTGGTTTGGCTGCTTGTTTAGCCACGTGGGAGAACCGAGGAACCATTGGCCAAGAGTAGAGGAGTGTGTTCCCCTATCAGGGCTCATTATGTTGTTCTTACACAGGTTGATGCTCAGATATAAAGCCTCAGAGATCAACGAGGACTCAGTACGCTCAGTTAACATGGCTTAACACTGTGTAGAAAGTGAAATTGCAAATGTGGATTTTAAAGACACAGGACAGCAATTCAAGCTGAGTATCAAACCAATACTGGTTAGCACCATAGAAGGTTTCAGTGACTGTAACATGGAAACTTTCCACGTCTCTCAAATGTATCCTAGAGTGTAAAAGTGCTTGTGTCTCAAAACAAGCCTTCATTCTACTTTAGGTGTATTTTTTTTGTCAGGTGCATTCACGTCACTTTGTGCCCAAGGCAAAAAGCAAATCCTGCTCGGTTGAAAAATTGAATTATGTTTGTAAATGTTGGCTTTCTGAAAACGGGAAAGTGTTGTTGTAAGTGGAGAGCACAAGTGCTGAGGCCCTGTTCAAAGTTTGTCAAGTCTTGGTGTGTCCAACAGTTGATGTGTTGAAGGCATCGTTTAGTATCTGTCTTCTTAAAAACCATAGGAGTTCCTCATCTATTCCCTCCGTTCTCTTTCTTTTATTACATGACGTCAGCCCGTTTGTCCCTGACTTTGTTCCTCTGTTTCGTCCTGGCCTTGAAGGCAGCTGCATTGAAAAGATGCTGTCGGTGGAAGGAAATGAATGAAAAAAAAAAAAAGATAAAGGCATCAGTCTGTGATCTTTAAGGTTAAATGATTCTAGGGTCTGGATTCAGTGGGAAAATAGCTGCTGTTACCTTCTCAAATCGAGAAATCTTGTTGGCTTTCACAGTAGAGTCCACAATGAGGGGGGCGCCAAGGCCAAAGATGTCTCTTAAGAGTGGGTTAAACTGCAACAAGAAATAAAGACATGAATGGGTCATTAATGTGGGTTAAAAAACACAAAATCTGACGGACAGACTTAATGCAATACAATCTAACTTATAATTCCTATATAACTTACATTTTAGAAATACATCCCATCACAACCTTTTTGATGTTGCTTTCGACATGCCCTTTTTTTTAAAGTTATTTTTTTGGCCTCTGTGCCTTTATTGGATAGAGGAGGACAGTGGATAGTGTCAGAAAGGGGAGAGAGAGTGGGGAGTGACATGCGGGAAATAGGCCACAGGTCAGATTCGAACCCGGGCCGCCCGCTTGAGGGCAAGCCTCATGGTGCGCAGCCATATCCACTAGGCCATCCGCGCCCCTACATGCACTTTTTAAATAAATGTTTTTTTCTATGCTAGTTGGCTGTGTACTTTCTAACTGTCTTATCACTATTTTTAGACATGTATTATATTATTTTGTACTGTTTTTAGCCTCCATTTTTATCCTCTGGTCTTGTAAAGCATTTTTTTTTTGGTTGTAAAGTTGAAGTTGTAAAACATAGATAAAAACAGAATACAAATATTTGCTGATAAACTTTTTTATGTTTTTTTTTTGTTTTTTGCGAATATTCAGTCACTGTGGAATAATCCAACCAGCTGTTTTTCAGCATTCCTCTACCTTCCCAGTCTTTTTGTCATTCAAAATGAGTGAATATTCGAATAAATGTCTTGTCTTTGTAGTGTATTCAATTGAATATAGGTCAAACATGATCTAAAAATCATTGAATTCTGTCTTATTTAACTTTACACAACACCGTAACTTCATTGGAATCTGAGTTTTTATGTTGCAGTATGTTTTTTTTTTGACACAAAGAAAGTGCTGTGCTCAGCAGGTATACGTGTCTATTTAATCCCTGTGATGCCAGAGACAAATATCACAGTGTGACTTTGACTTACCTCAGGTATCTTTTGGATGTTTACTTACTGCATTTGGTCATTCATACTCCGAAAAAACATCCCTTTGGTTTTGCTTTTAGAGATGATGAAGAGTAAAAGATCTCAAAACAGACCTGCGTTATTTTGTTTTGTGACAATATTACAACATCTGATGTCCACAGTGACCTACATTCATTACTTTTGTTTTTAAATCACTTTTCAGTTTTATATTTCATCACTGAAGTTTCTCTCAAAAAGAGCGTTGAATGTTATCTTATCTGGTTCTTGTGGACTTTAGATTGTGTTTTGTTTCGCCTCATGAACTAAGTGTGTGGTTCCAGCTGCACATCCAAAATGTAGGACAAATAACTGGTAGAAAGATAAGTGGAAAAGATTAGTCTGAGTGCACATTAGAGCTTACATTTCTTACCTGTAGGCCTGTACTGGTAAGATTTTATCGATACCAATACCATTATCAATTCAGCTTATCAATCCCATTTATCATCAATTCCCTCATGGATTCTTCCTGTGAATTTTTTGTGCACCATGGGTAGCTTTACAGGTTTTGTCCCCAGTTTATTGAGTTTTAAGTACATAAATATGAAAGTCACTGGACCCTAGATCTCTGAACACGTGTCAGCAGCTCAAACTCAACAGTTATTGTTAAAAAAGAAAAGTATATCTGCTTTCTCCAGAGGGATTCTTGATTTTTCAGGCCTGATAGTGTCTCCAGTCTTGAGCAAAAGGGCTTTCAATATCCATAGATTGAACTATTTCTTATCGATTCTTTACAGGAACCTGTTCTTCATACCCATACCTAGTCATAACAGACTGGACTACTTTCTTACCGTTTATTCTTCCACATTAACTAGTGCCCCAGGTTTATTCTTAGGTCCAGTATGAAAGCCTTTGAGGTAATATTTCAGATGTAATCCTGACGTGTCAAACAAAGAGGGAGGGGTGAAAAGAACCTGACCTCAGTTACCCCTTTTCAACTTTGCTGGGGCCAGTACTAGTTCCAGGCAAGTGCCTGACTTATGGTGCTTTTCCACGATACAATTCCAGCTCTACTCTACTCGGCTCTACACGGTTTGGTTAGCTTTTCCACTAGCCCGACTACAGACTCACGGTGGGCGTGGATTTTATAACAGCTGCGCTAAAGTGCTGCGCAGAAGTTTGTGCATGTTCATCTATAACACGACACAAACATAATTTTGTACGAACATATGTGCCACCGTGGTCTTTAAAGGAAAAAAAAGCTTTCAAAAGATTTCATTAAAGTAATACAGCGGCTCAATGTTGGGCGTCATGACACAGGAGCAGAGGTAAACAACAGCCATGTGCTGCTGCACGCAGAGGGAAACGAAGGAGCTGCTTCCTGACATTAACTCTTCCCTGGATCCTGTGAGATCACTTTAATTTTTGATTTTTGGGCCTGGTATACCAGAGATTTTTTGTTGATCAATCATTCTTCTTTGAACTGGTTTTCCTCTTTGGTTCCCTGTGGATTAATGGACTGATTGGTGCTTAAAGACTCTCGTGGCAGACAGATCGCTCCTGTGCGACGAACTTTGATTTAATCGAAAAGACTCTTTGAACCGAACTATCTTTGCTGTTAACTTCTTTTTTGTTTAAAAAGGACTTTTAACTTATTTAGGAATCATGAAGGAGCATTTTAAGGTGGTATTTTGTGTTCAGTCAGTTTGGTTCTGTGCCGTCAGGTTTAAATGTCATCAGAAACTCGTCACTGACTTATTTGTTTGCCTCTTGTAAGTGATTTGTACAGAGTCAGAGGCTTCCGTGAGGACATTCTGTGACCAATGAGTGACCGGCAGACCGTCATCGTCACCTTTTAGTATCGGCTTTACTCGCTTGGAACCAGGGTAGAGTAGGTACTAAAAACTGGCGTCTGCCGCGTAGTACCGCGCTAGTGGAAATGCAACACAGACCGGGTAGAGGCGAGTAGAGCCGAGTAGAGTAGGGCCAAGGCGAGTCAGTGGAAAAGGGCCATTAGCAACAGTTCTTTGTGTTTCCACTGACAAAGAACCGTTGCTAAGGTGCTTAAAACTGGTGCTAGCAAGCACCAACTCTTTGCTGGGCCACGGGGGAGGGGTTACCATGACCAAGGATCAGCTGTAGAAAACAGCTATTTAAAAAAGAAAAGATGCTGGAGTTACCTCATTCAAAACTTGAAATGTCAGTCAAATTACAGTAGCGGTGCATTACCTCAGTCAGAGATCAGGTCTATACCTTGTTCTTTTATTCAACAAACTAAAAAGCTTTATGTTATTGATCTTATTTACATGACAGGAACATTTCTCCTCTGCTCTCCGTAATGTGCACGGCGGAGTTTTGCCCCAAGCATTAACAAAACCACACAAACACATGTGCACACACACGAACTAGCAAGCACACTTCGTGTAACGGACAGGGAGCCGTGAAAACCGCCACAAGAAACTCAGAAAACGTCTGTTTTTATAAAGGCTCCCAGCGTTAACTGAATGAAGATACCAACACTGTTAACAGTCTTTCTCCCACCCCACACAACTTTATTAATAACCCAAAAAAATCTGCCCTCATTGTGCACTCCCCCGATGGAAGAGAAGCTTTGACTCACAACCAACTCACAGTGATGCTTTACCGTATGAAGGACATGTTATGCTACTCCTGAGTAAATATCTAACTTTTGTAATTGGAGTATAATGGAAGTATTTATTCAGCTTCCTGACCTGTAAATGGTTTCCCACTCCAGACACCAGGATCTCCTTAAAGGCATCGTATATTCTTCTCCTGGTCCAGCTGTCAATGTAAACTCTCTCTGCTCCAAACCTGATCTTCTCCTCTGTGAAGTCGTCATTCTGTAGGTAAGACAGAGAAGATTCAGAGATCAGCGAAGATCAGAGCACAACATGAGAGCAGCTAGAAAAGAACGACGTACCTCGATGTAATGAAGCACTTCTCTGAAGATGGATCTCTGTTTCCGTCTGTCGTTCTTGGCTCTGTGTTTGTTACCATCAGTGGCTAAACTCTTCAGACTTTCACATAGATTTTCACCGTCCTCCACCTCAAAGTCCTACACCCAGCAGGGACATAAACGAAGCAGGGAAAGTTAGCTCAAATGCTTGGGGACTGAGTGTGTGTTCATGAGGGGGACTGAGGTGTGTTTACCTCATCGATATCTCTTCCCAGCTCCACCAGCAGAGCAATAGTTTCTCCAACAGCGATTCTGTAGTTGACATCACTGCTCTGCAGACAGGCCTGTAACTTTGGGAGGTGACTGAAAGAAATAAAGGAAGAGAGTAAACATTGTTTATACCACTGATTATTGAAGAGGATGCTTCAAAACTGGTGCGAAAATGTCCAAACCACAGCAGTGACTCATTCTTTATTGTTGTAATAATTAAGTTAAATGTTTTCCCAATATCTTGACTTATTTCTCTCGTTATCTTAGGAGAAAATGTGCTGTTTTTACTTTATAACGGTCTACTTTCTGGTTTTCACCAGCTAAAAAGTAGTTTTGTTCCTTACTCAGGTTTCAATTGTACCATAATGCATGTTACAGTCAAAAAAAAACAGTTGTTGAGGTGCATATGGCCCAGAGGATTAGGTCGTGCACCATGAGGTTCGCCCTCGAGCGGGTGGCCCGGTTTCGAATCCGACATGTGGCCTGTTTCCCGCATTTCACTCCTCACTCTCTCCCCCTTTCCTACTCTATCCACTGTTCTCTATCAAATTAAAGGCATAAAAAGCCCCCAAAAATAACTTAAAAAAAAAAAAAAGAAAAAACAGCAGTTGTCTTGAGATTAGGGGTGCAACGATTCGTCGACGTCATCGACAAAAATCGATAATGAAATTTGTCGCCGACAAATGAATTAGTCGATAATAGTCGGTGACGTCATCACTCGTGTTATTCTGGGCGGAACGGGGCGGAAACGAACAGGCGCGGTGACCGGCATGCAACAGGACGCGAGAAATGTCTGCAGCCACTGCGACAGCACCGCAAGCTAAATCATCAGAAGTATGATGATTCACCCTGGACACGTCACAGACTTGTTTAATTTAAAAAGCAGACTTTGCTTCTCACTTTTCTTTTTGAGGAAGCGAGACAGCTTTGGTATTGTTACGTCATAAGGGCCAATGAATAGGTCCGCTCCATAATCCGATTAGTCGACTAATCGATAGAATAGTCGTTAGATTAATCGACTATTGAAATAGTCGTTAGTTGCAGCCCTACTTGAGATAAAAGAAGTAAATGAATGAAAATATTATCATCAAAAGAACAGTCAATACTATATATAGGTGCATGCCTGCTTATGGCTTCTGTACTTGACAAAACTAAACCAAACATTTAATTTCTGTCCACCAAAGTCACACAAAGTGAATATTTATCATTCCCATGCTGAGAGTTTATTTTGGCAGAGACCAGGCAGCACATTCTCTCTTTTAAATTTAGAACAGAGTGTGTTTGACTCACAGGCCGAGAAGCACAGTGAGCCGAGACGCAGGACAGAGTGTGACCAGCAGTGACCAGGCCTGCAGGGCGGCGCAGTGGAGGCCTGAACTGCCTGGTTTGGGTGTTGGCAGCACTCCCTCTCTGTTGGGGTAGGAAGACATGAAGACGCTCTCTAGAAGGGCCAACGACTTTATCAAATCCTGGAAGAGAGAGGGAGAGTCAGAGTATAAGACTAATACAGGAGAAAAACTGCAAACATACAGCCTGATAATTATCAACATCTTTCACACCAACATTCACCAGACCCCTGAATCCATATTTTCCGTGGACAAACTTCCTGCTCAAGGGTCCCCACTCTCTCCTTGGAATTATTTATGGGCCATTTTCAGCCACCACAGAGAAGAGTTATCATGTCATAATTATAAACTGTAAAAATCAGACGCTGTGACACTCAGTTCAAAGTAAGGTCTCCACAAAAACTGCTCCCCCTGGTGACTGGTTGCGTCATAGGTCAAAAACGCTGTCTCCTCATGTATTCCAGATTAGAGGTGGTCAAACATTAAAAATTGAATAAACCTTGTCGAAATGTTTCTCCTTACACTGTAGTGACATGAAGATATTATTTGTCTGCATTGAGTTCAAGTCCTATTTTTTCTGAGAATTTGGTTTTTCATCAGTTATTAGATGTTGAAAACTGGGCTTTAAGTTACGTATGAAGATGATTGACAGCTGCCATTAGTGTGTAGTCTTTTGGAGGGTAGTAAAATACTTTGGAAAAGAGTACTAAAAGGAAATTCAACTTCTGAAAGAAAAAAAATAATGTCGCCCAGCTCTGCTCAGATTCTCTGTTGTCTCTTCTGCGGGGTTTTTTTTTTGCTTCAAACCTGCACAACAGTACAAGGTGGAGCCACTGTCCATTCTTTTAACAGTCTATGGTCAAAATATATTCCCCTGTTCCCCCTCATTCTGTGGAAGTGTTCTTTTCTACAGCTGTAACTTGCATTTACCCAGATTGTTCTGTTTATTACTCAGACATTTGATAAGCAGTCTATGGCTGTCATGTCTCCATGAAAAATAATTATGACAAAAGTATCACAGAATGATGCAAACAGGCTCATAAATAACAGTGTAGCACGACAAACTGGAGACACAGTGTTGAACTGGGCAATTCTCAACTAAACTTTTTCTTAACGTTGTCCAGAAAATAAGGTGACAGACATGTTTTCAGGACGTTTCACTTTTTTTCTCATTTTTCCTACTTTTTCCATGACTAGAAAATTGGTCAATCATTTCCCAGATTTTCCAGGGCAATTAGGAACCCTGAGTTAGGTTTATGCTACAAAGCACCCACCACACTGTGCAGCCTGTATTTAGGTTTAAAAAGCCAATTTTCAAAACCAGTAAAATGAAATCTAAGGACTTCAAAAGGGTCAAAAAAATCCCTGCAGTGCTGTTTTTTTTTCCTTCAAGATCTGCAAGGCCTCCTGTTTGGATAGGTTCAACCACTGACAGAAAGCAGCTCTCACCTCTCCATCCTCAGCAGCAGAGACGTAACAGCACATCCCCAAAGCTCTGGCACACTGATAGAAACAGATAAAAAGAAAGTTAATTCAATTAGAAATTTAATTAAACAAGACCAAAAAGGACAGAGAGGAAAGCTGCAGACCCCTGCAGGACAGAAGAAAGACAATCACACATGGAGTCTGGTCTGGCACTGCTTCAATCAACCATCTTGAAACCAATTTATTACAAATTATGTGACCAAAATAAACTAAATTTGCTTGGACAAACCTTCAGTACTGATTCCCCCATCAAAGTAGACTTGCTTAAAATCAAAACCAGAGAACTGTAAATATTTTTGAGTGGAATTTTCCTTTAAAACTTTGGATGGTGTGATTAAAATATTGGACAGAAAAAAAGCTTTCTTGCCCGATTCCCTTGTTTATCATACAAAGAATGCAGTTACAGGACAAGAAGTATTTTTTAACCTATTGTAAGAGTATTATGGGATAACCTACACTCTGACGGGCCATGATGCTGGCACTGTTGTCCATCAGGATGGCGGTGAGGATTGGGCGAAGCATCTTAAAGCCTTCCTCTGCCTCATCTCCGCCCCCCAGCTGGACACAGAGCAGAGTGAAGAGTGTGGCTGCAGCCGCCTGCTCTTCACCGCTGCCTATAGGAAAACACAAAAGTTTTATTTTTTTGTCAGTGACTAAAGTCAGGTGAACACTTGAAAACACCATGTCTGTTTCTCATCACACATTCACATTTAACAAACCAACATCTGTTTGTCATTACCTTTTTTAAGGCTTCTCTCCAGGCAGTCGCTGACAGTGAGGCGTCTTTCAGTCAAGAAGTCGTAGAGCAGTCTGGAGGAGAAGGCCTGTCGCAGTGACTCAAGACCTGCTAGACGTGTCTTGGTGCTGAGGAGACAGATTCAAGACTCATCACTCTCTCTGATATGAAGAACAGTGGTATCTCACAGTCATTTTCTCCTGACTTTCCCTTTTATGGTTCATGATAAAGACTAGACTTCAAAATCAAACGTACCTTTTATCCATCAGGTTGTCTATACACTGTTTCAGTTTGTCTTCTGTTTCCTCCTGAGCAGTCTGTTCATCCACCTGTTCACCTCCTTTCACACACAAGACAGAAAACAAACTTTAATGGTTTAGACACATTTTATTTCCCTGATTTCTACTCCTGCTTTGCTTTTCTGTAAGGACATTAATTCATTGGTTCAGTTATTATTATATGTAGTGGTTAATGATATTCTCACTCACTGTCAATATTTCACAAAGTCATAAAGATATAGGCTTCAGCTATCACCTAATTATGATACTCTGACATATTTTGCGAAGTAAACATTTTTAGCCATCTGCCTGTTGGGAGAAAATGAGGCTAAGGACGTGGTCACTCTCAGTTCACTTCATACAAGAGCACAAGCACAAAGACACAGTGAGGACATGATACATAGTTCATGACATGTGATCCCGCTACAGCTCCTCTCAACAAACACTTTGATCAATGGCAGGGTCGTCAATGTTGTAGCATAAACCAAAAAGTGACCAAAGTCATGACAATCTTCTCTGTGTTCTCCATTGTACTGACTTCGATGAGGCATCATGACGGAGGCAGACCATGCATGAGTCGTCCGGTGTGCACAAGTCTGGTTCAGATTGAAGCACTGTGACCGACAAGCAGCAACCTCCAGTCTGAAAACGTGAGACGATGCTGAAGTACTAAAATCTGCTGTTTGTCAAGTGTCCGATTGAGGCTGGCTCCAGAAGTACCATAAGTCACAAACACACTGAGCCAAAAAGAGCCGTTCAGAGCAGAAATGATCATGCTTACAGTCTGGTACAAATGATTTCACCTATCTGAATCACTAGTTTTTCTAACAGCATACGCTGTAAAGGGGGTGCATTATTTTTCTAACCCTGCAAAAGCTCATCCCACTTTCAATATAGCTGTGCCAGCTGTTTTGCTTAAAAACTCTGTTTCAGAGACAGTCCAGTGACATCGCGGTAGGTCTGAACGATTTATAACTTTCTGATCGAGATCACAATTTCAGACATCGTGATCATGTGATCGCAAAAGCTGGGATGTTTTTAGCTGCGCTTCTGACTGACCCAAGAATGTTGTGTCAGCAGTTTTACACACAGGTGCGTTGAGTGTAAGACTGTTGGGAAAGATCCTTTTTTCCTTGGGATTGTTGAATTTTGTTTTTCTTACTATAACTTATTTCACTTTATTTATTTTTTTCATGTTTCGTATTTTATTTCTTTTTTAATTTAACACAAGCACTACATTATTTTTCAAAATTCAGAGTCAAAGATGGCTCTTTTTCTTCTTTAAAGAATGTACATGCAAGTTTTTTGTCAATAAATACATTTGGAAACAATTCTTACCTTCAGTTTTCATCCTTGCATTAGAGTAAAAGCTTTTGATGTTTCAATGGTTTGATGTAATTTTCTGTCAAGTTTGTAAATGTTATTGTACATTGTGAAAACTTCACTAAAGCTTGATTTGAAGGAAACCATGAATCGAATCGAAAATTGCAATATCTGCCAGAAACATCACAATTAGATCTTTTTCTATAATCACTCAGCCCTACATCACAGAGACTAAGTTCATTTATTATACAGTCTATGGTGACATGAGCCTGCAGGGGAACGGCACTGCAGGGGCAATGGTGTTTGAGTACAGTACAGTTCAGATGGCCAGAGTGACAGCGCCCTGAGATGCAACACTGTATCAAAACACCCCATTAAGAAAATTACTTTACAGTAATTCGCCACAAGAAGCTGCAATGTAAGTTTTCTGACTGTACTTTGGTTACTATGGATGTTACACACCAGTTAAGATGAGGATTAAGTCTCTGTGGAACACGCAAACAGTGACACACCTGTCAAACTAGTCAGCGTCAATGATTCCATAGAGACATGGTACATTAAAGGTATTCAGAGCTGGTGCAATTGGCCCCTGATTCTCAGGAGCCATGAATAATGTACAAACCTGTCCCCTCATCCATCACAGAGGCGGTTTCACTGGCGCTGCTGTAGTGACTGAGAACATCTGACGTCAGCTCATCATCGCTGGCACCCATCTCTCCCTTCACCCCATTTTTCACACCTGGAGTTTAAAAAAAAAAGCAAGAAGGAGAGAATTAAGTGTAAAGAGCTTATACAGAAAAAAAAATCAACCATTGTGTTTTCCTGGTCATAAGAAGCAAACAGAAGAACTCATTTATAGGATATGACAGAAAAAGACCATTGGCTTGTTTTCAAGAGCTGTTGAACATCTTTATTAAAACAGGTATGGTGAGAATTGTCATTTTGTTAACAGTTGCTCACAGTTGACATGCAAGAGAACTAAAATAACTTTAGTGAGACGCTCACAATGGTTAGCATGGAGTAAAACATGTATTCAGAGTCTGTTTTCAAAGCCAACAATGTTTGGAAAGAACAGTCTCTTCCTCCCTCTATTGTTTAAAATGTTTCTGAGTTCTCCATCAAATGCCTCAGCATGTTATAATACAGGGAAGTTGACATAATAGTAGACACACCTTACACTAGAATACCATCTGTTTGTATTCAAAGCTATAAAGAGGTTTGTCTGAAAACGTGAATTCACCCTCATACAGAGAGAGACAATAGCCTAGAAGTGAGTGATGATAGTTTTAAGGACGCTGACCGTCAGTTTCCTCTGCTCAGCTGTCTCTCTGTGTCAGTAACTTAACACCAGCAGCTCTTCTCATCTACTCACACACACTTACACACTCAGAGCCTCACACACAGATCAATAGAACCTATTTATAACTTGTATCTTTAGTAACTCCATGTATGTAGCACTACTTCACAGTGAAAACGAGTGGAAAAAAAACAAAGTACAACTGTTAGTCAAGACTGTTTAAAATATATTCAAATGAATCTCCTTCAGAGGTTTTGGCTGAGCTCCAAAAAGCCACTGACACATGTGTCATTCTCACACACACTGACACACACAGCTGCTGACGTTCTCTTGGGTTATTGAGCTTGTTTATATTTGCACATAAAGGCTTAAATTGTTTAATGTTCCAACAAAGCTCTGTGCGTGAGAGAGAAAAGGATTGGGATAGTTTTTAACACGAAGGCTGAACTCAACAAGCTAAGCGAAGCTAAGCTAGGCTAAGCTAAGCTAACTCTCAGATTCCTGCTGGCTCAGGACTTTCAGCTGTTTAGGGATTATTGGAGACCAGAGTGGTCATTCATTTATTCTTTTCCTGTGTGTGTGTACGATCCAGAATGGTCAGAGAGTGTGTGCACGGTGTGGGTAACGCTGAGGTCGACCAGGGCAGCTGGGGTGACACTGAGGTCACTGTGGGGTTGTGGGAGTGTAACACAGCTGTGTTAGCAGTGAGTTACTTTCTGAATGAAAATATTAATCCTGACTTTTCATATTCTACTACTTCAACGATAAGTCAAAAGGATAAAAATGTCAATGTCATGCTCAGTCAAATTTGACAGTCTCTGAGATCAGCTGTTTCAACCTGAGATAAGGATATTTAAAGGCTTTTTACCAGGAAACCAGTTCACCACAGACGTCCCCTCCTCACAAAAATAAACAGTTCTGGGTCTTATCTGTAAAATCAATTTCCAGCTGCTGCCGTCTTTTATTTTCCCCTGTTCACTTTAAGACCAATGACTACCAAATGTTTTTTGTCCAGTCAGAGCCCCTGTGAGGAGTTTTCAAACAGCTATAAAACTGTGTGAAACTATGAAGCCTCTTTAACACCTATAATTATAGTGAGGTAGTGGGGCAGGTGTTAGGCGACTTCTTCTTTGTGATACGTGTGTTGGAGGTACATTACACAGTTAAAAGAAACTGAAAGGGTTTTGGTTTTTTGGTCAGAAAATATATTGATGAGTTTTGTGGTACAAAACTAGCATGTTGAAGAATGTATTTTAAAGGCACAGTTTCTCCCTCTTGGTAGGGATGGGCATCTGAAAGAAACCTGCCAACTCCAGCATCAATGATAATCAACTTGAGGCCCCCTCCCCACACTTCCTTCCAGCAAATGCAGGATGTTGAAACGCTGAGCATCGCATTTCAACGCTCTCTCTGTTACTGGCAGGAAAAGCTCAGTGTTATAATGCTGAAGTGCTAAGCCACAACCCTTACCTCAATGTTGAACTCAATGACACCCATGAGTCATATTTATTAAACCTCCGTCTTCAAAGTAGCTTCATCTTGAAAGGACTTTCATCTCTAAATGCTGATGCTCAGCACTTCAACATAATTAGTTGATCAATCCTTATATGTGTGGGTCAATGACAAAAAGAGGGTCTAAAAACACATTTTTAAAAAGTTCTTTGAAAATGGATAAAAAACATATTTCTGAGTGAAGAATTATGTTTTCTAACAGATTTCAGTAGTTGACCAACATTTCAAAGTTTTTAGGTTCATTATTTTTTAGTATTTGTAATTTGAGCACCCAAAAATGTCAGGTGGTGCAACCAAATATATGAAAATATATTTATATGTTCCTGTTATTTTTTCTGTGTGAAATTATTGGCAAGTATCTCTCAAGTGTCTGTAGTGACTCATACATTTTCATTTTGTGTGTTTTATTTCTTTTATTTGTGAATAAGATAAATAATTTGATGTTAAAATAACATTTCACATTATTACATTGGTTGTACCACCTGACATGGAAATTGTTCCAGTCACCAATGAAGTGAAAAAACCTTTTTTATCAGTATTTCAGAGAAATCTACAAACTTTTCCACTTGGTCACAAATGTTATTTGGGGTCCTCTGGCTGATGCAGTTTCCTGTTTCCTGTTTTATTCTCTTCACTTTAAAATAAAAGTCTAATGTTACGGTTGCACCACCCTGACATTTGACAAGGTGAAAATTACGGGACAAAAGTTTTTTTAAATTTCTTAACAGCTTTAAAATTATTTTCATTTGCAAAGAATGTTTTATTTAAAAAGGTTCAAGCATAAAATAATGCCACTGTATTTTTAATTTCCATTCACAATAACTGACATTCAATTTTTAGAGTTTAGTTACTGTGGATACTTGTCAGGACGGTTGCACCACCTGACATTTTGGGGGTTTGAGGTACAAAACACAAAAAAACATGTTATATTATATTATTATATTATATTTTAATAGTTTAAAGATGTGTTCAAATAAGACAGGTTTCATAGAATAAAGAAATACATGTGATGAAATACTCAATTCATGATGGAAGGAAATATTGCACTCGGACACAAAAAAAGGGGCGTCACGTCATTGACCCGTGTATAAAAACATACATACATGGGCATCCATATATATATATATATATTATCTCCAACATTTGCCTATACAACAGATACAGGAAACTAGTGAGTGTTTCTTTCTTTTCACCCTTTAAAGCTTCTTTTTCACCTCCGCCTTCAGTTTGCTGTAATGAGTTCCAGTTCACCCCAGCAACAGTTGTGAGGGAATGCTGTGCAATGTTGTGCTATGCTATGGTTGGAGGATTTTCATAAGACCTGAAATCTTTTTCCCTTAACCATATTTGTGGGCAGTGCATTTTTGGATGGAACTTTCTCCACCCTTTGTGCAGCAAAGTTTTTTCATACCAGCACTCTTGTGATTGGTTGAGACGGAGAGGGCAATGAGGGTCTGGTGTTGTGCAAGTGGCACATCATTGTAGGAGTTTGTTGTCGCACTATTAAACTAATGGTCTGAGTCAGTGGTTCCCAAAGTGGGGGTCGGGACCCTTTGGGAGGTCGCGAGACATCGATAGAGGGTCGTGGAATGTGTCCCAAAATCAAAAACCATGAACAATTCCACATTTCATCCATTATTGTAAGAATAAAAGCAAAAATAGGGGTTAACGATAATATAAAATCATGCAAACAGAAAATGATTTATCGGTTTTTCACATTTCTTTGTTGAAGTTTGATACAGTGAACACAGCAAAGTGCACATTAGTCGGTAAATTTTCTACCGATGAGTTAAATCAAGTATCCTCAGGGTTTTTTTTTGTTTGTTTATGTCTGTTTTTGGATTGGCCCATTAGTGTTGTACTACAGCAGGGGGTCACCAGTCTCTAACGCTGCTATTCTGGGGGTCACAGGCTGAAAAGTTTGGGAACCCTTGGTCTAAGTCACTTTGTTAGGAAAATGATATTTTTGCCTGGGTCAGCTCTTTAGGCTGTCCCCACCTCTGGTAAAAGTGTCAACATCCTAACTGAAAAGATAACGCTGTTTTTACCTCAGTGTTCTGATGGCCTAAAGAGATAGTGCATTGTATTTAGTTAAGTTTATTGTTTCCTGAAAAACTTGAAAATATGACTCAGGCCACTGGATTAAGAAGGCAACAAGGACCTTTTGTACTTGTGTTGTACAATGAGCAAGGTTGTTTTCTGTTAAATAGTCCCACACCACACTTTTCTTCTCACTCTTCATTTTTCATTCCAAGCTAATTAAAACAATACACTCCGCTGCTTGAGTACTTCTGTTTTCTCTCTCCCTGAGTTAAATCATCCCCTGGTGGGTAAAATGTCTCATTGCTTTTGTAAAATCCACTCACACTGTCATGACAGTAGATTCTGTCGTGCAGTGAAGTGTAACAGTCTCTTGATTAAATGCCAACATCAGATCGACTAAATTTCCAGTGATTAAATTTTTTTTAAACAACCAGTTAATTGACAAAAACAAAAACTTACTCACAAGAGATTTATGGTTTAAAAAGAAGGACAAATCAAACGCAGTAGGACGTGAGGTTTCATTTTTTTATCACCCAGTCCTTTTTAATTATTTGGATTCATGGGGCCTGAAGCACAAGTACTTTGGCTTTAGCTTGCCCGAGCGCCAACTGATGACATGGCGAATGATTGACAGTTAGTGGCATTTTCTCAAACTCTGATACAAACATCGTGATGAAGCAGGCTAACACACTAAAAAATGAGATTTTACGCTGTTTTGCTGTAGTTTTGATCAAACGTAACAAACAGTGAATTAACAAATTAGCTGGGAGAGAAATACAAATGTGGACAAAATTGAAATAACTGACACGGTCGTTTCACATCAGTTAGAAGCTTAAAATATTGGTATCGATTATTTTTTGATGAATCACCCAGTCCTTTTGGGGTTTATCTTTTGTCATTTCAATGAAGAAGGACAATGGCAAAACTAAAACCACCATTTGGAAAACTAGATAGAAACTGTTGCTTTACCCACCTATGTTACTCCAACTGCCTTTATTTCTGACATGGAAATACCAAAGTTGGTGCTTTTAGAGAAACAGTTTAACAATCAAACCACTGTGATCTGTGTAAGATATCGATGCAGTTCATTGTAGCAAAATCCTCCATAGTCATAATTAGAGTTGTTCTAATACTGATACCAGTATCGCAAATAGCTTCGATACTGCCGAATATGCTGGTATCTGTATCGGCAACTACTGGAGTCCAGGCACCGAACTGATACCATGCAATTTATTAAATTGGAAATCTAATGTTTAGCTCTGTCAAACTCTGGCACACTTCTTCTTTGCCGCTCTTAAAACAGTAGCACTGTGCTGCAGCCTTCAGCCTGCTCGATCATGTGACACAGACTCAACAGACACACCAATAGATGCGAAACTTGAAGCTAAGCTAACTAGCACAATCATGTTGTGGTGTGACAATATTTCACTCTGGAAACTGCTTTACTTTACATTTCAAAACAAATGGCTTTAACTTCCTGTATTTATTCATGTTTTACACCATGTTTAATCTGAGCCAGGCTTTAACACAATGATATTCATCAATCGCAGTCATGCAGGTACAGTATGATATTTTTTTTATGACATACTGGTATCGGATCGGTACTCGATATCAGCCAATATCAACAGCACAAGTATTAAAATCAGTATCGGGAGAGAAAAATGGTATCGGAACATCTCTAGTCTTAATCTTTCTTTTGTGATTAAAAGAAATGAAGACAGTCACTTGTAATGTGATGTAACATGTGTGACTTAAATGGAAGCCTATCATATTAATTGATATCCATCTCATACACAAACCTGACTCCAGTCCTGGTAAAACTACTTTTCACATACAGTCTTCTTGTTTGACCCTCACAGAGGAACCTGAGGGCCCTAATGCTTCCAGCTGCTGCTCAGAGCAGATATAAACCAACCTGTGAGTCTGTAACAGCCAGTCATTTCCCAGCCCTCATCCTTGAACCCCAGGCAACTCCCAAGCACCAACACACACACACACACACACACACACACACACACACACACACACACACATACACAAACACACAGCTACACACCTTCCCACGCAGTCCTGCCCACACACAGCTCAGTTATGGAGTGAGAGCTCCCTGCCACCACTCACGTGTCGTCTCCACTTTGCTTCTTTCTGCTTACCTAGCAGTCACTACCACAGCTTCAGCAGTCAGTCAAAGGAAGAGAGTCTCCAGGTGGACCAATCACAGCTCTGAACAGAAGGGGAGGGGGCACTTTTGACTCCTCCGGCCAGGGCCAGTTATGAGGAGCTTAAAATACAGGACTAAATTAACATGAGCTCGCTCTACAGGAATTGCGCTGACGCTTCCTCGTGGATGTCGCCCTCACAGTGACAAAAGGTTTGCAACAACCTCATAATTAGATCATGAAGAGAACTTCTACTCGTGAGCGTGAGTCATCTGTGGGCTAACAAAAATGTCAGGGGTAAGAAATCTGTGTTGAACTAACTGCAGATACAGATTTGTAAGACGTGAAAAAGGATTTCTAAACCACTGTACCCTCCTGTTTTATAAGTATCACAAGGAAATGAACTCAGGACAGCAGTGAGGCAACATGGGCTATGACAGTTATAGATCTTTATCTGGTGATAGTGACTGAAAACAGTGTTAAGATTGATGATGTTACATACACAGGACGGTAACAAATTGAGCCCCTCTGGTCATTCATGACTGTTAGGTCAGACCAGAACCAGGACGGCTGAAGAGATTTTAGTTACAGCTAGGGATGGGCAATACGGCAACAAATTATAACTGTATGCTTTTTTATATCATCTGATCTCCATTATTGTCACGATTTCTGTATAATTTCTAAACTGCCAGTTTCAAGCATTGACTGTATATAGAATGGACAGTGTGCTTCCGCCTGTCACTGTTCTACGTTTTTGAAGCCAAAAAACCCTGTTTCTCTAGCCGCCATTGTGCAGCCAGAGTCTGAGCAGTAGAGAATTTCCGGTGGAGCAGAGTAAAAAAGAGAAATAAAAATATTTATTTCTTCTTCTTCAGAAGGTTTAGTCTCCCTTTGGCTCTTTCCCGAAGTTTCTTATATCCCCGGTAAAAACTACGAACGGCAGCTGTCAACTGTCGTAAAACTAAACTTATATTGCGGTTTTTAACGTCCAATGACTAATGAGAAACTAACTTCTCAGAAAAAAAAACACCTGAACACCATGCAGCCAGATGACATCGTCATACTACCTTAGCGTAAGGATGAGAGAAACGTTTCTACGAGGTATCGTAATATTTTAAGTTTTCCCAGCTCATATCTTGAATGCATGGGGAGGCGGGGCTTATGACCTATACTGCAGCCAGACACCAGGGGGCGGGGCTTATGACCTATACTGCAGCCAGACACCAGGGGGCGGGGCATCTGCTGGAGGCTTCAGTTTGAGCTGAACGTCGTTACGTCCACTCATTATACAGTCTATGGTTTCAAGCATCTGCACAGAAAATTTCAACGTAAACAACAGAGATTAGTTCAGCATTTTATGAACATACAAAGCAAATATTAAAGCAAAAAAAATGTGCTGGTATTTAAGACCCAAAATAAACAAATGTTCCCCCTTGAGAATATTTAAGAATTCTTGAAATGTAAACATTATCATGGTCAAAAAGACAGAGCTGCCCTCACGTTTGGCTCAGCATTTGGTTGTTCTGTTTACTTCTCTGGCAACTTATAAAAGGAAGTAGAGAGAAAAAAGGTCAACTCTGATTGGCTGTTATCACACACATTTCCACCTCGTTTGATCGATTAAATGTGCTCACAGCAAATCATTGAAATTGATCTGAAAATTATCAGGATCATGAATCTTGATCAATTAATCAGCTCTAGTTACAGCCCTCCATTTAGTTCTCTTCAACACATTCTGTGTGTTCTACTACCAGGAAAATGACAAGTGATTAAGCAACTTTGACGAGACGAGGAGCATGTTTTTCCAAAGGGTTGATTCGTTTTAACTTGAGAAGCTATTTTCATCCCTTTCACTGCATATCTCAGTTTTTCATCTGTGGTGATGTTAAAGGAGCAGAGTAGCTCGGAGACAGTACACAAACTCTTTCTGTAAATTATTAGCTACAAAGGAATTGTGTAGCTTGATTTGTTTCCTCATTTTCAGACCCTGGAAGAGTTCAATAAAAGGAGAAGTTTGCTGAATTGAACTACACTTGAATTACAGTTTCATACATCTGAAAGGACAAGAGCAGCCAGTTGTATGTGACAAACTGTGATCATTCCATCATTTCCAGTTCCACAGCAGTGCATTAAAATTTGGTGTCATGCATGAGGATAAGAGGGAGCGTGAGAAGAAAACATTAGAGGGCGAAGTTAGCTCGTCACAGGGCTCCAGGTTAGGGGGAAAAAATCAATTAGATGTGACGGAACATGTTTGTTGCTGGCATCAGTGCACCCAAATTATTTACACACTTGGAAATAATAAAACTAGAAAAAAACAGTGATAGTAAATCACTCTTTCCACTCATGAAGGATACATTTTTCATTTTTAAAGTTACACGACTATCTAAGCCCTGCTAACAACTAATGGGTTGTTTATCTGACAACAGTTTTAGGATGAAATGGAAAAAATATTGTTGTGTTTCAGCTTCTTGTTTACAAAGAAATGGTATTTTAGCTGAAACTTTTGAAAACAGCCTCCAGGCTGGAATTTTCCTGAAACCCTGTTCCACCATTGCCGTATAAGCAGCAAGCTGGAGTTTTCAGTGAAAATGCTTAAGTTACACTCTGCTTTGCACATTACACTTACGTTATCGCATGACCACTCAGAACCAGAACAACAGTAACAACAGAGGACTATAGTTTTGTGCTTGTGATGCTGAATCTACTGACTGCCTTTAAACAAATTCGCGTTTCTGCAATCAGCAAAGAAGTTTCAATAGAAACACCAGATGATCAGCTCACCTCTATTTCAGCCTCTGAAATGTTGTTGTGTATACCTGAATCACCAACTACAGGCCTGGCATGTGTACTACAGCATTTGCAGTCCCTCAACATTTCTGTGTAAACGCTTTCCGTTTAATCACAGATTTTTGGGTGAAACATTCTGTAACATCATGTGAACATGGCATAAAGCTCAGTGAAAAGATTTGGGACAGAGAATCCTGTGGTCTTCATGCCAGGCCTGTAGAGGGCGATAAAACTGTAGGAGCCATTTACAGGACAACAATTTAAAGACAGAAGAAGACGTGAGCTTGTTATATGGCAAAAATATTGAATGTATCTCCACTGATTGTAGAAGTGGTGCAACAGATACCCATTTAGTTGAAAGGCAGTCAGTGGATTCAGCAGCACAAGCATGACACGTCATTGTTAGTGTTGTTGTTGTTGTTGTTGTCCTGGTTTGCACATGAAGGTGTAATGGGCACATACAAAGCAGAGCGTGACATCGGAGTTTCCACTGAAAACTCTGGCTTGCTATTTACATGGCAACGGTAAAATAAATGTTTCAGAAAATTGCACTCTGGAGGCAGTTTCCAAGAGTTTCTGTGTAGGTTGGCAAAAATACAGTTTTTGTGTCAACGAGAGGACGAAACGCATCAATACCGCTGTGTTTCACCCTGAAGACGTTGCTTTGTTGATGGAGTCAAAGTTTCCATGGTGCACAGGGGGTGCTTAAAATACACCAGGCCTCACCAATGTAACAACCTGGCTATGTTAGGTGAATGGACATGAATAAGGTACAGATCTCCCTGGAATACTCTTTCCATCAACCTATAAAAGCTGATTTTTGTCTCCTTGCAACACAAAGAAAGGTTTAATGCAAGGCTAATCTGTTCAGAAATGACTAAAAACTTCAGCCTTTGGGGTGCAACAAAATGAAAATTTAAGCGCTATTAATGTAATGGGTATGTCTGGAGCACTGAGACCAATTATTAATAAGCAACCTGGCCAGGGAAGTGTAAGAGGGGATTGAGACACAGTGACATAAGAGTGGTCGCAGGATTTGCTACATGCGCCGTGGTTTCAAAGAGCTTGAGGAAAATCCTTGAGTAGTACACAAGGTCGAGGTCAAGGGTCAGAAGAGTTACCTTTCAGTGCTTTAGCTGACAGCTGTAGCTGAAGAACCTCCTGGCGAAGAGAGCCTGGAGGTGACGTTTGGAAAAATACATGGATGTATGAAAATGAAGGGGGAACAGAATGTGGGAAGAGTGGCGGACAAAGAAGTGAATGAATGGATGTATGAATGAATGAGTGAATGAATGAAAATGATCATGATGGAGAAAAAAAGACATCAGAAGTGAGCTCTATTCATCATTACACTTTGCATTGCAAGATACTGAAGCAAAATGAATAAAAGTGCACATGTGAGAGGTCTTAAAGTGAGTGATCAAGATAACGAGGAACTGCAAAAAATACAATGTGATTACCAAACTGCTTAATGATCTCATTATCTCACTGTAATCCCTGACAGAAATCCTTATTGAACAAAAATGTATTAGTGTGAGTGCTGCCACTTGCACGTGTTTGCTTCCCGGTAGCGTCATTCCATGAAACGTGAGGGGGGGTAGTACACCCCTGCAGGCACATGCATACTCCACACCAATACTGTACATTGATAAAAACGTGTAGCAGCCTGTGACTGAGTTTAAAGCAACTCTAGTGCATGCAATCATACACAATGGATGTGTCAATGTAGGGGAAAACGTGTTGCACTTGTTGCAGGGGTTGTCTCCTGTCAGCACAGGTCTCACCTCAAAGCATGTCAGTGAGTATTGCTGCTAAAAATATCCCTCAGATAACCTTAACCTTACAAGTGGAGCTTCAGCTGACCATGGTGCTGAAAGTTGACACAAAACTACTAAATGTGTCACTCCTCAGTCTTATTCTGAATGTTTCTATATGTCTCTAAATACAGTGGCTTTTATAGACATGCAGCAGCACTAATGATAAGCCACATGGTTGGACACAACAGGCTGTAAAAGACTCAAAATGTCAGGTAGCGACGACAGCAGGAGCAACAAGCTGTATCTCTGTTATCTTGTAAGCTACAGGCTTTGCGCTAAAGGTGTGGCAGTCAAACTGTACCACATGTAGCACATTACTTCTGGATTTGTGCCAGGCAGGCTGCTGAGTTAGCTCTGCCGGTAGTGCTGAGTACTCACCCGGCTTACTGGAGCCACGTTTCCCCTTTTTACTCCGAGGCATTTTCGACGCGCTGTGATCTTCACTACACAACAAAGCTAGCAGAGGTGAGCTAGCTGAAGTTAGCCCGCTCTCACTGGAACTGTCAAAGGAGACTCTTACTGATGTGACAGCTGCTGAGAAGACAGTAGAAGAAGCACAGCACGAGATATCTCCTTGGTTTATCTCGTTTTAACAAGTCCAAGACTTCCTTCTTTCACACTTTTGTTGACACTTCGGCTAACGGTGATTAGCGTCCTTCGCGAGCACGAACCACCACGTTTCTCCGACTCCCCGCTTCCTCCAGGCTGAAGGAGAAAATAGTTCACTGCTGAGGAGCGAAGCCTTTTACTGTCAGATTTCAATAAGTATTATCTACAGTTATCCCCGGGTAACCTATATCTTATACCAGGTTGAGATAATAAGTCTTTTCCAAAGTGTTTTGGGCGGAGTTTGGAGCACGCTACCGTCGCTATGTCCACCATCTTCCCCTCAGCAACGAGTGAACAGACCGGTGTGTGTGTGGGACCGGGAACCAACGGCTGCTCACACTCGTGCGCTCCAGGCAGATGTGTCGTGGGCGGGGCTTAATGAGGAAACAACTTTTGCCCAACGACCCCATTCATTCATTTCATTTCACAACTTATTTATTCATTTATTTATTTTATTCATTTATTTTACACTGGCGCTGACACCAGGGGCGGATCTAGAAAACTCCTGTACCAAAGAAGACAAAGTAGCTTCATAACCAATACATTCATTCAAAACACTCCCTTTCTATTTGAAGTGAAAAAACGGTATAATGGCAAAATAAATAATTTATTGAAGCCAATTTCTGCCAATTAAAAATATATATAAATGAAAAACTGGCTTTGTTGAGATTTCTCTCTTTTTTTTGCACATATAAAGTCAAAAAATTGAGATAACAGGCAAAATTTAAACTTTTGCCCCCAAAGTTTGACTATTACTCTCACAGCTTTGACTTTGATTTCTCAAATTATTGACTTTAAACTCAAAGTTTGATTTTTTGTTGTTGTTTTTAGCTCAAAATTATGACTTATTTCTCATAACTTTGACCTATCTCATAGTCTGTGAATTTATATAATTTTGAACTCAGCCTCACAACTCTTTTCGGCCTGTGCCTTCATGGTTCTTCAATTTTTTGACAGATGGTTTATTACTTTTCCCTCAATCACTGTGTTGCTGAACACTCTTTGTCCTTCACACTGCTGTGTTCAAGTGAAAACTGGAGATGGGGGGTGGTAATGTCATGTCATCTCATTCACTGCAGTTGGCAATTCATAGATGTGTCCGATGAGGTATAACTTGTTTTTTAAAAGATATTTTTTGGGCTTGTCATGTCTTTCATGGATAGAGGAGGACAGCAGATAGAGTAGGAAAGGGGGAGGGAGTGGGAAGTGACATGAGGGAAACAAGCCGCAGGCCGAATTCAAACCCGGGCCACCCGCTCGAGGGGCGACACTCATGGTGCGGGACCTAATCCATCTGCGCCCCAACTTTTATAACTGGTGTGGCAGCAGGGGTGGCAAGGCTTTGTTTTAGGGGGGCAGCTGCCACCCTATGCCAACCAGTTAGATCCGCCCCTGGCTGACACTATCGTTTAGATTTTTAACAGGAAAAAAAACCATCACTAGACACACAAAGTAGGTCCAGCAACTGACATACAATTATACAGCACTGCATGAAAGTGACAACTTCCTTGGTTTGTGAGTAAGTTGATGTTTCCTGACAAGGAAAAAGTTCATGTGCAGAGGCATTTTTTGTATGTGAAAAATCTTTAAAAAAATATATGTTATTGAGCAATAATTTTGACTAATTTTTGATATTCTCTGCAAGATGTCACAAAGTGAATTATTCATTTCACTGTTTTTTCTTCAACTGATGCATCTGCATAATTTTTTTTTGCATATTTTAATATTAAACAGATTTGAGACTAAACTGGAATAATAAAAACCCTCTAAACTATTCCGTTCTCTTTGCTTCTACATTCAATATCAACAAAGCTCCTTTTCACATGCTGTTGGCTGCTGTGCTTAGTCATGCTGCTAGAATGACTGTATTTGTCTTGTGCATTACTAATCTTGTAAATAAAGAGGTTGTTAAAAACTAGTCTAAAGCAGAAGCACTGAGAGCTACAGGGCTCTGGAAATGGCCTACAAAAACCTCTCTGGTACTTTTCAATGTGGGGATGCAATTATTAACTTCTTTGAAAGACATAAGGCAGTTAGTCGTTTATTAAAAGCCTCTTCTGATGAAGACCTCAGTGACTAACCACACGATTATGGTTTTTCTTTATAGCTCTGAAAATAGCTTTTGATTACCTGAGTGATATTTGCTCTTAGAGGGAAAAGTTGTTCAATGTATCCAGAGACAAAATACAAAATGTGAGAACGTTTGTGTCTCTTATTTTCCTTGTAGCTCTTGTTCTGTTTAATTAACCACCTACTTTTATCTAGATGTAATTTGAATGTTTCCGATGGTAAACAAAAAGAAGAATGATTAAAACATCTATTTCAATCAATTAAATTTTATTCATTAAATTTACATAAAATTCCGTCAAATATCAAAACCTACAGTGATGTATTAAGTGCACTTTAAGAACTGAGTTTAAATTAGCAGTCAAAGAATGAGTCAGTAGTATGTCATAATTATGTCAGTCGTTTTCTAGAAATAAAATTATAAACACTACATCCTAGATTCATTTGGAAAATATTTTTTTTGTAAACATACGAGTAATGTGCACTGTGGATGCCCATTTCCAAAAAAACTTGGCTTTGTTGAGATTCTTTTAGTCCATAAAAAGTCAAAATGCAAACAAAGAGGCAAAACTAGTTATAAATGTTGAAACTTTGAGACAAAAAGTCAAAATTTTGAGGACAAAAAGTCATAATTTTGGTTTGAAGACAATTTTTCTGCAGGAAAAGTCAAAATAATGAGACAAAAGGCTTAAATTTTGAGATAAAAAAGTCAAACTTTGAGAAAATTAAGTCAAATATTTAGATAATTAAATCAAGATTATCACAGAACAAGTCAAATTTGCATGATAAAGTAAAAATTTTGAGAATCAGAGTTTGAATTTTTACTTTTATTTCATAATTCAAGCTTTTATCTCAAAGATTCAATTTAGTTTGTGCAAGAAAGAACCTTCATAAAGCCATTTTTCTATTTTGATTACTTTAAACTAATTGAAAAGGGCTTCTATAGTGCACTTCTTCACTAGCTATATCAAAATGTTGAATTAAAAATATCATCTAGAACAATCCAGGTCAGCTTCTATCTGATGTTGTAATCAGGTTTTTGTCATTTTCAAAAGGGCAACTAGAACTCTTTTAAAATCCAACCAAAGAGGACGTGTTAGCTCGCTCTGTTTGACCTCTCATGATCAAACTCTTCACTACGTACAAAATTGTAAACACAAAATACATCGCCATTGTAATTGAAAGATCTTGAAAAAGTATGATAGGCAGATAATTTGATTTAACATCATAAGAACCATTTGAAAAATCTTTGTTTTGGTCCAACAGAGTAAACAACGTCATTAGTAAAATCTATTTTCATTTAAGTCATCTACATCTCATCTGATACCATCATAAAATCCCTCTCTGACTCACAATACTGCATGTTCTTCTTTTACACCCAACCACAGACACAGCCCTGTTACTGGGTGCTTTACTCCTTCAACAGGTAGAAAATATGTTTATAAAATGAACGGCTGCTCTTATATATGTCCTACACATGTCATCATGTCCTCAAGCTGTGCTTTAGATTCAAAAACTTGAAGACTGAATGTTTCATACTCTGCTCTGAATTAAACTCTGTTCCTCTGGATGTTTTTCCATCAGATGACCTCCTGTGTGTGTGGATCACAAGCCTTCATTTATGTATATTGCTGCATCACAGTCCTTCTTATCCAGAGTAGTAGTTGGTAGGAACAAAAGGCATTTTGCTGACAGTAGCAGGAACTGCTTTTTTGCGGACTTCGACCTGGATGGCTGTGCCGTTCTTGGCAAAAGCGGCATCCACGTAACCCATGGCAACATTCTTTTTCAGGCAGGGAGATGGGCAGCCACTGGTCACCTCACCTAGAAAAAAATATTGTTGAATATGATTATAGATTAAACATTGCTGGATTTTTTTTTTGTTTCTTTTCTGTGCCTTTCATCAACCCCCCAAACAGAAGTGATGATGTGCCAAATGTGTGGATGCTATAAAATAATGCACCTGTCAATTAATTATATCACCTATTAGTGGGACCAGCAATGTGCAGCTAATCACAGGGACTTCATCTTGATCTAAAAATGCATTTGAATGTATGAAAAATAATGATTCATGTTGTAAATTATGATAAATCGGGGGAAAAATGAAGCTGGGCGCAATAAATCAACACGGTATGAGGATGAAGATGTCAGACTTTAGCGACCCCTGGTGGTAGAACGGTGACAGTGGACAGTTGTAATCTATGGCTCAGCTTTCAGGGTTTAAATATGGACAAATATTAGGCCAATAAATAAACAATTGGGAAAAAGAAAAGCGAGTGAAAAACTCATATTACAGACAACAATCAAAGATTTGAAGTTTTTCAATTTTCCTTTTTTCTCTCACAAATTTCTGAATATTTGCCGAATACATTTCACTTTTTTTCTCACAGATTGGTGAGTCTTTTCCAAAAAATTCTGATTATTTTTCTTCCCCCTTTTTTTTTAGCACAAATTTGCAATTTTTTTCTTCCATAATTACAGAAGCCCTTGAAGGTCATGATTTTCTAAACTACATTTACTCCATTTTCTTGAGTTAATTTCAGTTTTTTTCTTGAGGAAATGACTGATTTTTCTCGTTACCTCATAAAAAAGAAGCTTTTTTCACAAGGTTTTGACTCATCTCTCCTCGTAATCTCAAAAAAATAATGAAAGAAGCTTATTGTGGCACCATGAAAATTTGGGTTCTCTTCGCACATGACAGATGTAACCAACCTGTAAATGGAGATCAAATCTTTTCTGTCTCAAAAATCACTGTTTATTTTTGAAATACATCAAATGGGATTGGGAAACTAGAGGAGGGCCCGCATTTCCTTTAAGCAAATGCAGGATGTTGAAATGCTCGTGCTTCTGAAGCCCGATCTAAAATAGGAGATAGCAGCTTTGTTTAACTCGATGATGTTCATTTTGTGTATGATCGTGGAAAAGTCTCTTTTTGCCAGACTAACTTAGACTCTAACTTAGACTTAGACTTAGCATGGTAAGAATTAACATCTGAGACTAAGTTAGTCGAGTAAAAAGAAACTTTTCCACAAGCAGCTTTGTTTTATCAAGATAACGAGAAAAATAAGTCGTTATCTCAAGAAAAAAGTAAATTTAATGTAGAAAATTATGGCTTTCAAGAGCTTCTGTACATAATAACTTTTCTCCACTCAACATTTTCATTTTTCTTTACCATGGCCCTGGTGCACCACTATATAAAAGTAGCTTTAATACTTGTTTTTTAGTGAGCAGTGGTGTCCTGCCTCATTTAAAAAGAAAAAAAAAAGGATTTTCGCATCTATTCTGCCAGAAATATCATCTTTGATTGAGGTTGCGTTACCATTTTCTTTTTTTCATTCTACAGAGACACCACAGCTCTGTCCTGCTGCTTCCACAGTGTTTTCTTTCTCACCTATGACCTTCCCCTCAGAGCTGAGGATGGGTGTGTGTTGTCTGACAGGAGGACCTGTGGACACCAGGCCGACTCTCTTCCTGGCTGTTTTGGCTTTAATTTGAGGTACAATGATGTTAGCACCAGGGAAATCCTCACTCTTACGTCTGCGTTTTCCTGAGAGAGGGAGCGTGAGAAAAAGCAAGTCAAGACTTTACAACAAGAAAAGAAATGCAAAAACATCTTCTAACTTTAGCTTGTTTGAGAAAAATGGTTTGAACATGTCAGGGAAAAACATGGATGTAGAAATCTAAAATTCCTTTGCGCTTGTGTTTTTGCTCTTTCAAGAAGAAACTCACTCCTTTCAGCTGAGTTTCTGTTCTTCACAAACTCTAAAAGGAAGTGTGCTTCTCCTAAACTGCCAGATGTGCTTCTATGTTTGACGCTATAACTTTCTCCTTCTGCAAAGTGGGGCTGAATATTATATCTTGTTTTTTTCATCTCTTGCTGCAGCTCAAAATGCTGCAATGCAAACAAAAGGTAAAAACTGTGACGTTACTATCAAATATGCTTAATAATAAGCTGTAACTTACAGAGCACAAACTCTAAAAAGCTGACTCAGTTCATAAATAAATTCCACAGGAAAATCATCTCAAGAAGGACTGAATGATTTGCAAAAGTAATCTAATTGCAATTACTATTTACAATATTGCATCTAAAAATATTTTGTGCAATCATTTACAGGTTCCCATCTTACATGTTTTTAAATAAACACATTGTAGGAAATGAACAGTGACATTAATTACAGCCCAACAACCAATTATGATAACTACTTGTAACTACTTTTTGTCCATATTTAGTCACTTTCACTCTTTTTTTGTCACTATTGGACCATTTTTTGCAACAAACAGACTATTTTCCAAGTTCAATTCCAACTTTCCTGCCATTTTTACCACATTTCACTGTTTTCATCACTTTTTCACAATTTTTTGCCACTTTCTGAATTTCTTAAAGTTTCCTCCAAAATTTTCTTTCTGATTTTTGTTGCTTTATGGCCACTTAAGTCACTTTTCACGTTTTTTTTTGCCACTTTTGGACCATTTCTTGCTACTTTTTGAGTATTTCCAGGTTTTATCTCAATTTAAATGCCAATGGGTCAATGACGTGACGTCCCTTTTTTTGTGTCCGAGTGCAATATTTCCTTCCATCATGAATTGAATATTTCATCATATGTATTTCTTTATTCTATGAAACCTGTGTTATTTGAACACGTCTTTAAACTATTAAAATATAACATGTTTTTTTGTGTTTTGGTTCCTCAAACCCCCAAAATGTCAGGTGGTGCAACCGTCCTGACAAGTATCCACAGTAATTAAACTCTAAAAATTGAATGTCAGTTATTGTAAATGGAAATTAAAAATACAGTGGCATTATTTTATGCTTGAACCTTTTTAAATAAAACATTCTTTGCAAATAAAAAGAATTTTAAAGCTGTTGAGAAATTTAAAAAACTTTTGTCCCGTAATTTTCACCTTGTCAAANACCAAGTGGAAAAGTTTGTAGATTTCTCTGAAATACTGATAAAAAAGGTTTTTTCACTTCATTGGTGACTGGAACAATTTCCATGTCAGGTGGTACAACCAATGTAATAATGTGAAATGTTATTTTAACATCAAATTATTTATCTTATTCACAAATAAAAGAAATGAAACACACAAAATGAAAATGTATGAGTCACTACAGACACTTGAGAGATACTTGCCAATAATTTCACACAGAAAAAATAACAGGAACATATAAATATATTTTCATATATTTGGTTGCGCCATCTGACATTTTTGGGTGCTCAAATTAAAAATACTAAAAAAGAATGAACGTAAAAACTTTGAAATGTTGGTCAACTACTGAAATCTGTTAGAAAACATAATTCTTCACTCAGAAATATGTTTTTATCCATTTTCAAAGAACTTTTTAAAAATAAGTTTTTAGACCCTCTTTTTGTCATTGACCCCAATATATGTTGCTTTTCTGCGATTTTTACTACCGCAAACCAAGTTTTATTGCTAGTCTTTGCTGTTTTCTTTTCTGTTTTTGCCTCTTTTTACCACTTAGAATGTTTCTTTTTGAAAAAAGTTTGGTCTATAGTTGAGCAGGGTTGAGTAACTTTGTGTTGAGCAGAAAACATGTGCTGCAAAAAATGTAGCTGATATTTTGACATGTTCAGATTATAGGAAAAAAAAGCACTATCTACGATTAGAATATTACAACAGGACAGAATGTGATTTAATCTGATTTGCCATTAATTGCCCCGCCCTAATCTCAAGCAATGATTCTTTCACAGCACAATCTACACTCTGTTTATAACTTGTTACCATGAAAACCCTTTCAAAAAGAAAAGAAAAAACAGTGGGTGTGAATCTAAAATCAACATCATCATCTCACTCTCTGCCGAAAAATCTAAAGTGAACTCCCACCTATGGTCCAGACTAATGTGGCTTCCACAGGTGTGGTGGTCTCATCTATGTCATTTCCATAAAGACAGAGCCCGGCCTCCAGCCTCAGACTGTCCCTGGCCCCCAGACCAGCCAGCTTCACCTCACTGTTCCCCATCAGCTTCTCCGTCAGCTCCACCACTCTGCGCTGAGGGACAGAGATCTGAGGAGCAGAGACACAGACGGGGATTTAATCTGGGTCTACGGAAGCCCATTTATGCCAATTAAAAAAAAGAATCATGAAATCTTGGCTTTAATGAGATTTTTTGGCCCATAGTAAGTCAAAATTTTAAGACAAATAGTCAAAATTCTGAGGAAAAAAAGGACAGAACTGTGAGAATTAAGTCAAAATGAAGAGATAAAAACTCAAAATCTCTAGATAAAGTTAAAAATTTAGGATCAAGTCAAGTTTCTGAGATACGAAGTTAGAATTTTGAGTTAAAAAATACAAAAAGTGACTTTCTATCTCTTATTTTATATCTCAAAATTTCGCCTATAAGGAAAAAAATCCTATTAAATCAGACTTTTCAATTCTTAATTTTCTGGCAAAAAGGGCTTCTAAATGAAATCAATAACTTGGACAGGCTTATTAAGAAACTCCAAGAAACACTTCTTTAGGCAGCACCTTTAACCAAACACAGTGAAGCACTTTTTTCCTCAAGTCTTACTTTTTGTTTGTCTTGTGCATCGCTTTGGACGGAAAAGTGCTTACTTAAATTTGTAGAATCGTATAAAATGTTTATTTAACGTTGTCACATTTTAAAGATGTATGGCTTTTAGAACTTATAGCCCACCTTTCCATCACAATGATACAAAAAAATCACCTTTTATCCCTCACTTCAGCATCTTAAGACATTTAACCAAAGCAGCTTATTTTAGCATTAGGCTAAATTTCTGTTATAAAAGGATACAGAGCGTCAAGTGAATGTGTTTACATGTGTGAATAAGTCAAAGACATGAAAGCAAACACCCACACTCTCTCTGTTAAAAAGAAACCACCCACATCCATCCTGCCGGGCACAGAGTGCTAACACTGTGTGAAAAAAGAGAAATCCTTATAGTAAACAGTTCATCCAGAATCATACAGCAGATCCCTAACAAATATAACATACACTGCCTGGCCAAGAAAAAAAAGTTGCCACTTGGATTTAACCAAGCAAACCAAAGAAAAATATCAGTAAAACTCAGGAGTATGTTTAATGGTGAAAGAGCATTTCCACACTCACAAAACCACTCATCAGTATGAATAACTGGAAAAAAAGGCTTAAGTTTGTTAGATTAGAAGATTGGACTCTGGAGCAATGGAAGAAGGTCATGTGATCTGATGAGTCCAGATTTACCCTGTTCCAGAATGATGGACGCATCAGGGTAAGAAGAGAGGCAGGTGAAGTGATGGACCCATCATGTCTAGTGCCTACTGTACAAGCCTGTGGGGGCAGTGTTATGATCTGGGGTTGCTGCAGTTGCTCAGGTTCAACAACATTATGTTTCCAAAGAATGAGGTCAGCTGACTACCTGAATATACTGACTGAGCAGGTTGTTCCATTAATGGATTTTTTTCTTCCTAACAAAATGTTAGTGTGTAACCTTTTGTTTTGATGGCATCTTTCTTTTTGGCCAAGCAGTGTATGTTGGGAGAGTGTTTGCAGTGTTAACAATGTGTAGCTAGATGAGTAGCAACAAAATAAAAGATTGTAAAAAAGAGAGAGACAACCAAACAGAGAAGTAGAAAAATTGCATTTCCTTGTAGCAAATGCGTTAAAATGCTGACGCTGGATGAGAGATGAGGAAATGCTAAATAAACTTGCAAAAAGCAACAAAATGAAATAATAATGAAAATGCTGAACATGTGAAATACAAAATTCTTATGAACCACTGCGGAAAATGAAGACATTTAGAGTGAAATTGCAGAAAGCTGCTTTAATTTTGGCTCGTTCTGCTAAAATGAAGAAGTTATGATCAAGGGTTGACACAGTAAACCATGTGAGGATCCTAAAATGACACAGGGTATCAAAAATAGCTAAAGTCTAGTACATTTTTGCAGAGCTGTATTATGAAATGCCTTAGAGCATTAGAGTGATGAGTCAAATAGAAGAACTCATCTGTACCAACTCATTTTCTTAACGGATTGTAATGATATTCTTTTACACAATTTCTCAAACTAGTCAAGCAAATATTCAATGATTACGTCATTAATAGTTCTATGTAAGCCCAACCAGCAGTGAGCTGTAATGTTTGGTTTATATCTTTGAAAATATCCTGGATTTTGACTTAAATGAATCTGTTTTTGAATATTAAGAGCCGTGCTTTAGATGTAGACACAAGGTCCCTGGTTCATAACTTTATGTCATTCAGTCAGAACCTTCAGAATAAGATCAGAACAAGATCAGAACACACTCAATGCTTCAATTCAGTCAGCCGATGATTATTGAGAGACCATCTAATCAATGTGAGAGAAACAACTACATGTTTTTCATCATCTTTGCTCAAGGTCCTTTTAGAAAATAACAAATAATAAGTGGAGACAGGGATGGAAAACTTTCTGACCTCCACTCCATCCTCTCCAGTGTAACCACAGCGTGTCACCCTGCAGCCAGGAACACCAAACACAGTGGCCAGAGCAGAGGTCATGAAGGTCAGCTTACTGAGGTCCTCCTTCATCCCCTGCTGGAGCACCTGGGACATGGAGGGGCCTGGAAAGACAAAATATGACCATCAAAACCATTCAAAACAACGAAACAATGAGAGCCAGACTCAGGAAAGTTAATAAGGAAGGAATAAAGAGTTCTTCAAAACTGATGGGGAAAGAAAGAAATAGCTCAAAGCACTGAGAAGAGAAAGATTATTTTACCTTGCAGAGCAATCAGCGCTTCATCTAAGAACTCCAGATCCACATCAAAACCTGCAGCTTTGTACTCAGCCAGTCTGGCCTACAAGTAAAACACACAGGAACACACACACATGAGACAGTTTCTGATGGTGCAGCAGACCCCACCACACACTGTCTGTGTATTTGGGTCAATGACAAAAAGAGGGTCTAAAAACGTATTTTGAAAAAGTTCTTTGAAAATGGATAAAAAACATATTTCTGAGTAAAGAATTATGTTTTCTAACAGATTTCAGTAGTTGACCAACATTTCAAAGTTTTTAGGTTCATTATTTTTTTAGTATGTTTAATTTGAGCACCCAAAAATGTCAGGTGGTGCAACCAAATATATGAAAATATATTTATATGTTCCTGTTATTTTTTCTGTGTGAAATTATTGGCAAGTATCTCTCAAGTGTCTGTAGTGACTCATACATTTTCATTTTGTGTTTCATTTCTTTTATTTGTGAATAAGATAAATAATTTGATGTTAAAATAACATTTCACATTATTACATTGGTTGTACCACCTGACATGGAAATTGTTCCAGTCACCAATGAAGTGAAAAAACCTTTTTTATCAGTATTTCAGAGAAATCTACAAACTTTTCCACTTGGTCACAAATGTCATTTGGGCTCCTCTGGCTGATGCAGTTTCCTGTTTCCTGTTTTATTCTCTTCACTTTAAAATAAAAGTCTAATGTTACGGTTGCACCACCCTGACATTTGACAAGGTGAAAATTACGGGACAAAAGTTTTTTAAATTTCTTAACAGAATAAAGAAAAACATGTGATGAAATACTCAATTCATGATGGAAGGAAATATTGCACTCGGACACAAAAAAAGGGACGTCACGTCATTGACCCATTTACCTTCATATGAGCTGAGTCTTTATCAGCACAGCCAGCGTTGGAGACGACGTAGAGGTAGCCTTGGTCTGTCTTTGTCACGATGAGGTCATCCATGATCCCTCCTTTCTCATTGGTGAAGAGGGACAAGGTACCCTGAAGGGTGAGGGAGGAGAGAAGGGGGGTTGGTGGGTGTTTAAATTGTTTTACTTGTTATTTATCAGTTTTTGTTGGATTCAAGATGTAAGATTCACACATATTTCAGCGCAATAGAATTTGCCTTTCAGTTACATCCCGTCCAAGAAACATGAAAAAGACAGAGACATAAAACAGGAGGAGGACAGGAGCAGGAGAACTGTTTTGTCTCGTCTCCAGCGCCCCATGTCATTAGATAGAAAGAGAGAACACAGGGGGAGGAGGAGGGAAAAAAAACATAACACCACAGGCACAGTTTGAGAATTAGAAAAAACACCTTCGTAACTGGGACATTTCTTCAACCCAATGTTATAACTGCCTTATTTAGCATCTGTCTGGTGCCCCTCCCTAAACCCCAATCAGACATAATTGCTTTTGTCACTTTATTGGCTTGACGCCTCATCCACAGTTGTGTCCAAAACTTTACACCCCCCAGCAGAATTTCTGATTTTTTGGCCTTTTCTTAGAAAATATGAATGATAACACAGAATCCTTCCTATCACTCATGGTTGGTGGTTGGGTGAGGACATTTATTGAAAAAATAAATAATTTACTCTTTTTAAATCATAATGACAACAGAAGCTTCAAAAATGACCTGGTTCAAAAGTTTGCACCCCCAAGTTTTTAATACCTTGTATTTCCCCCTTTAACGTCAATAACAGCTTGAAATTCTTTGTGGTCATTGTGGATGAGGGTCTTTATTTTCTCATATTATTTTTTTTTCAATAAATGTCCTCACCCAACCACTAAACAAGAGGGATAAAAAGGTTTTTGTGTTATCATTCATATTT
Organism: Thalassoma bifasciatum; assembly: GCA_008086565.1. Lineage (NCBI taxonomy): Eukaryota > Metazoa > Chordata > Actinopteri > Labriformes > Labridae > Thalassoma > Thalassoma bifasciatum. Next base: position 52,139 of record RPOG01000266.1, on the reverse strand, counting down.
TCTGAGAAAAGGCCAAAAAATCAGACATTCTGCTGGGGGGTGTAAACTTTTGGGCACACCTGTATGAGGAGGAAATCATCAACACCCGCTTCCCACACCCTATGGGTAAAAGAGATTTTTAATAACTTAAAACTTGAAAAAATTAGATACATATTAAAAGGTAAATCTCATAAATTTAGAGAGGTGTAGGGCCCTTTCCTCGCCTGCATAGACAAGATTTTTTTCCCACTTGTTCCTGAAAAAAATCCTGCCCTGCCTCACTGCTGACCTTTGTTTATTACCTTGTAATTATTATTGTACTGATGGATGATTTTGTATTTTTGCATTCATTTTTTCATTTATTTATTTATGTATTTTTGGCACTTCTTCTTTTGTCTTCCCTCTTCTGGTCTGCTCTAAAGACTGAGATTGTTATACGTATTCATAGCTGCTGGTCTGACCAGAATGACCGCCATGTTCCATTGTTTGTCTGTTATTTTATTGTTACCTTCAACACTGTCATTTGTAAGTACTGTAAACCTGTTGCCTTTTTATGTGCATAGATTTAATAAATGAAACACTTCAGAAAAACACCTAAAGTTACTTAACTTGAACTATTTGTCTTCTTACCTGGTTGTCTTTGAGTTCTGCAATATCTGCCACTACAAGAGACTCCATGAACTTCACCCGGTCTCTGCCATGGACTTTGGTCTGACAGGAAAAGACAGATGAGATACTGTTTGTCTGAATTTGTATCACCTCTGATTAGTATTTGTATCTTTTTATTGATCATTGTTTCAGTGTCTGACCTGCAGCATGTGGCTGACATCAAAGATGGAGCAGTGCTCTCTGGTGTGCATGTGTGACACGATGTGACTGTCTTTGTACTGCACGGGCATACTCCAGCCTGCAAACTCCACCATCTTCCCTCCATGTTCTCTGTGGAAGTCAAACAGTGGAGTTTTCTTCAGGGCAGCCTGAGCCTGGGGGAAACAAAACACAGCTTTAAATGTACACAAGACAGAGATTACAAGAACAACAGAAACAAAAAAATTCAGATGTGATAATTCATTTTCAAGCTCTTAATATTTTCAACCTCAATGATGGTGATCTTATGGACACGGGTCAATGACGTGACGTCCCCTTTTTTGTGTCCGAGTGCAATATTTCCTTCCATCATGAATTGAGTATTTCATCACATGTATTTCTTTATTCTATGAAACCTGTGTTATTTGAACACATCTTTAAACTATTAAAATATAACGTGTTTTTTGTGTTTTGGTACCTCAAACCCCCAAAATGTCAGGTGGTGCAACCGTCCTGACAAGTATCCTGTCATTAATTTGAGATTTTTAACTTACAGTCAATAACATTTACCTTTAATTTTTATGTCACCGTAATAAAATACGAACTTGGAAAAATTTATTTTGTAAGAAATGTTTATTTTTCTTAAAATTTCGACAACTCTTTACATTTTTTGAAATGTCCCGTAATTTTCACCTTGTCAAATGTCAGGGTGGTGCAACCGTAACATTAGACTTTTATTTTAAAGTGAAGAGAATAAAACAGGAAACAGGAAACTGCATCAGCCAGAGGAGCCCAAATGACATTTGTGACCAAGTGGAAAAGTTTGTAGATTTCTCTGAAATACTGATAAAAAAGTTTTTTTCACTTCATTGGTGACTGGAACAATTTCCATGTCAGGTGGTACAACCAATGTAATAATGTGAAATGTTATTTTAACATCAAATTAT